>QEPC01012417.1:90207-105502 GCA_003113815.1 Sphenodon punctatus
CCCACCCCACCAATCTCCCCCATTTACCCCTCCCTCCCCTCCAAAGGCCTGGGCGAACAGCCAAGTCTTGCATGCCTGCTGAAAGGCGAGCAGACCTGGAGCCAGGCGGACTTCCTTCGGTAGGGAGTTCCACAACCGTGGCCCGATCACCGAGAACACCCTCTCCATGGTGGCCTCTCACCTTACATGGGGGACCTCCAGATGGGTGCCCCCAGTGGATCAGAGGGTTCATCCTGAGTCACGGAAGGTGAGGCGGTTCCTGAGATAAGAGGGGCCGATACCATATAGGGCTTTGAATACCAATACTAACACCTTGAACTTGGCTCGGTATGCTATAGGCAGCCAGTGCAGAGAGTGGAGCACTGCTGTAATGTGCTCACGGTGACCCGTCCCCGTAAGGAGATGGGCCGCCACATTCTGCACCAGCTGCAGCCTCCGAATCAATATCAAGTGAAGCCCCACGTAGAGCGCGTAGAGCATAGTAGTCGAGCCTCGAGGTAACGAAGGCATGGATGAGAGTGGCCAGGTTGGGTCTAGAGATGTACAGGTGCAGCCTCCGCACCAGATACAGTTGGCGGAAGGCAGCTTTAGCCACCACCTCCACCTGCCGATCCAGGTGGAGGTCCGTATCCAAAATCACCCCCAGACTCTGAACCTGCTGGGCAACCGGAGGGCAGACCCCCCAATAGGGGGAGCTGACACCTCCTTCGCCCTCCCCACTACCATCACTTCCGTCTTGTTTGGATTCAACTTCAGTCTGCTCTGCCTCATCCAATCTGCCACGGCCTCCAGACACTGGGAAAGTACCAAGATGGCAGGACCTGGGTCCGTTGAAAAAGAGAGGTACAGCTGCGTGTCGTCAGCATACTGGTGACAACACACCCCGAACCGTCTCATGATCTCCCCCAGGGGCTGCATATACACATTAAATAACAGTGGAGACAGAATGGAACCCTTTGGAACGCCACAGGTCAAGGTCCGGGGGCTCGATGTTTCAGCTCCCAGCACCACCCCTTGGCTTCTATCTGAGAGGAATGAGCGGAACCATCCAAGAATGGTCCCGTCCAGGCCCCCCAGATATTGTAGCCATCTCAACAGCAGCCCATGGCCCATGGTATGAAAAGCAGTCGAGAGATCTAGCAGGACCAAAAATGTCGAACGTCCTGCATCCATCTCCCGGCGGAGATTGTCAGCCAAAGCCACCAATGCCATCTCAGTACCATAGCTGGGGCGGAACCCAGATTGAAAAGGGTCAAGGAAACCGATGCTATCAAGATGCCGCTGGAGCTGCAGTGCCACTGCCCGTTCAATAACCTTCCATAAAAGGTATGGGAGTAGCCATTGCAAGCCACAAGAACTGGCCGGGAGTGTTGGGGAGCCTGTGTTCCCCAGGGAAATTTCACTTTTGTAATAATAAGGAATTTCCTGGAACAAAATTCCCAGTCTAGGTTCAACTGGTATATGCCTGCCCACACAGGAATTGAGCACACAGGCAAAGATGTTTACAGGAAGTAGAAAAGTAATTTATTAAAACACAAGACAAGTAAAACGAAGGATATCTGAGATAGAATGTAGATAGATTTACATGAAAATGCTCTCTCACTCTCTCTCTCTCTCACTACATGAAAATGAATAAGAAACCAGACCCAGTAATGCATAAATAATTTCACACAGTATCTATAAATGATTTTAAAAGTAAAGGAATAATAAATGATAAAATAAATGGTATCTAAAGATTCTAAATAAGAAGTGGTCCTCTACTCAGAGAAGCCTCTCCAGGGAATGTGGCCAGAATCCCTGAATTGGCTAATCTTATTCACTAGAAGAAGAAGATGAGGAGAGATGCAAAGTGAAGTGAAGAGTTTCTTTCGCCAATAGAGACTCTGCTAGGAACCGAGTGGTCTTCAGACAAACTTCTGGGGTGATGAGCTGTGCAGCTGGCAATCTGGAAAATTGGGTCAACGTTTATAGACCATATTGCTACCGGAATAACGAATATGGCAAACCCCAATAATTATTCATTTCATTATAATTTTTGCTAAAAATTGTGATATTCTTGGTTGCTGTCCCAGTGTTATGGAACTCCCTTCCCCTGGAGGTTCGTTTGAGCCTAAGTCTGAGTGTCTTCCGGAGGGGGTGTAATGGTGTATGACCTTTTTGTTTGTAAAGGTGTTTGGCGGGCAGGTATAGGGGATGAGGGGGTTGGTAGGTGGATGGGTTTTGGGGTAGCGTTGGGAGGGGGGTTGGATGTGGGAAATGGGGAGATGGTATTGGGTGGGTTTTGTGGGAGGGTTGGGGGTTTTAGGGGTTGTTTTTGTCTTACTATTTTTTATGGACTTTTAAATATGCTTTTATATATGTTTTATATGTTTATATTTTGTTTGTAAGTCGCACCGAGCCTTTTTTTTTAATGAAAGGGCAGGATAAAAACTAAAATTAAATAAATAAATAAATAAATAAGTAATTCTGCACCATCCAATCATACTCTTTATCTCACTTCCCAGTTCTTATTCTGATCTGCCAACCTGGCATTCTTCTCCATTTCTCTCTCTATTGGCGTAACACCAACTAAGCACAAGGTCAAATTAGCCTGAGGCCTGGGAACGCGTATTCCCTGTTCTTTCTGTTGGTCTGAGTTCACTTATGTCAAGCAAGCAAGCAGCATATAGCCATTAAACTATCCATAGACAAAATAAAATATTACAACTTCCAAAGATCAGCTTGGTGTACTTCCCCCTCCTCCATGATCCGTGGCAGGGGGAGTGCGTGGGGGCTGCCTCTGTGGTCACAGTGGCCACCTTGGGAGCTGCCTGTTTGAATCTCTCCCCAAGCACTCCACCTGAGTGGGTGCTCCATGGCAGTGCTACTCAGCAGCCACCCTGCCATTGCTTTGCTTGTTTTAAAACACACTTTGTCTAGCCTTGCAGTGGTATACGAGGCTGCGTTCCCACCTTCAGCAGCAGTGGCGGCAGCAGGAGGGGCGAGGGAAGACGCGGCAGATCCCCGTTCGCACCAGCTCTTTTCACATCTGTTGGCTCCTCCGCACTACCGCGTCTTCTCTCGCCCCTTCTGCTGCCGCCACTACCGCTGCAGATGGGAACGCAGCCCAATTTGTTACATTTACTCTAGAAGAGGAGTCTCCAACAGATACAGTCTCTAGACACAAAGGATGAACAAAAACTCTCATAAATCCCTATCTCCCACAAACTTTCTGCCTTAAAACTCCTTCTTAAGGACCACCCACTCAACACCACCTTACTTACAAGTCTACCCTTCTCACGGTGATGGCAACTCGACTAGCCTTCCCTTGGTTCAGGATAAACCTACTGCCTCTCTCTGCTGCCTGTCAGCTAATGGCTTCCCTTTCCCTGCCTCTGGCTTCCCTGGTAAAATATTGCAATTTAAATCTTCCAGTGCCCCCAGATTGATTCAGCCTTGGGAATGGTGTGGGGGGGGGGGGGGGGGGGGAAGGGCAGTGTTCTAATGGACAGAGAGGCTCAGTGTGTATGTGTGCACACGTTTTATCCCTCTCCTCCTGAGGAGCTGTCAAAATCACTTACGAGCAGATGAATTGGCAGACAGTTGACAGGACTAATTGGTAGGCCAGGCCTGCAGGGTAGCTTGCTGCCGCTTTGGCCTCTCCTCACGCAGCAGGGGTTACTGTATTAGCTGGGAGTTTCATATACGGTGATGGGGAGTGCACGTGTATGTACACACACACACACACACACACACACACACACACACACAGAGTGTTAGCTTGCCCAGGCACTCTGTGCATGTAGGAAAACATTAATACACCTCACTGTGCAAGATACAGGCAGGCCACCATCTCCTTTTCTTCTCCCATTTTTCCTGTATCAGGAATAATAGGAGGAGAAAAGGAGATGGTTGTCACGGGTTGGGGGGTCCGCACCCCCACTTTACCAGGTTTGAGTGACTCAGTTTCCCTTGCGCACAGTTCTCTTGAATCAGTTCTCTCTCTGGCTAATTCAAGTGTGCCACAATGAAACTTCTTGCCACACAAGGGCCCGATCCTTCCCGTTTCCAGACTCTTTACTCTCTGGGTTTGCAAGAGCTTGAGGTCTCTTGTAGCTCACTTGTGTTCCAATATTAGACTCTAGACCACTTCTTCATAAAGTAAGAAGTATATTTATTGATTACATAAACACAAGATAGTTAAACAAGATAGTGGTAATAGAAATAAAAGGTAAATATAACGCATTCCTAACTTATACTGATTTGAGTTTCTAGGTTATTCATCTTACCCTAAACAAAGTCCATAAGTTCTGGTTTTCTCAGCCATCTAGTGGATGGATGGGTCCTTGGCTCCTCAGTCTGCAAAAAGCAATTAGTCTCTCACTTCATGGTTGCCAGCTGCTTGCTGCTGGCTTTCATATGCAGATGTTTAAGATGGCTTTGCAAGAAGTCTCCAAGCAGTCCTCTCTTCTGGGATCTCTGTCCTTATATATCCTGGAGGAAACTCCTAGCCCCTTCTTGAGGCTTCTAGAATTCCCTTTGTTCTCTTATCAGGCTTCTATGTGTCTTCTTGCGCGTAGCCAATGGCTACCTTCATTAGCATTGTTGATGGCCCTGGCCATCCGTCTGGCTCCAATACACGTTGGTATCTGTTTGTATCATGTGTAGCCTGGTGACGTGTAAGAGGCCCAACCTGAGCTGTAATTTGAGTTCTATCATTCTCAGATACAACATTCCAAACATGTGGAGACTTTGAGATTACATAATGTACATGTATTGTAACATTACATCCATGTGAAACCTTTGGGACCATACATTTACCAAACATGTAGTCCCATGTTACACGTATGTGACCCCATGTTTCCCCGTGACAATGGTGGCCTGTGGTCATCTACCCAGGAGAGGGTCTTCTTTTACCTGACATGGGGCATAGCTATACTAGGTGCAGCAGGTGCCTGGGAAGGCCACATACATGTAGAATGTATATGCTGCACACTGGAGTGGATTACTTCAGCAGGGGGGCTCATTCCATCTTCTGCACTGGGGCTCATTCCCACCTAGCTATGCCCCTGCACCTGACCACCTTGCTTTCTGTACTCTGGATATGAGAGTTGCCTTACCCCACCCTTCCAGGCTTGACTTGGTACTGAAATTAATTAGCTGTTCTCAAATGTATGGGAATTTTCATCTTTTCAGTAACCATACTGAATGTTCACAAGAATGTTTGTGTCACTGTTCAGGATGCATTTTCACCCATTTGCCACTTTTAGTATTTCTGCCAGTGAACTTTTGTCATTTAAGTCATTCCCAGTTTCATCAAATTAACCCCTCCCCCAAAAGTAATCCAAAAATATGAAGGGGGGAAAAGTTTTTAAAAAAATAAAATAAAAATGAATTTTTTTAAAAATCCCAACCCCCCAAAAGCTGGGTGTGCCAATGTCAAAGGAAGTAGCAAAAAAACCATTACCAAAATGGCAAAAGAACCTAAAGACATTCCTAAATGGGAACCTCAACAAACCATTGCAAAATTTAGTAAGTTTCTGTATCATCAGGAAAGTGGCGATCCTAAACAGAGTTCTCCATGGATATTAATTTCACCTACAGGTTTGACCCAGAATTTCCAGGTTTTCATACATCATCCCTGAGCTCTAGGCACACCAGAGATGCTGCTGATTTTTTTCCCCAAAGAGGGTAGAGCTACATTGGAATGGGGTTGGACCAAAGAGGCTCTGCCACTACTTTCTTATGTGTCTCCCCCCGTGTGCGAGGAGTGTTGTGATGTCACAATGGATGAAAACAAACATAATGCTAATTCCACTCTACCACCACTGTAACATTTCTTATGCATGTTGCAGGGCTACATAGGGCACCAATACAGCCCTGCAACATATATGTCATTTTAAAATGGTGTTAAAGTGGAGTTAGCATCATGTCTGTTTTCACCCAACATTCTGAAGGGAACATGCCTGTGGCAAAACACAGCAAGGGGGCACTATACAGCTTAGCCACCCACCTCACTGTGTTCATCCAAATCTCTAACATGGGGTCCCCCACAGCTGGAAAACCTAGTTTTCGTTGCCACCACCTGGGTTCCAGAAATCAGAGGGGATACACACAACCCAGGATATGTGAACCCCAGAAGTTTATAAGCCCACAGCTTCTCAAGGCACCCTAGTCCGAGGTCGGCCAAACCGAACTCCACCGAACCGAACAGCTGAACCCGAACTCAGGTTTCGAACCAAACGACCGAACGTCCGAACATCCGAACGGCGTTCTGTTTGCCCATCCCTATCAGGGAGGTCTCTGCCCAGCCATGTGGTGACAAACCAGTCACTTGGTTTGAATGTTGTTAGAAAATGTGGCTAGGTTGCAATGTGCTCACAAGAGAAAGGAGGGCAGGTCCCACCCTAATCAGGAATGCAACACTGTCCTAGTGTCATGTCTGAACAAGCCCTTAATCAGGTGCTCTGTCCACTAGACCACAATTCCAGAACTTCATTTGTGCTAGGCTTGCCAGGATGCAGGCTCGGCATCTCTTTTCATGCCAAGGCTCAGCCCTTACACATTCATCCAAATCCTGTTACTGTTGCTCTGCATCCCCCAGTAAATTTTCATATAACTTGGGCTGACCAGTTGGGGTTGTTCCCTCCAAGGGGGCAGTTCCCTCCAAGGAGCCAGAGAGGTGGCGGATTTGAGGCAGTTGTGGCAGCAGCACAGAGGAGTGTGTCCCCCCAGCCACACTCACACACTTCACCTCCCTCATGTAAGTGACTCCAGTGACAGGCAGTTGAATCCTGACACCTGCATCATGGGGGTGGGAGAAGATGCTCATGCTGGTGGGAGGGAAATCAAGTGCAGCAGCCCTGCGTGTGCTCTGGCTTTACATTCACCCACACTCCTTGGTCTTGGCTCAATGCCCTGCTGGGAGGAGAGCCCTCAGCCACCCCCTCTCTCCTGATGCTGCTGCTCCTTCTGCTGGGACTTGGTAAGTCAGGGGGCTTGTCTCCCTGCCATTTCCCAGCGTCCCCCACAAGGTTTTGTGGAAAGTTACATCTCTGGCTGTGGCTTGGTGGCACTAATGCTACCCACCAGCTGTTTGGTGGCAATACACTCCCGGCCAGCACTAAACAGCAGCCCCCTATCCACCCACCTGTAAAGCCACCAGCCTCAGCTTGTCTCCTGGCAAGGCGGATACTGCTGTGGATGGCCAAAGAGGTGCTGTTACTGCCACTCATCAACAGTCTAGAAGTGATGAATAGTAAACCCCATCCTCTCCAATGTATCCCCCAAAAAACAAAATAAGCATTACACCGCTCTCACTCTTGAACCACTTCTCTCACTTCACTCACTTCTGTGCAACTCTCCCCTATCAAGGTCATTGACCTAAACTGCCACTTTGGGTGTTTTTAGATGAACCCAGGGTGGCCACCCCCAGATCTGCTCTGGGTGTGTCCAGCCCCATTTGCAGTCCTGCCTGCATTGGGTTTACACGGACCCAGCAGCTGCTGCGGCTGCAGTCTGCCCACTTGGTGTCTCCCTCCCCCACACCATAGAGCTGCCTGCAGCTCTATGGTGTTACCCAGGGCAACCCCCAACTGGGAGTGAAGCTGCAGTGGCTGTCTGCTGAGAAGATAGACCACAGCTTCGCCTCCTGCTGGTGCCCCAGGTTTGGGTAGCCTGCTCTGCTGGCAGTGCTCCGGGATGGTCTGGAGCACCGCTAGCACAGCTGGAGCAGAGCAGGTGATGGCTGTTCTGCTTCTGCTCCACCTGCACATCTGGAAGCCAGTATTTACATGAATGGGCCACCTGGGTGTGAGGCAGAGCCGAGTCGTGGGTGCTGTCTGTGTAAAGGCACCCATATTATGCATGCATTTCTTTCACTTAAAATTTCTTATTTTAAAAATAAGAATCCACACAGGAGAGAAACCCTGTTCATGCCAGAAGTGCAAGGAAAGCTTCAGGAGAAGTTGGGACACTCATATATACATATCTTCATTACCATACTTTACACCCATTGCACCTTAGAAAAAACATTCCTTATGACCAATTTCTAAGCGCCAGAAGGAACTACTCTGATGTGGGTTACAGACTTGAGTATGAAGAACTTTTGGATAAACAACAAAATAATTCTGGTACTAGCAGACTTGTTTGTTCCTTAACTTTTGGTCACCTATCCATGTGGATTCACTTTATTATTTTGAAATATTGGAGGCTCATTTCACATATGCCATCTTGTGATTTGCCTATGCTTTTTGCTTATAAATACTAGGGGCGGGAAAACCGGTAAATCCGGTATCCGATAATGCCGGTACCGGGCGTACCGGCATTATCGGATTCGACCCGGTAAATCCGGTCCAGGTACCGGATTCTGGGTACTGGATTTTTTTACATTGCAGCCATTTAAAAATGGCTGCAATGTAAAAACTTAAAGCCCCACCAAAAAAGTTTTTTAAAAAAACCCCTCCCCGAGTCCAGGCTGCACAGGTGGAAGGGGGGACACCCCCCACCCACCCTGCCCAGCCTGGATTTTTGTTTAAAAAAAGAGTCAGAGGTGAGCCCACCCCCCAGCACCAGCGGCCGTGGTGTCCCCGCAGCCGCCGGTAAGTATGACCCGATCCCTGGGGGGGGTGTTTAACACCCCCCCAACCCCCCAGGGATCACCCCTACTAAAGTTCAGTGCTTGCTTACCTTGCGGAGCTCCGGGTGCGGCGGTGGCGGGCGGTCCAGCGGCCTCAGCGCCGGCTGTGACTGCCGGTGGCAGAGATGCTCTAGGCCTTCCGGGGAACTTCCGCCGCACCCACTGCTCCCCCTCTTCTTCCCCAAGTCCCTGTCCCTTCCACGATCTGCAGGCCATTGTGCCCCAGGACTTTGCCTCCTCCCTCTCTCCTCTTCTCCCCTATGTCTTCTTCTCCTCCTCCCCCAACTCTGCCATCTTGTCAGGGTTTGGTGAGAAGAAAAGGGGACACTCACCCACACCAGAGTCCTCAAACACACTTGTAGCTAAGAAAGCTCTCAGTAGTCCCTTAAGGTCTGTATATCAAGCAAAGGCTAGTGCTGGACCGGACTCATCATAGAACACTGGTGGTCTCGCCCTGATAAGGAGGACTCCACTCCTTCACGCATACAGGGGAAAGGAATTGGCGGAGTGCAGGGTAAGGGGGGTAGGTCTAGGAAGTGGGGGTAAGGTCCCGAGGGAAGGCCAAAGGAGGGGATAGGACTTCGCTCAGGATCACAGGAATAGGTAGTGAATCCAGGAGGGAACACACAAACTTTCAGTAACACGCACACAATAGCACACACATGCACACTCCCTCTCTCTCTCTCTCTCTCTCTCTCTCTCAAGGAAGCAATACCAAGCCCACAGCACAAAGCAACAACAGCAATCCACATGGGAAAGGAGGGGGCCGGTCTCACAGAGAACTGATCATCAGCAAGGCTAAGCAGGTCTGACTGCCTTTTATAAGGGAGGCTCCTCCCCCTTCCGCAGCTGCACCCGCAATCTAGCTGAACGACGCACAGGTGGATTGGTGCTGTTTTGGGGGACAATAGGTATCAGCTGATCCTGCACCTGCCTGTCTGTCTCTTGGTCATCTACAGGGGCAGAGCTATTGTCAGTCTTCCCAAAGGGGCTACTACCTGGAAAGTCAATGTCCTGCCACCCCTCCCTCACCTTTCTCTTCCTACCCCTAGCCCCCCGCTCAGCAGTCCACCATCCCGTACCCCAATACCTGGTAGTACCCCCCGCAAAAGGGACAACGACGGGCCAGGCTTGTGCAGGAAGAGGCGGTGGAAGTGACGAACAAGATGTGGGGCGTGTACATTCGCCGCTGGTTACCAGGACCGCTCCGCAGGGCCAAAGCCCTCCCAGTCCAAAAGGTATTGCAATGTGCCTCTATAGAAACATGAGTTCAGGATAGCGTGTACCTCGTATTCTGGTTCTGCGGCCACAGTCATTGTCGGTGACGGAGGGGCCCAAGCTGAAAGCAAGGCCAGTTCATATGGCTTCAATAGGGAAATGTGAACAGTCAGATGGATTTTCCTATGAGCAGGAAGTTGAAGGGTGTAGGTCACCTCACTGATTTTCCGTACGACAGGAAAAGACCCCATGTATTTATTTATCATTCAATTTCCATGAAGGTCAGAGCGATGCATAATGGCAACGGTTCACCCAGACCAGATCCCCTATCTGTATGGGGGGGGGGGGCGTTGCGATGATGTTGATCGGCATACTTTTTATATTGACATAGAGGTTTCGTAAGGAATTGATGCGTCTGATGATGGACGGACATCAGCTCCTGGGCCAAGGCACCAGCTGTGGGCACTGTAGAGGAAGGGACATCTGGGAAGCACAATCGAGGGTGGAAGCCATAAGTGACATAGAACGGAGAATTCCCTACGGAGGCGTTGGGGGCATTGTTATGCGTAAATTCTGCTAGAGCAAGGTATTTCATCCAATCATCTTGCACAATGTTAGTGTATACGCAAAGATATTGTTCCACTGCTTGAGTCACGCGTTCAACTTGCCCATTACTCTGAGGATGATAAGCTGTAGTTGGTTGTAATTTCACCTTAAGGAGGGCAAAAATGCCCTTCCAAAATTTAGCAGTAAATTGAGTTCCCCTGCCTGAGACAATTTCCTGCGGTAAGCTGTGCAATTTTACCACATTTTGTACCAGTAGCATTACTGTTTGTTGTGCTGTGGGCAATCCTTTGACAGGGAATAAAATGCCCCAATTTAGTAAAATGGTCCACCACCACGAGAATGGTGTTGAAACCTTGTGAAGGGCATAGTTCCACAATAAAGTCTACCCCCACACGCTGCCAGGGGCTTGGGAACTGGGCGGACTTGAAGAAAACCCAGGGGCTTTTGGTTCCAACTTCCTATCTTTAGTGTGGGCACACACAGCACACCCTTTAACATATTGGTACACATCCTGAGACATCTGTGGCCACCAAAATGGTCTAGCCAATATTTTTAAAGTACATTTGGATCCTGGGTGTCTGGTCAAGGGTGCATCATGGTGTAACCATAGAATTTGCCGCCGGGCTTTCTGGGGGACCATAATTTGCTTATTGTAATAGTACAGGGTACCTTTTCTTGTTACTCCTGGAAGTAGAGGAATGGTTGCATCATTACATTCTGCACCATCTTTTGAAAAGCCGGCAGAGCTACACTGCCAGCTATGATTACATTTGGGTTCAGGATCCTCTGACCTTGATCTAGCTTGGGTTCTGCAACATCAAAACTACAGGATAGAGCATCTGCAATGATGTTCTTATGGCCAGGTCTGTAAGAAATATGAAAGGTGAAGCGAGAAAAGAAGAGCGCCCTATGTGCGTGGTGAGCGTTCGAAATGCGTGCCTCTTGAAAGAAGGTCAGATTCTTATGATCTGTTATGACCTCAACAGTATGTATTGCACCTTCCAAATAATGTCTCCAAGCCCCAAAGGCAGCCTTAATCGCCAACAATTCTTTATCTAAAATTGTATAATTTCGTTCTGCGCTTGTCAATTGGCGAGAATAAAAAGCACATGGCAACAGTCTTTGTGCTGTAAGATCTTCCTGTAACAATACTGCCCCATGGGCTATATCAGAAGCATCTGGTTCTACTACATATGGTTTATCTCGATTTGGGTGAAGTAATATGGGGGCTTGCATGAACGCCTTTTTAAGCCTCATCAAGGACTGATCCTGTTCTTGCCCCCACTGGTAACGCTGTCCCTGCCTTAAAAGAAGAGTCAAAGGCTTCATAACAAAAGCATAATTGGGGATATATTGTCTGTAGTAATTGGAGGTTCCAAGAAAATGTTGTAGCACTTTCACCGATGAAGGAGGGGGCCATTGTATGATGGCTTTTACCTTAGTGTCATCCATAGCTATTAGGGGTGGGAAGTTTGGATTATCTGGTATCCGATACTGCCGGTATTTTGCTGTACTGGTAGTATCGGATTAATCCGGATATTGGGGGTACCGGTCGTGCCAGATTGTTTTACATTGCGGCCATTGAAATGAATGGCCACAATGTAAAAAAAACAACAACAACCCAACCACTTTTCCCTCCCCCATCCAGGCTGCACGGGTGGAAGAGGGGACACCACCCACCCACCCTGCCCAGCCTAGATTTTAAAAAAAAAATAATTCCCCAAAGTCCCTGGCTCTGGGCCGCTGCCGGCAACCCAGAGCCTGCACCACTAGGTAGGTACTAGGGTGATCCCTGGGGTGGTGGGTGGTTTAACACCCCACCCCACCCCAGGGATCACCCTACCCCCCCACCCAAGGATCGCCTACCTTTGGTGCTCTGGGAGGCGGCGGCAGCACGGCGCTCCGGCGTCTTCAGTGCTGACTGTGGCTTCTGGCTTCAGTGCTTACTAGGCCTTCCGGGGAAACCCAGAAGTTCCCCGGAAGGCCTAGTAAGCACTGAAGCCAGCAGCCACAGCCAGTGCTGAAGCCATCTGGAGTGCCGTGCTGCCGCCGCCACCCGGAGCACCAAAGGTAGGCGATCCTTGGGTAGGGGGGTAGGGTGATCCCTGGGGTGGGGTGTTAAACCACCCCCCACCCCAGGGATCACCCTAGTACCTACCTGCTGGTGTGGGCTCTGGGTTGCCAGCAGCGGCCCGGAGCCAGGGACTTCGGGGAATTTTTTTTTTTTAAAAAAATCCAGACTGGCCAGGGTGGGTGTGGGGTGTCCCCTCTTCCACCTGCACAGCCTGGGAGGGGGAGGGATTGTTTCCCCCCCCCATTGATTTCAATGGGAACACTGACAGTTCCCCATTGAAATCAATGCAATAGATCCGGCACTGGTAAACCGGTTTTAATCCGGTAAACTGGATTTTTGCAATCCGGTAACTGGTAAAACCGGGAGCCAGTTTTTTGCCCGATGTCCCATCCCTAATAGCTATCCCTTGGTGGGTTACGATATATCCCCCAAACTCTACTGTATCTAAATGAAAGGCACATTTTGATGATTTATGATATAACTTATTATCACGCAGGCGTTACAAGATCTTCTTGACATGTTTTTCATGTTCCACTATCGAGTTAGAATAAACAAGAATGTCATCAAGGTATGCTATAATGAAAACGTCCAGCATATCCCTCAACACATCATTAATCAGATGCTGGAAGGAAGCCGGGGCATTGGTCAGGCCAAACGGCATCACACAGTACTCAAAGTGGCCATAGTGCAAAAGGCCATCTTCCACTCATCACCCTGCCGCACTCAAAGATTGTATGCCCCCTGTAAATCCAATTTTGTATACACTGTCACTCCTTGTAACCGATTCGGTAACTCAGGGATGAGGGGTAGGGGATATTGATTTTGGACAGTTATGGCATTAAGCCTCCTATAATCGATGCAGGGTCTCAGGTCCCCGTCTTTCTTGGGGACAAAAAATAAAGGTGCCCCAGCAGGGGACTTAGAGTGACGCATAAAACCTCATTGAAGGTTTTCTTCTATATAGGTTTTCAAGGTCCATAATTCAGGTTCAGCTAAGGCATAAATACGACCATACGGAGGTTCCTTACTGGGTAGGAGGTCTACTGGACAATCATACGGTCTTCTGGGTGGTAATGTTGCAGCTTGTTGTTCTTTAAACACATCAGCGTAGTCCTCATATATGGGTGGTAAGGTCCCTACTGCATTCAGAATGGTAGATGCAACAGTTGAAATCACGGGAGAAGGCAGTATACAATGCTGTTTACACTGAACAGAGGAAAAATTTACCTGCTGTTTCTCCCAATTGATACTGGGATTATGGAATCGAAGCCAAGGAGCCCCTAGTATCACAGGAAACGTGGGAGAGCAAATAATGCCCAATTGTAATACTTCCTGATGTCGCCCCACCGTTCCCCATAGGGGAGAGGTCTGTTCCTGTAAGGGGCCTGACGTAAGAAGGGACCCATCTATAGTATACACGGCCTTGGCTGCTGGCCTTTCAACAAGAGGAAATTGATGCTTCCTAGCAAAGTTTCGATTGACAAAATTACCTGATGCCCCTGAATCTAAGAGGGCCCATGTCACACAGGAGGAATCTGCGTCTTTTTTCAAGGTGATAGGGATCTCCAAATGGTCAGGGTTTGTGAGTGGTTTGATTAATCCCTGAATGACCCCTGTAATTCCTGGGATTTGGCATTTCCCGACTCCTGTCTAGGGGTGGGGACCATGGGACAGTCTTTGGCAAAATGGCCCACCTTACCACAATAGAAGCACAGGCGGTTAACTCATTCTTTCTCTTTTTCGGCTTTAGACCAGGGGCCTCTAGAGGCGCCTACCTGCATAGGTTCACTCTCATCCCCTTTTCCCCGTTCTACCTTCCAAATCCCTGATCCAGCTCTAAACGATAACCCTCGATTCCCCTCTTGTCGTTTCTCTTTCTTACGTTCATATAGACGCTCGTCCATCTGAATGGTCAGGGTAACTAATTCAGCCCAAGTTGGGGGAATATCTGAATGAGCTAACTCATCCTTCAATTCCTCATTAAGTCCTTTTTGAAACAAAACCCGCAATACTGAGTTAGACCAAGCCAGTTCTACGGCTAATTGCTGAAAATTCATAACATATTCTAGCAAACTCCCTTTCCCCTGACGTAAGGAAAAGATAACGGTCTCGGCATCCCTGACTCTATGAGGGTGATCAAACAAAAGTTTAAATTGCTTAACAAACTCATTGTAATTGGCCAACATGGGGACACGACTTGTGAGCATAGGAAAAGCCCAGGTTAAGGCTATACCTTCTAAATGTCCAATAATAAAGGAGACTTTAAGTCTATCGTTATGGTAGTCCTGGGGTTGCATAGAAAAGTCCAACTCACATAAGGCTAGAAAGCTCTGAAATTGCTTCCTATCTCCTCCAAACGTATCTATCTTAATGCCTTTGGGTTCTCACCCACTAGGGTTTAGTGGACCTGAAGGGGGCACAGGAAGTGCCGCTCCTGTGGGTCCAGGAAGCACACGAGGTGCTACTGGTGCCTGCACCGCCTGGGCGGCTAATTGCGTTTTAAGACCTGCTATTTCTGCAGCCTGATTCTTAATTTCAAGAGCCATGACTTGTACTGTATGAGCCAAATCATCTAAATCTGCAAAACCTTCCATCCTAGACAAGGACACAATGCGGGTGAGAAGAGCTGGTGATTCTGTCAGGGATTGGTGGGAAGAAAAGGGGACACTCACCCACACCAGAGTCCTCAAACACACTTGTAGCTAAGAAAGCTCTCAGTAGTCCCTTAAGGGGTTTTTGTGTTTTTGTTTTGGGCAGGCTGTTTTATCTTTCAGGGCTAGGGTGGTAGGGTGGGGGTATTGTGACGGGGGGTAATGTGG
>QEPC01012417.1:109238-176126 GCA_003113815.1 Sphenodon punctatus
CACACACACACACACACACACACACACAGACACTCAAGGAAGCAATACCAAACCCACAGCACAAAGCTACAACAGCAATCCACACAGGGGAAAGGAGGGGGCCGATCTCACAGAGAACTGATCACCAGCAAGGCTAAGCAGGTCTGACTGCCTTTTATAAGGGAGGCTCCTCCCCCTTCCGCAGCCACTCCCGCAATCTAGCTGAACAATGCACAGGTAGATCGGTGCTGTTTTTTGGGACAATAGGTATCAGTTGATCCAGTACCTGCCTGTCTGTCTCTTGGTCATTCACAGGGGCAGAGCTATGGTCAGTCTTCCCAAAGGGGCTACTACCTGGAAAGTCAATGCCCTGCCGCCCCTCCCTCACCTTTCTCTTCCTACCCCTAGCCCCCCGCCCAGCAGCCCACCGTCCCGTACCCCAATACCTGACACATCTCCACCCTCAACTCCTCTCTTGCCTCCTCCCTTGACTCTCTTGCCACCCTCTCCTCCCACCCTGCTCGCTCCCATAACCCTTGTCCTTGGCTCACCTCCACCATTCACTATCTCCGCTCCTGCACCTGGGCTCATCCGCCTCTGGTGCAAATCCCAATACCGTGCTGACTTCCTCCACTTCAAATTCTGCCTTTCATCAGTCAATTCTGCTATCTCTCTTGCTAGACAGCAGTACTATGCCTCACACATTGAGTCTTTCTCCTGGGACCCTCACCGCCTCTTTTCTACCTTTGACTCCCTTCTCAAACCCCCCTGTCCTCCTCCTCCCTCTTCTCTCTCCGCTCAGGATCTTGCTCTCTTTTTCACCTCTAAGATCAACAAGATCTGCCTGGAAATCGTGTCAAAGTCCTCTCTCCCTACTACTCCCCCCTTCTCCCTCCTCCCCCACCTCTCTCCTGTCCTCCTTCCCTCACGCCTCCCTTGAGGAAATCTCCTCCCTGCTCTCCTCCTCCAACCCCTCCGCTTGCCCCCTGGACACCATTCCTTTCCGCCTCCTGACCTCCATTGCTTCTACCATTGCCTCTCCCCTCCTGCACATCATCAACCTCTCCCTTTCTATTGGCTCCTTCCACTTTGACTTTAAACACACCAATGTCTCTCCCATCCTCAGAAAGTCCACTCTGGATCCATCTGAACCCTCTAATTACCATTCTGCCTCGCTCCTCCCTTTTGCTTCCAAACTCCTCGAATGGGTTGTCTACTCCCATTGCTTTGACCTCCTCTCTGCCAACTCCTCCCTTGACCCCCACCAATCTGGCTTCTGCCCCCTTCAGTCCACTGAAACCACTGTTGTTAAGATCACTAACGATCTTCTTATAGCTAAATCCAACCACCTTTACTCTATTCTTGTCCTCCTTGAGCTCTCTGCTGCCTTCAACACGGTTGACCACTCGCTCCTGCTTGAATTGCTTCACTCCCTTGGATTCCAGGACTCTGTCCTCGACTGGTTCTCCTCCTCCCTTTCTGACTGCTCTTTCAATGTATCTCTTCCTAACTCCTTCCCCTCCGCCTCCCTACCCCTCTCGGTTGGGGTTCCCCAAGGCTCTGTCCTTGGCCTTCTCCTGTTCTTTATCTACACCCATTCCCTAGGCAAACTCATTGCCTCCCACGGTTTCCAATACCACCTATACGCTGACGACACTCAACTCTATCTCTCTACTCCTTCCCTCTCCTCCTCTGTTCAAGCTCATCTCACCAACTGTCTTTCTGATATCTCCGCCTGGATATCTCAACGCCAATTCAAACTGAACATGTCTAAAACTGAACTCCTTATCTTCTCTCACAATCCTTCCTCTCCCTTTTCCCTGTCAATTGCCATTGACGGGGCCTCCATTCTTCCTGTCCTCCAAGCCTGCTGCTTCTCCCTCTACAACGTTGCTAAGATCCGCCCTTTTCTGTCTGTCTCCTCTGCCCAAACTCTCATCCATGCCCTAGTCATCTCATGCCTTGACTTCTGTAACCTCCTCCTTGCTGGCCTTCCCTGCTCTCACCTTTCTTCCCTTATCTCTGTTCAAAACTCTGCTGTCAGGATCATCCACCTTGCCCGTCACTTTGACCATGTGCAGTCTGTCCTCTACTCTCTCCACTGACTCCCTCTTCCTGAGCGTATTCTGCACAAGCTCCTTGTCCTCACTTACAAAGTCCTTCACAACCTCACTCCCACCTACTTCTCTGCCCTGATCTCCCTCCGAACCCCTGTTCGAGCACTCCGCTCCTCTTCCATCCCCTCCTTCACCCTCCCACGCCTCCCCTGCTCCCCCAACCACCTTCGTCCCTTCTCCCTCGCTGCCCCACATGCCTGGAACTCCCTCCCGGCCCTCATCCACCTTGTCCCCACCCTCCAGACCTTCAAGTTCCTCCTCAAAACCCACCACTTCCGCTCCGCCCTTCCTAACTCCTCCTAATCATCCCCACCCAGGATTATCCCCCACCTGTTATCTGTAAACTCTCAATTTACTGTAACCAAGCCAAGAACATGTACCTGAGTTCTCGCATCCTCATGAATGTTGCTTCCCTTGTCTCTCTCTCTGTTCCCCTTCCCTGTCTCCCCTCCCTCTGCCTTTAGATTTTAAGTTTTCGGGCAAGGACCGTGTCTATCTTATTTTTTGTAAAGCACCAGGTACATCACTGGCACTATATAAATGCTTATAATAAATAAAATAAATAATAATAATAATAATAAATTAATTAAAGAATACTTAGTGAGGGCTGACTTAAAACCTCTAGCTTTATAGAATGGTACATAGTCGTTATCAGAACCTGTGGATCACTTTAAATGCCGCAGGTGTATATATTGTAAATACACGCAGAATATCAAATCATGTGTAACAAATGAGAAAACTTATCTTAAATTCTTTAGTACATGTAACACACAAAAGGGTTATTTATGTGTTGAAGTGCCCCTGTGGAAAACTATATGTAGGTCAAACTATGCAGAAATTAAAAATCAGAGTTGGGGAGCATTTAAGTTGTCTAAGAAGACAGGTTCAGTCAATCTCTTTAGTTTCCCATTATGTGGAAATGAATAATAGTTACACTGATTTAACCTTTTGGGTGATTGAAAAATTGACTTATACTGTTAATATTAAACAGAGGATTTTACAAAGAGAGGCATTTTGGATCTCTCACCACAATTTTTCCTCATGGTTTGAATGATTGCCTAGAATTAAACTGCTTTCTATGGTTGCAAACTCTTTTAGTATTAGAGTTCCATTGAAACAACACCTTGTGTTTGTCACTTCATGCTTAAGTGTCTTCTGGTTAGGCTGCAATGCTCAGACCAGATATCACTTTCCTCATGTTTTGTAAGAGTGTTTAGAATCAAACTGGTCTCTCTACAGGTGCAGGTCCTTTGAAGTTCTTCCCAAGTAACACTTTGTATTTGCTACCTTATTTAAGAGTGACTTCTGGAAGGTTGTAGTGATTATTATTCCCATTAATGATACCAGGTGGCTTATTCAACTGAAGTATATACTTCCTCAGAGGTCAGGTGGTTTGAACTCTTTCAACCACTTTCTTGGTGATGAGACTGAGGCTACTTTTGAACTTGTATGTGGCTTGCAATTTTGAGGGTTTTTTCTTTCTTTCATTTTTTCCCCTCCCCCCTCTCTTTTTCTTTCATTTTTATTCCCCCCCTATTATTTTTCTTCTTCCCCTCTTTTTCCTTCTCTTCTTCTGTTTCCGCCCCCCACTTTCCTTTCCTTTCTTTCCCCTCTTCCCTGCACCCCTCTTCCCTTCCTTTGTCCCCTTTCTTCTTGCTCTTTTTCTCTTCTCCCCCTTCCCTCCCTTATCTTCCTTTTCCCCCCTCCCCTTTTTCTCCCCCCTTATTTTTTCTTAGATCCCTTTCCCACTCTCTTATACTAGTTTTTTGTATACTAGCTTTCCCCACTTTTTTCTTCACTAAGATTTTGGACCTTGCCATTGATAGTTTTGTTATGAGACTCTTTTTTAGATGTGGATTCTGGTCTTGACACTAATGTGCGGTAAGGTGCATTTTGGATTGTAAAAGATGGTAGGAACAACTCTTTAGATAACAATAGGGTTTCTAGTTAAGTTACTTATATGCATAACTTTTACAAATTATGAAAAATGCAGTTTTCAAAGACATGCTTATTGTACATCATTTCATTGTTGGATTGTACAGTGGAAGTCGTTAACTCTGTCCCTGAGGAAGACGCCAAGTCAAAATATGTTGGACCGCAGAATCATTTAAAGAATGGACTCCTTTGAACATTGCCCTTCCATTTGAACATTGAATTATATATGGACTAAATTGTAATTGGATTTTTCCGCTATATGTGATTGATGTTTACATTTTAATACATATGTATGGTATCCCGTAATCTTGTTGTTGTTCGGCCTGTACTAATATGATGCATACCTCCTATTGTCCTTTTGTTTGGCACTCAATACACATGAGAGAAACCTTACATGTGCCCTCACTCGAAAATGCTGTACGTTGAACTCAGCCCTCAGTCCACATCAGAGAATTCACCATGCAGAAGAAAAGCCTTTTAAATGTCTTACTGTGGGGAAAGTATAGAGACACTATGGTTGCTGTGTTGGTCCCAAAAATAGGCCAATAGAGACAAGAACGTACCTGGCATGGAGTCCATCTGCTGCTGAGGGGGGTCTGCTGCCGCCATTGCCGCTGTTGCCACCGTTGCCACTGCTCAACCGCTGCGGAGGATCCCTGGAACCTGCGGGGGAGGGAAAAAGAACAGTGAGTGCCGGGGTGTGTATGAGGGGGATCAAAGAAGCCAGCCGTGAGGGCCAGCTTGTCCCCTCCCCCACCCAGAAGTGGCTTGGGGGCTATTAATCCCAGCTGCCAGTGGTTCCACCACAGGTCGTGAGCCACAGGCCATGGCCAAAGGGCGTGGCACTTAGGGGCACTTTGGGGCCGCAGGGGACTCAAGGAAGTTTTTTCAGCAGGTAGGGGTTTTTTCAGTTCAGGGTTAGGGAGGAAGGGTGCGGGTGCAGGAGGGGTGGTTAGAAGTTAGGGGGGTTGGTTAGGGTGTCCCAGCGCCAAACCCTGTGGGCAGCAGGGGGGGCATGGTGAGGGTGCCTGACCCCTGTGTGAGAGGGAAGTTGGATGGGGGGGTATCCCCTCCACCCTTATTTATTGTATTAATTATTTTAATGTTCCCTAGTGGTTTTTTAATTGCTGTAATTTTATGAGTGTTTTAAAATGTTTTATAATTGTATTTTTACTTGAGACTGTTTGCCACCCCGAGCTGTTTCTGGAGGGGTGGGGTATAAATGTGATTGATCAAATAAATAAATAAATAAATAAATAGTATGGATATCTTTTATTGGATCAGCTTCAGATAGTGGAGGTGCAAGCTTTCGAACCTCACAGAGTCCTTCGTCAGGCAAATCAGGCATAAGAACTAACCATGGAGAAAGCCTCAGTGTGAACCTCAGTCTTAGTACATATGAAAAAACTCACAGTTCCCCCATTGTGACCCACACCTCAGTTGCGGTTTGGATAGAGGAGGGCATAAATTCAGAGTTCACTTTGGAGGGGGCATGGGGCAGAATACTTAGGAAATAGTAGTCTTAAATTTTTTAGTTACCGAATCACACCGATAGGGCTGCATTTCTAATCCCTCATCCTAGACTAGCCCCTCCCTTCCCTGCTCGCCTTTCCTTACATCTATTACCGCTATGAACTCAGACTATTCCTTCACTTCTCACAGTCTTTTTACATGCTCTGTTCCAAAGTGACACCTAAAGATTTAACCCAGGGACTGCTTGCCTGCAAGGGCAGGGCTCATTGGCAACTCTGCAATAAACTGAATAAAAAGCACTGAGTGCAGCACTGTGGGTCAGTCCCCCAAACCAGCAGAAATCCAAGTAGAGGTGGAATATTTTAATCAAGCTAGAATTCAAGCAGCTATTTTGGTGTTTGAAACCCATAGGTAATTAGTAGGGGTGGGAATTCCGGATCCACCGAGATCTGATATTGCCGGTATTTAGCCGTACTGGATTTAAATCCGAGATCCGGTAATCCTGGCCATACCGGATTTTTGCATTGATCTCGGATTTTTTAAAATGACTTTGTGGCAGTTGGGCACTGTTCTTTTGTTTTGGACTTGTTGAATCCCTCCCTGCCCCCTCCCTTGGTGCAAACTGTTACATTTGGTGCTTTTTTTTACCCTGCCTTGGATTGGTTGCCTTTTTTAAAATCAAAAAAGGCATCCAATTCTGAAGGTTTCCTAAGATTTTTTTAGAAGGGGTAGGGATGTGTCTGTGATTGGGGGTGGGCACTTGGCTGGCTGGAGTGGCCACTGGCCAATAGTAATGTAGGATTTTTTTTTCCTTCTGGGACCTTCTGGCCTTTGGGCTTGGGAAGCCATTCTACACCAGGTTTGGTATCTGAAAGGACTGCCACAGACTGCTGGAGGCATGCAAGCATGCGACTGTTGGTAAGTTATGAGTTAC
The DNA here is from genome assembly GCA_003113815.1 of Sphenodon punctatus. Classification (NCBI taxonomy): domain Eukaryota; kingdom Metazoa; phylum Chordata; class Lepidosauria; order Sphenodontia; family Sphenodontidae; genus Sphenodon; species Sphenodon punctatus. Next base: position 115,677 of record QEPC01012417.1, read on the forward strand.
TTTGGGGTTTTATGGGATGTAGGACCCCCTGGTGTCCCTTAGGAAAGGGGGAAAATGGAATGGGGACCTAGTCTCATGGGATCCCATGGGGGTGGGGGGTGGGCTTCATGCCATGTGGCCAGGCCATGGGAAACAACAAGCATGCAGGGTGGTGGAGGCTTTTGAAGCCTTGCCAATGGGGGAGGGGGAAATGTGGCTGTGCCAGTGTGCCAGGTCTATCTTGTGTTGTGTGTGCCATCTGATCTTTGGGTGTGGGGGTGCCCCAGTTGCCAGGCCATGTTGGAGGATGCAGGCTGAGGATTTTGAAGCCCTGCCAATGGGGGAGGGGGAAATGTGGCTGTGCCAGGGTTGTGGTGTGGTTGTTGTGTGACCCATCTTGTGCCATCTGCTGTTTGGGGGTGAGGAGTGCCTCAGTTGCCAGGCCAAGTTGGAGGAGCATGCATGCTTGCTTCTTGCTGAGGCTGTGCCAGGTCTAATTTTTTTCCTTTTCTTTTCAAAATCTAAGCCACCGGAGCGCCTTGGTGATGTGACTGTGGCAACATGTCGGACATGACACACAAGTAGCCGGCTGCCAGGTAAGCGACGCACTGTCAACTTGTGGCAACACCCTTCACCCCACACTCCACTAGCCCCACCCTCCACTAGGCCCACCCCCACCTCTACACCCACCCCCTTCACCCCCAACCCCCACCACTACCACCACACTACTTCACCCACCCACCCACTCCACTAACCCACACACCACTAGCCCCACACCCACCTCTACCCCCACCCCTTCACCCACCACCTCTACCCCTACACCCTTCACCCCACCCCACACCCTTTACCCCACCACTACCACCACACTACTTCACCCACCCACTCCACTAGCCCCACACTCCACTAGCACCACTACCTTCACCCCCACCCCACCACTACCACCACACTACTTCACCCACCCACTCCACTAGCCCCACACTCCACTAGCGAGTGCCACCCCCACACACCATCCCTTAGCTATTTTCCCACCACCCCTTAGCTAGTTTCCCACCACCACTTGGTACTAGGTAGGTACTAGTACCACTCCACACAGACACACACACTCACACACATCACACCACAACCTCTGTTGCCAGTGGTTCTTTCTTTATTTCCACAACTTAATTATGAGCAGTTGTGGTATGAAGAAACAGACCATGAGTGGGAGTGCTGGAAGAGGCCAGCCTCTTCCTATGCAGCCGACTCATTCTGGCACGGAAGGGGCACCCGAGGTAGGGCCACCTGTGGCCTCTTCCTCCCACACACAAGCTTCAAGTGCGCCCAAGCTTATGGGCTCTGGACGTCTCTTGAAGACCCCAAAGAGGCTGGGATGGGGGGAGGGTGATTCCTCCCCCCTTGCGCTGTCTAGCAGTAAGAAGAGGGCTCCTTCTTCCTCTGCTAGTGCAGTGGTCCATCTGCTGGTTACCTCCACTGCTGCTGCTTCTAGTGTGCAGCTCTCCTTTACGCAAGCACTTTTTCTCATGCAGATGCCTGCTTCCCTGCCCTCTCCCCCTTCCATCACGCATTCTAGTGCTCCTGCTTCCCCACCCTCTCCCCTTGCCGACATGCATCATAACATGCCTGTGCCAGCTCAGGCCCCGCCCACCGCATCCACACATGCTGCGCCAGCTACCACTGCCCTTTCGCAAGTGTTACGCTGAGCACTACCTTTGAGATGTCGACCACCAGTTGTTCTGCTCCTGCCCTCCCAGGAACCAGCACAAAGAAGATCACATCCTGGGTGTGGTCTCATTTTCACATCTGGGAGGACGATGCCTCAAAGGTGGTGTGTGTACACTGCAATGTCAAGGTCAGTCATGGTGGCACAAATCCCAAGAGATATGGCACCTCTGGTCTTCGCAGTCACTTGAGATGGCACCACGGGAACATTCGTGATCCGACGGAGTGCCGTTCCAAGCGACAGCATAGGGAGGTGACAGTTGCAGAGGATGTGGATGATAGTTCCGAGGAGGAGGAACCCACTTCCACTCCTGCTGCAACTGTCACTGCTGGGCCATCTGGTGATGGTTCCACAACCACCCCAGCCCCCGCAGAGGAGGAGCGCTAGCTGATCCACCCAGCCCACCCCTTCCCGGTCCTTGTCCCAGGCCACTGTAACTGCACTCTGGGAAATGAAGATGCCATTTGCATCCAGCCACACCTGGGCTGCGGCCATCACCAAGACAATTGGGGAAGTGATTGCCCTGGATGAGAGGCTGTTCAACCTTGTTGAGGGTGTCAGATTCAAATGGCTGCTTTGTTTTCTTGAACCCCGTTACAGAGTCCCTTGTTGCAGAAACTTCCGCTCGAAGGTTATCCCATCACTGTATGGGAGGGTGAGGTCCCGGCTCCTTGTGGAGTTCTCCTGTGTGGAGGGGGCAGTGGTACATTTTACAATGGACCTGTGGACTAGCCAGAGTGCGGTCCACACCTATTTGTTGTTGACTGCACACCTGTGGCAGATGTCACCAGTTGCTGTCACCAGTGCAGCGGCGGGCAGTAGCAGTAGCACTGGGGGAGCGGTGTTGACTGGAAAGCATCATTGGACATTGTTACATGCCCAGGTGCTTGACAGTCAGCACACACCTGATAAAATCCTCGAAGCGGTGAATGGCATGTTGGATGGGTGGGTCCGATGCCAAGGTTCAAACATCAAGGTCGGTTACATTGTAACTGATAATGCCCAGAACATGATTTCAGCCATTACTCATGGCGGCTACACTCATATTCACTGCAGTGAGCACCTCCTGAACCTTGTGGTTCAGGGTGCCTTAAGTGGAACCGAGGGCTTTGAGGCACTCCTTGGAAATGCCAGGAAGATTGCCGCTTTCTTCCATTGGTCAGTTTCAGTCAGCCGGGCGCTGCGAGAGAAGCAGGAGGAGTTGGACTCCCCGATTCACTGGCTGGTACAGGATGTGGCCACAAGGTGGAACTCCACCTTCTTGATGCTGCAACATCTCCTGGAGCAGAAGGAGGTGCTGCATGCCCTTTGCTTGTTGTGGAGCATTGGAGCAACACCACTGTCTGGGGAGGACTGGTCAGTGGTGGAGCAGCTGATGCAGGTTCTGGAGCCATTTTACAAGGTACTGTGGAGGTTAGCGTGGATGTCTCCACTCTGAGCCATGTGATGCCGCTCTTCATGATCCTGCTTTGATGGATACAAGCCGTGCTCTCTCGAACTTACCTGCATGGACCTGTGAGGGCACTGGCAAAGAATTTGGTAGATGAGCTGAATAGGTGTTTCAACACCTTGAAAGCGAGTCAAGAAGAGCATGGCCGCATTCGTCGAATCCTTCAAAAGCAACAAGGTTGACCTTGTCAATGAGGTGCGACAGTATTGCCCGGTGCAGGCGACCCTGCTGCAAGGGGCAACTACTTCTACAGGAGTTGCAAGTGGGGTCAATCCACCTTGTTGTTTACTGGACTGGTGGACTTGGCAGCAGAGGAGGGAAGTGACGGTGGTGAACCGGAGCAACATGATATGGCAGAGACATATGTCTCTCAATATCTTGCCGAGCCCACCTGTCCTGCTGACACTGACCCCTTGGCCTACTGGTCCCAGAAAATGCAGGTGTGGTCCCCGCTTGCAAAGGTAGCATTGCAATACACTCATGGGAGGACATGAGATGTATTGTCGGAGCGGGTATTCAGTGTGGCGGGAGACATTGTCAGCCCACATCCTGCCAAGATGGACCTGAGGACTGTGGAAGAGTTGGTTTTTGTCAAGACTAACCTTTCCCTTCTTGGGTTCATGGTGGGCAATACCCTTGATGTGGGACCTGATGATGTATGATTGCCCAGCTCCTGGATATCATCTCTTGCTACCTTCACTCCCCTGCACCTCTGTACATCCTGACAAGATTCAGGCAATTACATCAGCCTGCAATTCAGTCAGTGGTGGCATTGATGAGCCCGCAGCACCAGCCCTTGGTTTGTGCAGCATAGGCAAACCACAGCATGGCAACTTCCCAGTCCAGCCACTCCACCAGGGAAAAGTAGTAGAGAGTCTACTACTTCAGTCCCATGCATATTTATATGTCTGATGTCTGCTGGCCAATGATGATTTATTACCTCCTTCAACCCCATTCCACCAGGAAGGGCAAGGAGGTATTTTTTTGGCAATATTATACAGAACTCTTGTAGGAGCTTTTTCAGAGCCCCACTGGGTTTCCTCTGTGGGAACCCCATCATATTTCTGTGGTGCGTGCGGTGTGCACAGTGCGTGCACACGTGCACACAGTCACGTGCACACACACACTTCTTTACCCTCTTGCGCTCCTCCCAAGAGTCTGCATTGGAAACCCCTAGCCTCCCCTGAACCCCAGTCTCCTCCTCACACTTTGAAGCCCCTGCTGTTGAGCGGGCCGTGGGCATTATATTATCATAGCTCTGCACTACAGCTCACCGGCCCCCTCAGGGGTAGAGGTGATGCAGGGTCACTTCACTGTGATGTGCTTTCTCCCACACCACCCAAATCTCTTGGGATGGGAGCTCTGTGTGTGAGCAGGAGGGTGATGATCAGGAGGCTCAGGGTGAGTCACTCACCAGTCACCACCACCTCATCCTCCTCGGAGGAGCGCAAGACGGTGAAGGAGGGTGCCCCTGACAGGAAAGTGTGAGGCCGAGACTGGGGCTCAGGAGAGGCTAGGGGGTTTCCAACGCAGACTCTTGGGAGGAGCGTCACACACTGGAGTGGAAAGCCCCAGCAGGGCCCTTTCCATTCCCACACCTGTCTCCTGGAAGGTGGAATGGAGTGCCCCAGCAGGACCCTTTCCATTCCCACACCTGTCTCGTGGAAGGCAAGGGAGGAGGCAGAGTCCAAAACAGGAAGAACAGGAAGGGGGAGTGAACAGGGGAGCCCAGAACAGGAGGGGGAAGAAAGGGAAAGGAGAGGGGGACCCCAAACAGGGGAGAAAAGGGAGGGGGAACCTCATACTAGGGTGGTCATATACTCACATTTTAGAGGACACCTATGAGAAATACAGGTTGCAGAGCTATATGGGCACCAATGTGAGCCTGAAATCTGCATTTCTCATAAGTCTCCTATAAAACATGCATATCTGGCCAGGTCTGATAAACTGGATGCTCAAATCTTGAAGGAATTAACTAAAGAAACATGGGAGTCACTCGCAAGTATATTTGCAAACTCATGGAGGTCCCAAACCAGGACATAGCCATAATAGAGACAGATGTGGAGCTTCACCAGGACCCATGGGCCTGGGATGCCATGGTCCCTGATGCAGCTGCACCCCTGTCACTGGGAAGAGGGAGAGGAGGTTTTCCATCTTCTACATTAGGATTCATTCGATGCCCGACAGCCTGGAGAAGAGGAAACCTAGTGTCTGTTCTTTTTAAAAAGGGAAGTAAGAAAACCCTGGGAATTACAGGTCAGTCAATTTGACTTCGGTATCTGGGAAGATAGTAGAACAAGTTATAAAACAACCAATTTTGAGCACCTTGAGGAAATAAAATGGGATAACTAGTAATTAGTAGTTAACAAGGATTTGTAAGAACAAATCATGCCAAAAAATTCTTGCTTCCTTCTTTGACAGGGTAGTTGGCTTAGTGGACAGGGGGAATGCAGTGCACAAGACTTACTATACTATATCTCAGCTTCTGACTCACCCCCACAGGATGCTCTCATACGGAAGCTGGAGAAATGCAGGCTGAAAGGAATTAGGGGGGTTCACAATTGGTTGAAACAGCTGCATGCAAAAAGTGGTAAATAATGGATAAGACGCTGAGCTTGGATGTGGAAAGGCAGGGTTCAAATTCCATCTTAGCCATAAGGAAAGACCTCATCTTAGGTGAGACTCACGGAGGCAGCAACACTACACTCAGATTGTGTGAAGGTCTGTGGTCTGCCCTGTATCCCCATCTTATGGGTTCAAGAATTCAAGCCAGCTAGTCCTCTCACAACACACATTCTCCGTTCAGGACACTTAATCATTCCCGGTTACCCTGGTCTCCATTACTGGTCCCTCCTGCCTTGTTTTTGTTCTGTATTGTCTCATGCAGACAGCTCTTGGATTTACTAGCATTCCTTCCATGGCTTTATCTGCATGTTTGTTAGTCCTTGAGCTTGGGGCTGTACTACTTCAAAGAATATATATTACAAAAATGTGTTTAGCCATTTTCTCCTAATATTTCTAAACCCTCTTCTCAGAAGAGAGCTACAGAAAAGGAAAGAAAGAAAAGTGGACAATCTAACCTGGGGTCTCATTAATTGGAAAGATGCTTGGAAGGCAGAGTGAATGTAAAGTAACTAGATTCTGAAAACTGGAAAATGGGACACCCATGCTTCACACTATACTGAATCTCCTTATAACCCAGTTTGTATAAATATGTATAAATTAACATAACAAACTGTGCACGCTTAAAATAGTCCATTGCCTGACATTGGGTCTAGGCTGGAATTCCCCCCACTTTTAAAACAAAACAAAAAAGAACAATAATGTTGGGACTTCTATGGCCCCTATCTGAGCTAGCTGTGCCTCAGTTTCCCCGCTTACAGCTCCTACTGGATCAGCTTTTCCACAGCTCCTACTGCATCAGTTTTTCCCAGAACTGTTCCAGCCCATAAGGGGTTAACTCTTAGTCACCTTTGCCTCAGAATTTCCCTGAGCACAAAACTTTTTATCCAGTTCATCTGAGCTTACTGGCCCCAAACTGTGTTACTCCAAAGTTAGGAACTCACTTAAGCAAGCAGGCTTAGTTAAAAGAAGTTTATCATAAGCATTAAGATTAATATGCAATACAAAATTCTGCTCAGAGTGCAGTAAATCAAATAAACATAATAGATAATGCAAATCTGTCTTACTTGTGAGTTCTAGGCTAAAATCCTATTTATGCATCAGTTTCTCAGAACATCTCTTCACATGCTGCTTGTAATGTTGAATGGCATCTCCTTTGTTTCTATGGAGTTAAGTACTTTTTGGATGTCTCTCCCCACCTGCTGCTGGATGTGGTCCTTTCAAGGTATTTATTTTCTATGTTAATTGCTTTGATGAAGTCTGTGGCTTCCTTTAGCAAACAGATCACACAATGGAAGCTCTCTGGCTTACCAGTGATCATAAGCAAGAGTACAAAAAGGGTTTCCTGTCCCATTCCTTAGCTATCACAATAAGCTTCATTTTGGCTTGTACATTCGATACTTCATGTCATCTAAGTCCTACCATGTGGTTCTGTACAGTACAGTGATCAGTAAGAGACCAACCATGGATACAAAATATGAACATGCTTTGCTCACTCCATATACCTGTATGTTTTATGTGTGTTATGTCCGTTGGTGTCATGATCTTCACCACAAATGTTCTTGCATTTAATTCCTGTGCAGTAATAGAACAAGTTGCCTACAGAGGTTGTAGGTTCTCCCTCACTGGAGCGTTTCATAAAGAGGCTGGATGGCCATCTGTCGGAGATGCAGTCCTCCTGCATCCAAACAGAGGACTGGACAGGATGACCCTCAAGGTCCCTTCCAGCTCTATGATTCTACAAATTCACAGTCACACTCTGGTAGCCACACCCTCACTTGCACTCAGACACCTGTAGCCACATCGATAGGCATACATACACAGATGCTCTCACTCACCATGGGGGCGGGGGGCGGGCATGACTGGCCCCATCTGACCTCGTTTCTCCCGTGGTGTGGCCCGTACAAACATAACCAGACCCTTCTAATCTTGCCTTGTCTGGTGGAACTGCCCAGAGGTGGAACATTTATTTATTTAGTTGCTTTTTTTTTTTACTGCACCTTCCTGCCATCAGCAGCTGGGAGTGGCTCACAATAACTACAAACAATAAAAAACATATGCAAGTATGTATATAAATATAAAATTAAAATAAATAGAAAAATCCATATTATAAAATAAATAAACACACACAGGTGAAGTTACAAAACCCAACCTCCCACCCTTCACTCGTCTCCCTCACCAAAAGCCTGGTGGAACAGTCAGGTCTTGCACTGTCTTTAGAAAGAGGGAAGGTCTGGCGCCAAGTGGACCTCCTTCAGAAGGGAGTTCCACAGTCTAGGCACGGCCACCAAGAACGCCCTCCCTATGGTCGCCACCCGAGAAACTCAGGGGATGTCGAGAAGGGTGTCCCTGGCCAACCACTGGGGCTGATCCAGGACCTGGGGAGTGAGGAGGTCCCGCAGGTAGGCAGGGATCAGGATGTATAGGGCTTTATAGGTCAAGCCCTTGAGGGCTGTGTGCTTGCGCCAGCTGGGGGAAGCCTGGACGGTTGTGCCTGGAGGAGGAGTGGCCTGTCCATCAACCCTGCCTCCTCCTCCCTCTGCAGGTATTTCTTCTAGGGGTGGGACCCTTGGGCGCCAGCTTAAGGGTGACACCTAAGGGTGTCGGCCATTTATTAGAGCCATTTGCAGGCCATGGAGGCCCTCCAATAGACACCTGGTGGGGAGTGTCATTGTGAGAGAGCTGCTGGGTGGGCTGGACTTAAGCCAGGTCATCTGAGGACTTCCCCAGGACTGGATTGCTGCCAGATGGTGTTACTGAAACAAGGACTAACTATTTACCCCAGAAGGAAGCTCAGGACCGTGCACCTAAGGGCCATTGGGTGTGGCCCGTAGGAGAGGGCTGGGGGAGGCTGGCTACAGGATAGGGTGGGTGGTTAGGGTATGTGTTGATGGGATTGGGGGAGGCTTGAGGGAACATGAGTCCTCCCCTGCATATGAGGGGGGATGGGTTGGGGAGGGTTGGGCACATCTCCCCAGTGAGAGAGGGGGATTCGACCCAATAAGGGTGAGGTGTTCTGGTCTCCCTGTGAGAGGGGGGGCACCAAGGGAGGAGGGAGAGGGTTTTTTGGGGGAAGGGGGTAGGATCTCCCCTACTGCCAGTGCAGGACAGCTGGGGTGTGTGGGGCCAGAAGGGGTGATGGGGGGAGGGCGTGCCTATTGGGGTCGTGATGGGACAGGGGAGATATGGTCCTAAGGGGTGGGAGGTGAGATCGGTGAGGTGGGATAGATGCTTGTTGCATGTCCCACTCACTACCCCCCAAGAAGTGGAGCAGGTGGTTCTTGGTCAGAGGGCCCCCTGTGATGGTGCTATTAAATGCGAGATCGGTGGTTAATAAAGTGACAACAGTCCAGGAAACAATTCTGGACCATGCTGCCAATCTCGTATGTGTCACGGTAACGTGGCTGGACAATGAATTGGGGCCTATTCTGGCTGAGTGGCTGATCTTGTTCTGGCTGGGTATTCCGGGCAGCACGATCCATGGTCGGGGGCGCGGGGGGGCGGGAAGAGCTATGATTTTTAAGGAGGTATCCGGTGCAATCTATATTCGGTATTGAAGGTCTCCATCTTGTGTTTGATCTGGCAGGGGACAGTTTGGGAGTGCTGCTGGTATACCGTGCACCTACCTGTGCAGCGGCTTGCCTGCATGCTCTGGCAGAGGTGGTGCTGGGGGTGGTGTTGTGGTCCCCAAAGACAATAGTCTTGGGGGACCTCAAAATTCATGCTGACGCCACCCTTGGGGGATCTGAGCATGAGTTCATGGCTGCCATGGCAATCATGGGCCTGTCCCAGATGGTTATCAGCCCGACACATCAGGGAGGACACATCTTGGACCTTGTGTTTTGCACTGGCCTTCAGGCGGGTGTTCTGTTAGTGGGGGAGATATCAGCTGTGCCCTTGTCATGTATGGATCATTACCTCCTACAGACCTCGCTCCTAGCGCACGTCTGCCCCCGGAAGGGTGGTGAGCCGATTCAGATGGTTCACCCCCAGAGGATGATGGAACCAGGACGGTTCCAGAATGCTCTGGGGGAAATACCCTCTGACCTTGGCAACCATCTCATCGATGACCTCGTTGTGCTGTGAAACACGTTGCTGACAGAGGCCATTGATCAGATGACTCCTAGGCGTCCACTGCCCAGGCGGCAGCTCTGCAGACCTCCTTGGTTTTCTGAGGAGCTGCGGTTACTGAAGTGAGATGGGCGGCGGTTGGAGTGATGGTGGTAGAGTGAAGCTGATAGATTGCGGCATAGAGCCAGTTTACGAGCCTATGCCATGGCTATGCAGGCAGCAAAGAAGGAGTTCTTTGCTGCCCTCATAGCGTCCGCAAAATCCCGTCCAGCGGAGCTGTTCCAGGTAGTGCAGGGGCTGGTCAGTCTGGTCTCCCTCAATCTTGGAATGGAGTCATCTACTGCCTGCTGTGACATATTTGTGGATTATTTTGTGGACAAAATTGCTCGTATTCACCACGATTTTGACACAGCATTTATTACACTAGGGGAACCAGAGGTTATGGAAGCCCCATCATGTCTGGTTTTCTGGGATCAGTTTCAGTTGGTGATGCCTGCCGATGTGGTGGATGTTCTTGGGATGGTCAGGGCCACTTCTTGTGAATTAGACCCTTGCCCATCCTGGCTGGTTAAGATCTTCTGGGAGACAATGGGGCCATTGCTGACTGGGGTGGTCAATGCCTCCGTGCGGGAGGGCAGAGTGCCGGTCTGTCTCAGGGAGGCAGTGGTGCAACCTCTGCTCAAGAAACCATTGCTCAACACTGACTCCCCTGCCAGCTATTGGCCTGTCTCTAACCTTCCCTTTTTAGGGAAGGTTATTGAACGGGTAGTGGCTCGGCAGCTGCAGGGGCATCTGGATCGCATCAGTTTTCTTGATCCCTCTCAGTCCAGCTTTCTTCCGGGTTATAGCACCGAGACTGTGCTTGTGGCTTTGGTAGATGACCTGCATCGAGATATGGATCGGGGTCGTTCGACCCTGCTGGTCCTGTTAGATCTGTTGGCTGTGTTTGATACCGTTGATCATGAGAGGTTGGTGACGCACCTGTGGTACTGTGCAGGAGTGGGCAGTTGAATGGTTCTGTTCGTTCCTGACCGGAAGAACCCAGCAGGTGTTTCCCAGGGACTGTTTTTCATCATACCGAGACCTCTCGTGTGGAGTTCTGCAGGGTTCTGTTCTGTCTCCTCTCCTGTTCAATGTGTATATGCAGCTGCTCGGTGAGGTGATTAGGGGGTTCGGTGTATGGTGTCATCAATATACTGATGACACCCAACTGTACGTCTCTTTTTCAACAGACCTAGGCCCGTAAGTCTCAGTGCTTACCTGGTGGCTGTGAGGGATTGGATGAGGGCTAATTGACTGCGGCTGAATCCTGACATGACGGAGGTGATGTTAGTGGGTAAGGTGATGGAATTGGTGGCCCACATCATTGATGGGGTCTGTCCTTCATTGACCTCCCAGGTACGGAGTCTGGGGGTGCTCCTCGATGCACAGCTCTGCCTGGATCTCCAGGTGGAGGCAGTGGCGAGGAGTGCTTTCCGCCAGTTGCATCTGGTGCGACGGCTTCAGCCATTTGTTTCGGATTCTGACCTGGCCACAGCCTTCCATGCTTTCATCACCTCTCAACTAGACTACTGTAATGCACTCTACGTGGGGCTATCCATGGTGATGGCTCGGAAATTGCAGCTGGTGCAGAATGCGGCAGCCCGTCTTCTATTGGGACTGTGCCCGCGGGAGCATATTACATCAGTGCTCTGCTCTCTGCACTGGCTGCCGGTGGTTTTCCGGGCCCGATTCAAGGTGTTGGGTTTAACCTATAAAGCCCTAAACAGTATGGGCCCTGCCTATCTGCGAGACTGCCTCACTGCCCGTGTCCTGGATCAGCCCCTGTGGTCGCCCGGGGATGCCTTGCTCAAGGTTTCTCAGGTGGCCACGCAGAAGAGGGCGTTCTCGGTGGCTGTACCTATGGAACTCCCTTCCGGTGGGTGCCTGGCTGGCCCCGGACCTCCCTTCTTTTCGTAAAAGTTGTAAGACCTGGCTCTTCCACCAGACATTTGGTGGGGGAGAAGGGTGATGGGAGGGCTAGGGGGTGGGGAGGATTTGTTGTGTTTTCCTTTCCTGTTTCCTTCTTTTATGTGTTTTAATTGTTTGTTTTTACTGTTGTAAACCACCTGGCTGAGCTGCCTGTGGCAGGAGGGGCAGGGTAATAAGTTTTTATAATAAAATAATAATAATAATAATAATAATAATAATTAATTAAAAAAACCAACACTATGAATCTGGCCTAGAAGACTATAGGCAGCCAGTGCAGAAAACAGAGCACTGGTGTAATGTGCTCACGACGACCCATCCCTGGAAGGAGATGGACTGCCGCATTCTGCACCAGCTGCAGTCTCCGAACTGTTACCAAGAAGTAGAGTATGTTACAGTAGTCCAGTCTCGAGTTAATGAAAGCATGGATGATGGTGACCAGGTGAGAGTCCGAGATGAATGGCTAAAGTCATCACACCAGATTTAATTGGTGGAAAGCACTCCTCACCACAGCTGCCACCTTGACATCCAGGCAGAGCTGTGAGTCGAGGAACACCCTCAGACTATAGACCTGAGGGACCAATGAAGGGCGAACCCCATCAATGACGGGGGCCACCACTCCCTCAGCCCCTCCCACCAGCATCACCTCCATCTTGTAGGCTTCAGCTTCAGATGGCTCACCCTCATCCAGTTCCCCACAGCCACCAAACACTGCGTAAACACCAAGACTGCTGGGCATGGGTCACCTGAAAATGAGAAGTAAAGTTGGGTGTCATTGGTATACTGATGACACTGTACAACAAACAACCCTCTCACAACCTCGCTCAAAGGCTGCATGTACACGTTGAACAGGATTGGGGACAGAATAGAATCTTGCGGGACTCCATATGTGAGGTCCCGGGAAGATGACAAGCAATCCCCCAGCACCACCCGCTGAGTTCTCCTGGCCAGACAGGAGCTGAATCATTCAAGAACAATTCCGCCCACCCTGACCCGGTCCCACAAGCGAGTCACCAGCATCTCATGGTCAACACTATGAAATGCAGCTGACAGGTCTAACAGGATCAAAAGGGTTGATCTGACCTGATCCAACTTGTGGTGAAGGTTATCGAGTCAACCAAGGCCACAAGCACAGTCTCGGTGCCAAAACCCAGACAGAAGCTGGATTTCAAGGGATCCAGAAAACTGACACAATCCAGATGCCCCTGAAGCTGCTGAGTCACCACCTGTTCAATAACCTTCCCTAAAAAGGGAACGTTTAGAGATCAGCCAATAGCCGGCAAGGGAGTCAATGTCAAGCAATGGGTTTTTGAGCAGAGGCCGCACCACTGCCTCCTGTCAGGCGGCGCCCCGCCCGTGTAGCTGCAGTCAGCGCGGCCGACGTCGCCCTGCAATAAGCAGGTGAACGCAGGAGCCGGTGATAGGAGTGTCGTCACAACCAGGGGGCGGAGTTGTGCCCCGTCCAGCGCCCAAGGAGAAATCCCGCCCCGACGTAGGGCACAGTAGCTGACGCATCCAATTAGAGGAGGGTGGGGACCCTGCCCTGTACGCAACAGCGCGACTTAGGGCGGGGACCTATAAAGGAAACCGGCGGGGTCAGGAGCCCTCGCCAGTAATCGCTCTTGAGAGACTGGCCCCTGGAGAGATTGGAGATCTATAGCTGCACCTTGTTCTAGAGTGAGAAAGTCTGGACTGTTGTGACTGAGACCCCTGTGTTTTCCCCCCTCCCATCCCTGGAGTTAACCTGTGGTGAGTGAATGCGAGTGATTGTTCTTCTTGTTGTACGTCTTGTTCAGTGGGAAAGCAAACCCTGAGACCCCTTGGAAATCCTTGTCCTTTTGCTGTATACCCATCTAGTTTGGTCCTAATGGTAGCCTCACCCTACACTCTCTCCATGCAAGATTGGAAGTCCCATCCCTCACCCCCCGTTTCCCTGTTATTCCGCCCCCCTGTGTTCCCCCCTCCCCCCGGGTTATTCCCTTCCCTTTTTCCTCCCCTCACTTGGTTCCACGGTTCCCTGGGTCCTGAGTATTTCCCCGAGTGCATGGGGACTGGTTGGATTGTCTTCCCCTGTCCCTTGGGGCAATTGGCTTGCTCTCAGAGTCCCGATGATGAAACCGGTTGCCTTCTAAATACGAGGGAAAGCCTACCTAACACCCTGCAGGACCGTTTTTACCCAGAGAGATACTTGATCAAACGAGGCAACCGCCCCTCCCCCCGTGTCAGTGGACGCTTGTGGGTTCCCTCCCTGACTACCCCTTTCCCCCCCTTTTGTGATCACCTTCCCCCGCTATTCCTGACACCTCCTTAATATATCCTGGCACTCTACCCTCCCAAAGAGAGGCATTGACCACCCCCACCAACAGTGGCCACAGCATCTCCCATCTGGCCTTGACCAGCCAGGACAGGCATGGGTCCAGTTCACAACAGGTAGCTCTAACTGCCCCCAGGAGATCTGCCACATCAGTGGGCGACACCCGCTGAAACTGATCCCATAAAGGGGAGGGTGGAATGGGTTAGATGGGTTGGGGTGCTGTTGGGAATGTTGTTTGTTCTTTTTTCCTTGCATTTATGGGGGTTTATAAATGTTTTATAAATTTGTAATGTGATTTATTTATTTGTTGTTTATAGTGTGATTGTTTTTATGCTTTTATAAAATTTTGTACGCTTCTCTGAGTCGCTTAGGCAAGAGGGGTGGGGTAAAAATACAAAAAATAAAATACAATAAATAAAGTTGTGATGAACTTGAGCGATTTTATCCACAAAAAAGTCAGCAAACACGTCACAATGAGAACTGGGAAATTCCAGTTCCAGGTGAAGGGAGGCCAGACTGACCAGCCCCCTCACCACCTGGAAAATTTCAGCTGGACGCAACTTTGCGGACGCTACAAGAGCATCAATTAACACCTTTGCTGACTGCACTAGGGATGGGCGAACGCGGTTCGGAAGTTCGGAGTTCGGACCGAACTTGACCAGTTCGGTCGACAGAACCGAACTTCCGAACCGAACTCGATTTTTGAGCCAAACCAAATTTCCGAACTTGGCTCTGTTCCCCCATCCCTAAAAGATAATATTCCATTTATTTCAATGGGGTTTGAATTTCCGAACTTCGTTCAGAAGTTCAGAGTTTGGACTGTGAAGGAAATTTTATAAGGGACCCTATGGAATTGAATTACAATAGCCAAAAGGAAGGTAACACAAAATGAATGACACAGAAGCATTTGGGGTAAAACTTAATGCTTAATAGATGCTATGCCTTTGCCCTTTAGACCGAGAGCTATTTGCTTTCTGTATTCTGCCTTGCAAAATAAGGCCTTGGAAAGTGCTCCACACAGGCCTTAGACCTAGACACTGAGACTCCTTTCAACTGTGTTTTTCATAACAAATAGGCCAAGTAACCTTGCAGCTGGAAAGCCAAATTGACCTTGTTAGGAACCATATATTATAAACAGTTTGGCTCATATAGTTTTGAGAAGAACCAGCCCAAATATGTAAACATTGTGTGTAATGCAGTAGTTTTCCATCACTGTATTACATAGCACATTGATTGACATGCCTGTACCTTTTGCCTGTATTGTAATCTATAAAATACTTGTGTTTCCTGGGAGGGGCAGACCAGCCTGTTTCCTTGCATGGAGACAGTGTTGTTCTCTCTCTCAGCACTTTGAGATCAGTAAAGACTCTGACAGATTTCACCAACAGTGTAAATATAAATTATTCCTTGACAGGACCGAACTCGAATAGTTCAGTTGACCGAACCGAATTTCTGAACTGAACCGAATTTCTGAACTCAGTTCTGTTCACCCATCCCTAGCCTGCACAGCCACAGCATAGGCTCTTAAACTAACTCTATGCCTCAACTGGATGACTTCAGTGCAAGTACAGCACCACTATTGCTCCAACCACCGCTCTTCACGCTTCATCCATCACAGGTCCTCTGTAAACCAGGGGGACCTGTGTTGTCGGTGCTCAGGGAACAGACACCTAAGAGTCCTTCGATCAATGGCCTTAGTCAGCAGAGTATTCCAAAGAGCTACAAGGTCATTGAGTAGACGATTATTTAAACAACCCACATAAGTAGGGCTACGTATTTTTCATAGTGGTCATGGGGGGGTCACATTTCTTGGGAAATATTGTCCCCTCCGTGACTTTTTACCTCTTTCCGTGACTTCCATGGAAGAAGGCGTTTTTGCTTTCTTGAGCTGCAGTGGAGCATTGCAGTTGTTTGAAAAAAAACCTCTGCACCACCTCTCTGCAAAATGCTTCTCCTGTTGTGTGTGGGGAGAGGGGACGGAGTTCAGTACCTCGTGTTGCGTCGGAGCTGGGGCGGGGACCACTGAGAGCTCTTCAAAAGGTGTCCTGGAGCAGCAGGGAGCAGACAGCAGCTTTCCCTCTGCTGCTCCTTCTGCTTCTGGATAGGCTTACAATACCTAGGGATGTGCGAACAGAACTGAGTTTGGAAATTCGGTTCGGTTCAAAAATTGAGTTCGGTTCGGTCGACCGAACTATTCGAGTTCGGTCGAATTCTGAACTTCCGAACTGAGTTCGTACATTCAAAACCATTTTTTTTGGCCTTCCAAACTGGTTCGGATTTGACTGAACAGTTCGGTCAAATTCGAGTTTGGTCTAAAAGTTCAGTTCAGTTGACCGAACTATTCGAGTTTGGTCCGAAATCCGAACTTCCGAACCGCGTTCGCACATCCCTAACAATACCCTGGGGCTTGGAATCTAAGGGGTTGATCCCCACCCCCTTGAATGCCCTAGGGGTTATAATCTCTCAGGGAAATAGATTTTTATTTTTTTTAAATTGCTAATAGTTTTTTTTTAACCCATGACTTTTCTGTGCCTTTTTGCATTTTTTTCCATGACCAAGTCATGACTTCTTTTTAAATTTGCCATGAAAAATACATAGCCCTGCCTATAAGTAACTAAGCCATGTGAGTGCACCTTCAACTTCACAAATGCATCCCTCTTCTTCGCTATGTGCCCCTCCCCTTGTTGTCCTGTTGTTTGTCCATTACAGATTGTAAGTTCATGGAGCAGGGACCTGTGAGGGTGTGTGTGTTCAGAATGAATCTGCCTACCACTAGGGTTGCCACCTATGCACATTTTTTGCTGCAACATGTATATTTCATACGTGTTACTTACAAATTTGCATAGGTGGCACTGGCAACCCAACTTAGCACCCGGGTTCTGGACCCCGCTGCTGCAAATCTCTGGAGCTCATGCTGCAACTCTTGTCCAAGTGCAACTGAGCAGAGAAGGAAACGTGGCATCATGCAGCAATATCAGTACCATCAGTCCTATTCCACCTGTCCTGGTTACTTCCTCTGGCCAGTCATCCTCACACACAACCTCCTTCCCCCTTGCAAATGTGCCACTTGTCCTATCACCTGAGTTTGCTTTGCTCTGTAACAATGCCTTCGTACAGCTGCAGATTTCCCAGCATTTCAGTAGCTCTTTCAGGAAGGGCTAGGCCAAGGTCAGGGTGCTTAGTGCAGTAACAGCCAGCAGAGGGCACTGTCATGGGAGTCTCTCTCGGGGGTCCTTGCCACAAAGTCAAGCCATTGTCAACAGCCAAACAGATCAGTCCAGATCTGCGAGCAAGCCCAGGGGAGAAATATGGAGGCATGGTCAGAGGTCGACACAGGTCAAATCTAGGGGTCCAAAGCTAATGTGAATATCAGGGGTCAGTGGAGCCAGAGACCCAGGATCAGAACCTGGAAGTCTGTTCAAGTAGTGCTGGGAAGGAGGCAAGGTGATGGGTGATGAGCCCCCCTAGGCATCCTGAATCGAGACTGCCCCTTTAAACTGTACCACCCAGGACTAGGCAAAGTGTTTGTTTCCATCTTTCTCTTCCCTAATTGGTGAACCTTTCAAACAGGGGTTTTGTGCTAAGAGTCCATCTGTAACAAGATCACATTAATCCTTTTAGCTGCTTTTCTTCCTTGGGTGAGGGCAGCTTTAAGTGAGTTTGTACAGCTGGCTGATCCAGACATGCTCTGCTCAGCCTGCCTTGTGTCAAGCAGAGGATGCCAGCTCTCCTGTTGGGCACATGCACAGGCTGCAAAACCTTGCATGGTAGTATGGGAATAGTAGGGAATGGTAGTAGCTGGAGACTGGCCCATGAAACAACAGAGGTAGTAGGTGGTTTGAATCCTAGCATGAGGAGGTGTGGCTTCCAGGGCTCTGCACAGGAAGAGATTGGAGCTAGGAGCCAGGAAAGCCTTGCAGCCAGTCCAAAGGATAAAAACACTGTGCTTGGAAACAGGGTAGAGCCCTGGTTTCAGTGGTTATGCTGTTAGCTTGAGAGATCTGTGTCTAGATTACCACCTTCCTCAGGGCTTTTACCAAGAGGGAGGAGGGCCATGTAGATGGGGGCAGGGCAAAGGGCTGTCATTGCAACCATTTCTGATGTGTTCTCACAGCTGAACGGAGGGGAGGCAGAAAAGAGACTGGCTTTGGAGAGTTCTCTCCTGCTTGCAGCTTGATCTCCCTGCCTCCAGTCCCACTACTACTTTTCACACATTCTGTTCTCTAGGAAGCAAATCCTGAAGGGGAGCGGGGAGGGGAGGGAGTGGAACTGCATGCCGTCCCCCTTATTAAGACCATCTCAGGCCATATCCCTTGGTTCAAGACCATTTTGAGACTTTTACAGACCTGGAGAAACTGGATTTTTATAGGCACCTGGCTCTAGCGTTGCCATCTCTCTGGGTTTTGCCCAGAGACTCCAGGTTTTGACTCAAAGTTTTTTTTTAGACGAGACGCAGACCCGTGAGATTTCAGCTAAATACACACATTAGCTACTTTTTAAAATGCTTCTCCTGCGAGCCCACCGTGAAAATTCCTGTGTTAGTAAAACTTCGATGGGGAGGTTTTGCTAATCTGGATTTTAGATGTCCCATGAGTCCTCCCAGCTGCCCCGACAAACAGCTGATGGGGGAGGGGGCTGAAGCAGCACGTGCCCTCCCTGCCTGTCCCAACAAACATGTCAGGGAAGCTGGGGAGAGTGTGTGCATTTCTTCAGGCCTTCTGCCCCCATCAGCTGTTCGTTGGGGCAGCTGGAGAAAGCATTCAATGCTCTGCCCCCCCCTCCCATCATTGTTGCTTGTTTAAAAGCACCCCCCACAACCTTGCACGTCTGGGGGGATTGTGAGAGGTTTTTTAACCTGCAAATGTCCCCATCTCATTTAAAAACACTCAGTCTCCAGGGGAAGCCTTGATTTCTCCAGGTCATCCGGGGCGCCCTGAGCAACCCAGAGAAATTGGGTTGGTGGTGGACGTCAGAAAGTGGGTGACTCCTAGGGACTTTCCTGCCTCCTTTCCAATATGGCCCCACCCTTGTGGAGTATCATGATGTCATGATGCTCCATAAAGGGAAGGGTTACATCAGAAAAGGGCATGACGGTCCCTTTCCCTGTCTCCACTGATGTGAATGTCCAGAAGGAGGTGGTAACCCTACATGGCCCCAGCTTTATTGATTTTGCCCGTAGTAGATAGTAGCAACAAGAATAATAGATACTCCATCCCAGGGAAACCCCCCTTTCTGAGATAATCCAGCCTTCATGGACAGAATTGTAAATAAAACATTTGTTGACCCAGATCCCACACAGTCTTTGTGAGGAGAGAGGGCCATGCTATTCTGATATATACAAAATTAAAATGAGTAAAACTTTAAACAAAACCTGCAGAACAGCTGGAGCACTCCAGCATCTCCAATCAGGGAGTATTGTTCAGTCCCAGAGCACATTCCCACATCCAGGAGATCAGCCTGTTTTTCTTTCCCCTGCATATTATCATGATGTGAGAAAGACTCCATGTGCTTATTTAACAGTGCTTGCCTTTGTTTTTAAAGCTCATTGGGGAGCGGCCAAAACCTACCTTTACAACGGTGCATTTGTAAAGACCTGCATAAAACCTGTTGTCAGAATGTCGGTGCTCCATTCACGTTACAGACAAGCGCATATTTTTGGTTCGGTGAAAGCAAGCAGCCACAGGAAAGCACATGATCACAGGAAGTCCTCCTTTAGGAGGTCAGAGGACACTAGATGCATCTGTTTGAGCAGAGGATTTGTGGGTATATCGGAAATGTGTGAATATGAAAGGTAAGTTCTTTAAAATGGCTTAAATGTGCAGAAAAATGATGGTGTGAGTAGCACATGGGTAAATTTAAGCACATTTGGAAATTAACTGCATTTAAAATCATCAGCATTTTATTGTATGTGTGAATGCACTGCCAGTGAGATGTTAGGTAAGAGATCTGAGCACCCCTCCTAGATGCTCCATTGTACCAGGAGCTTGAGGTGAGGGGTGCGCTGTTTCAAGCCTGCTTTGATAAAGTCAGTAATAATAAATCAAAGAGAGTCCTCCAAAAATAATAATAAAAGAAAGGAACAAAAGGTGGAGAAGAACCAAAGGGAAAATAAGTAACAGGATTCAGGAGACAGACACGTAAAGTGTGTGTGAGAAAAACAGAGTCAGAAAGGGAAGGAAGGGGAGTTTTCTGGCAGGAGGTCTTGGAGAGTTCTCCTGCTGGAAAGGAGCGACAAATCCAGGATCTCTCATGGGCTGGAGGATGGTTGTTGATCTCATGCTGAAACAGGGAGTGGGCTTATAACTTGCAGAACTTATTTTCATTTTAGGGTAGCCTTTGAGTGCCTGAATGAGATCTGTGATCAAGATGGGCATTCACATATCAAGTTTTTCAGCTATTCCATATCAGTTATTTTGTTGTTTTGGACATTTCGGTTACCTTGGTTCCAGCAGTTGCCCATGTGTGAGAGTGCCGATACTGCCAAAATGGTAGTGCTCATACTGATGAAGTGATACAAGTGAAATTCAAACATGACTGAAATTCTGAAATAACCAAACCAGCCCCCTACCAAAAAACCCCTGAAAAAAACCTACCCAAACTAGTCAAAACAAATACCTGACGGAGCATAAATGGATAGTGGTTATTACCCAAACTGCCATTTTCAGCTTGACTATGGACACTTGAGAGGTGTACCCATTGTTTCAGGTATTAGTGAGGACTGAGAGACCTCAGCAGAGCTGGTGTGGAGGCCTAGGACTGTCATAGTGAGAGAGGATGTTGCCAGTCAGGACTGAGGGGCAGCAAACTGCGCCGGATCCAGGAAGTTTGAACCCTGTGCAAAATAGTGGTGTGAGCCCTCTCCTAACATAGAAATATTTATTCATGAGCTCTGTGTGTTGGGGCTAGGTTGTCACTTTTGCAAATTTTAAAGGAACACTTATGAAAAATACACGTTACAGGGCCTGTGTGGCGAAACGCCAGTAGGGGGTGCTATACAGCTGAGACACCCACCTCCCTGTGTTTCTCCAAATCTCTGACCAGGGGTTCCCACAGCTGGCAAACCCCCAAAACCCTTAGTATTCCGCTGCCACCACTTGAGTATAATTCAGAGGGCATTCACACCACTCAAAACATGTGAACCCCAAAAGGCATAAGCCTCACAGCTTCCCCAAAACACTCCCCTTTCCTGGCACTCTGTTCCTGGGATTTCCTCCACTGTGTTGGAGGCAGATCCCCAGAGCTACCCGCAGGAGGCTTCCCTTGGTTCCCAAAGCTGTTGGCCCTTAGCCAAATAGGTAGATTTCCCCCTTCTAAGCCTTAGTAGCGAGGCTTGGCCACCCGGCCCAAAGGAGGCATTTATTGCACAGCCAGATAAGCACACNCAGAACAAAGGGGGGGCTTTGGAAATAAACCTTGAGCAATCGAGTCCTTGAATTTGGCTTCGGGTCAACTGGATAGGGCTTAGATAAGCAGTGCAAGAACACAGAATTGTATGAGTTCTGGAACACAGGGAAGTACCCTGCTGGGATTGCCCAAAGGGCTACATAGACTCACTAAAGCCGACCTCGTAAGAGAGGCCCAGAGCAGGAATCTCCCAACAGAAGGGCTGACCAATGAGCGGCTAAAGCAGCAAATAAAGGACTTTGAAATGTCTGAGCCTGCTCAGAATGTCTATCCAGAGCCTGGAGCCGGAGTAACCTTTTTCCTCGGGACTTCTGGAGGAACCCCTGAACAGCTGGACCTGCTCCTGGCACAGATCCGCCTGAGAGAGAAGGAGCTGGCAACTCAGGAGAAGCTACTTGCCGACATGGCAGCTCAGCGCCAGCACGAGAAAGAGCAGCGAGAGGCCCAGGAGAAGCGTGAGAGGGAGCAGCGCCAACACGAGAAGGAACAGCAAGAAGCACAGGAGAAGGAGCAGCGAGAGCACGAGACCACGATGCACCAGCAGAAGTTGGACGCACCCCACAAGCTGACTCCAAAGGACTTTACCCCTTTCAAAGTGGGAGACGACCCCGAGGTGTTCCTGAGTGTTTTCGAGAAGCAGACTTGCAGATGGAACTTGAGGGTGGAGGACTACATGCGGTATGTAGCTGGGTTGGTTTCTGGGACTATGTCTGTGATCCTTGATAGCTTACCCAATGAGTGTGCTAATGATTATCCTGCTTTTAAAGAGGCTGTGCTCAAGCGCTATCAGCTGGGCCTGGATCATTTCAGGAAGCGGTTTCGCACACTGCTTCCTCAGTCAGGGCAATCTATGACTGAGTTTGGGGCCCAACTAGTGGAAGCACTGGGAAAGTGGGTGGCTGGAGCCAAAGCAGGGTCCTGGGAGCTGGTGTTGGATCTTATGGGTCTGGATCAGTTTTATTTCCTCTGTCCCCAGGAGATCAAGCACTTGGTGAAAGATAGGAACCCCAAAACAGTCAGTGAAGCTGCTGAGGTTGCTGATCAGCTGCTGCTGAACAGGGATGGGATAATGAAAGATCATACCCGCCTTGGGAAGGATCAGAAAGAGATCCAAAAAGGTGGGAGGGGGGAAATGACCCCCAAACGGGAGCCTGGGACACCGCCAACTGAACGTAAGACATCCCCTAATTTGGCAAAGTCCCCTAAATTGGAGAGGAGGGGCTGCTACAGCTGTGGGGATCTGGGCCACATTAAGGCTGAATACCCAAAGCGACAGAGCTTTCAGAAGCCTGTACACAGTGCAGCAGCTGTAGGAACAGGGGAGGAAATCCAAAGCATCCCAGTGTATCGCCTCAATAGGTTTATGAGCACGGGCGAGGGGTTGGATTGCCTCAAGGAGGAAGTAACTGTAAGGGGGAGGACTATTGTTGGGGAACTAGACACTGGGGCTGGGGTATCTTTGATCTGCGCCAGCCTGGTTTCCCCTTCAGATATAGTCCCAGGGAAAACCTACCACATCAAACTGGTGGGGTACCCACCATTTGAGGTGCCTGTGGCATGCCTGCCCATACAATGGAGGGGATGGGGAATGTGTCTGGACATTGGGGTGTGGGAGGATGCCCCTGTCCCTATACTAGTGGGGAGGGATATCATAGGGCCCTGTCGGGTGTCAGTAGGAACCTGCAGGCAGAGCTGGGGGAGCCAGCTTGTTCTGGAGATAGAAGGTGGGGAAGAGGGGAGTTGCCTGGGGCCAGAAGGTGGGCCCAGGGGTGAGGTCTCCCCTAGCCATCAGAGCCAGCTGCAGAGTGGGGCTGAGCTCAGGAATGATTCTGCAAAGGAGCAGCACCACCAGCTAGAGGAGGAGGATGGGGAAGCAGAAAGAATAGAAATCCTAGGGGAGGGCCTAGTGGGCAGCCCCGGAAGGGAAAAGGTAGACCCCAAAGAGGGTGAGGCAGGGGAAACTGTAATTCTAGGGGCAGGCCTGGCGGGTAGCCCCAGAACAGAATCTGTAGAGCCCAGAGAGGGGGCAACAAAGGAAGCATTAGTCCTGGGGGCGGTCCTGGAGGGCAGCCCTAGAATGGACAGTGTAGAGCCCAAGGGGGGAACAGAGGAAGGGACCCCAGAAAGGGACGGTGTACCCCTGGGTGGAATGGAGAAAGGTAAGCTGGAGGTTTTTGTGTACCCCAGTTTAATAAGCTCAGAGGAGCTTGAGCCTGAGGTTCTAGAAGACCCCTGCTTGGAGTGGCTCCAAGAGTCAGCTGAGGAACAGGAGGGGGAATTCACTCCTGGAGGGGGGGGAACAAGTAATCTGGGAGGAGGACCAAGAAACTCTGCAGCCACTCTCAGTCATAGGATCGCCTTGTGAGAGGGTGGGTACAGATACAGGGGGACCCCTGAAGCAGAAGACAAGGGAGAAGCGCCCCATTCTGACCCTAGCAGATGCGGCAACCAGACACCCTGAGGCCACTGCCCTAGCTTCTGCAGAAGCCACTGTGGTTGCAGATGGCCTGATAAAGAGGCTTTCTCCTCTGGGTTCTCCATCAGAGAGATGGAAGGACAGTGGAGGAATGAACCTAGCAGAGGCAGTAGAATACCAGGAAAAGGACAAGGGTGGAAGTTCCCTACCAGAATTACAGGAATGCCTAATTCGGTCTGGGAGGAACCCCAAGGTAGTTCCTATAAGCCGGTTCAAACCACACCAGGACAGGGATGTACTGGTATTCAAGCTCTCCCCTGTTGACAGCTTGGAAGGGGAAGATGGGAAAACAGACTCCTTTGGGCTTGGGGATCTCTCTCCACCTGAGGAGGTTTGGCCCCAAGACAAGGAGAAACTGAAAAGAACTTTGGAAGATTCGGGAGCAGTGCTCTCCCAAACTGTGGCAAAAGCCCTGGGCTTTAAGAAACTCATTGTGGACTCAGACCAACTATTGTATAACTCTTCTTGCTGTCTTCCTTTCAGAAGCAGGAACAGAACGTAATGAATGTATTCTCTGAGAGCATCATGATGTACGGGACTGCACCTCTGACAGTAGAGGGAATACATTTTGGTAACTGGATTAGTTGTACATTATCCCCTTTTGCGTTTTCTGTGACGGGACAGTATTATCTGTGTTTTTGTGTTATGTGTGTACTATCAGTCACTCTTAAGTTTTCAATTATTGTTCCTACCCCCCCGGGGGAGCACGCCGGTACCCTCAGTTTTGGGGAAAACAGCGTGTCCCAGCTTGAAAATGGGGAGGGGGAGGTGTGGCAAAATGCCCTTGCCCTGACACAAACCCCCTCTGACCCCCCCTTAGCTGAAACTGCCAGCCTGGCTCAGCCAACGCCCGGGCCGCAGCAAGTACCTGTTAAGGACTTCCTCATTTCTGGAATTCCTAAGGGGGGGTGGAACTCTACACCTGAGACAGGTGACGTGGGATGAGCGAATGATAGAAGGAGAGGGGCTTCTGGGTTAAAGCCAGCTGACCCTCCTGGCACAGATCCGCCTGAGAGAGAAGGAGCTGGCAGCCCAGGAGAATCTACTTGCTGACAAGGCAGCTCAGCGCCAGCATGAGAAAGAGCAGCGAGAGGCCCAGGAGATGCGTGAGAGGGAGCAGCGCCAGCACGAGACCGAGCAGCGGGAGGCCCAGGAGAAGTGGGAGAGGGAGCAATGCCAACACGAGAAGGAACAGCAAGAAGCACAGAATTGTATGAGTTCTGGAACACAGGGAAGTACCCTGCTGGGATTGCCCAAAGGGATCCATAGACTCGCTAAAGCTGACCTTGTAAGAGGCCCAGAGCAGGAATCTCCCAACAGAAGGGCTGACCAACGAGCGGCTAAAGCAGCAAATAAGGGACTTTGAAATGTCTGAGCCTGCTCAGAATGTCTATCCAGAGCCTGGAGCCGGAACAACCTTTTTCCTCGGGACTTCTGGAGGGACCCCTGAACAGCTGGACCTGCTCCTGGCACAGATCCGCCTGAGAGAGAAGGAGCTGGCAGCCCAGGAGCAGGTCCAGCTGTTCAGGGGTCCCTCCAGAAGTCCCGAGGAAAAAGGTTGCTCCAGCTCCAGGCTCTGGATCGACATTCTGAGCAGGCTCAGAATCTGAACAGCTGGACCTGCTCCTGGCACAGATCTGCCTGAGAGAAGGAGCTGGCAGCCCAGGAGCAGGTCCAGCTGGCTTTAACCCAGAAGCCCCTCTCCTTCTATCATTCGCTCATCCCATGCGGCCTGGGCGTTGGCTGAGCCAGGCTGGCAGTTTCAGCTAAGGGGGGTGAGAGGGGGTTTGTGTCAGGGTGGAGGTTGCCTAAGGCACCAATGCAGGCCCTGCAATGTGTATTTTTCATAAGGGTTCCTTAAAAATGTGCATAGGTGGCAACCCTAGTTGGAACTGCCTCCCAGATCGTCACAGGCCCTCTGTGAACTGGGCTCCTAGTATTTGAGCCTAGTGGAACCCTATTTTACGGCAGGGCTTCTCACACTCATGTTGTCATTTCAAGTTTATTCATAGATCCAGTGCATTGGAGGACTCTGCCGCAAACAGCCACGTTTGTGCTCACACACCGTCTCTCTGACCATACCTGGATTTGGTCCTGTTGCAGAGCCTGATGTGAACCTTAGAAATGTGATGGGCGGAGGGTGGGTGAGTGTAGTGTTGCAGGTATTGGCAGAACTGACTGTTCGAGAGAGCGTAGGAATTTGTCCCCAAGCTGGGCTTGAGTAGCTGCACTGTCCTGTCCTATCTAGGTGATCCTGCCTCTTTCCCCCCACCCCCAGAGCTCTGTGACGTCATGGGGAATGCCTCAGCCCCTTCCCAATATGACTGTATTGCCATGGACCATCATGACATTATGGTGCTTTGTAAGGGGAAGACTATGTCAGAAAATGGAGGGTCCTGTCAGTCAAGTCAAGTTACAGGCTTCTACTGGCTGGGAGGTCCAGGACCATAACAGGAAAGGAACATTGCAGGTAAGAACTGAAGACCTTTTATAGAGCTGGGTGTGTGGCCCGGCCACAGAGGGACAAGCTCTACCCCCTTGGCCAATAAGCTCCGAGCCTCTGCCCCTCTTTGAATAAGCTCCCAATATTCCCAGTTTATAAAGAGGGACAGAAGCTCTCCTGCTTTCCATTCTATTAGTTTCTTGTAATTGCATCATCTTCCCATTGTCCTTTCAAGTGCTTTTCCAGCAGGAAAAAGGTGTCTGGGACTGGGGCTTGAATACTGGTTTTCTTGTCCCCCGAAAAAGGAACAATGGGATTCAGCACCCAAAGAGGGGCTATCCCTTCTAAATAGAGACTGTTGGGAGGTCTATAGCAGAAAATGTATAAGCCAGAATTGCTGGGCAAAGCTAGTGTGGAGGCTACCTAAGACCAGTGCTTCATTTTGGATTCGGTCCTATCCACCTCTTTCAGTGCTGAGCCTACAAGGGTCCTGGGCTTCTGAAGCATGACAGAAAGGGCCCCCTGCAGAGCTTTCTGTACTGCACAAAGCAATGGTCCCTTTAGTGGTGCCTGCTACACTGTTTAGACCCTGGGTCAGGGTTGCAGAACCAGCCAGGCTGGCAGGCACTCCTTTTACCTGCAATGTTAACGGGAAATCTTCCTCAAGCTTGAGCCTAATTATAACAGTGGGTGTGGGGGAGACATCCCTCACACATTTCCTCCCTCCACATTTGAGGGATATGTGGGTGGGGCTTATGTGGGTCAGCATCCCACACAAATTCTTGCCCAAAGTTACACCCATGCAGCTGTCCGCTGACTCACTCAAACGGGAGGAAACTGGGAGTGGCCAGCCTTCTGGTTGGCTACTGGGGTCTCCAGCTGACAACATTAGGCTGCCACAGGGCTACTATGTGGCGCTCATTGTGCTCTCCTAAACCTTGGTGTTCCAGCATTCACCCAGCCTGCTATATTCCAGTGAGTGGGGAGGGGATCTAATGGGTGGCTCCCAGTGTGGCTATCTTGGCAGCCACCTCACACTCCCCTGCCGTGGACCATGGGGGAGGGGGAAGCGTGCCAGGCTGGCCTTTGAAATTGACATGTCCCAGCTGTGAGTGTTGAGGAACCAGACCCAGTAGCTCAGCCTTCATCCACATCTCCTCTCAAAGCAGGCTGGTAACCTGTGCCAATGGATGGGGTGCTGGCACAGGAGTCAGGCGGTCTGGATTCCAGTCGTCACTGCTCTGTGACTCAGTGGTGCTTGAATAGCAAGTGGGGGAACTGTTGCTGAAGAGGGTTTTTTAAAATATCATTTTAATAAAAGCTGAATAAATCCAGAGGAATGTGGCACCAGAACCTTTCTAGTGCATAGAGGGCACATTGGCCTTGAGGTGTGAAGCATATTCTCCAATCTGCTCTGAAGGTTAAGCTGTTTCCATATGCAATTGCTTGTGGCTTGCAAGGTAATAACAAAGACTTGGTGTTTATATGCATTTTCATAGTATTGGAAGAAGCTAGCTTCATGCACAAGACCCTACTCTTACCCTACCCTTGTAACCTGGGGCTAGAGTGTCTGCGTGTATCCTTCCCTGTTCTCCCCGGGCCTGGACCCTCCTTCCCTTCACCTACCCCAGACACTGTTTCCCTCCCTGATCACTGTGTGGGGTTGTGTGGGATTACGGGTGGTTGTGGGTGTGCTTGGCATATTATTTACTTGTATCGAGTGGAGGGGCTCCACTCTGGGACTTGCTGCCTTCCCTCCTGTGATGATCCAGCCTCTTCCCATTCGGGAAGTTCAGGGGCATATATGATCCTGAGGGGTTGCTTTACTCCCACGCGTGCGTGGAGCCCCATAGTGTGTAAGGGGGTGAGTGCTCTGAGGTGTGGTGTGCGTGTTTCCTGGGTCTGTGGTTCCTTCTTGGTCCCCCCTACCCTAACAGACCCCAGCAATGCATTGTTTATAAATTAAACCCTGGGAAACTCTTCAGCAGACCTCAGAGCACACCACTGAATCAGTATCTGTTCACCAGACTTTCACCAACAGGGCTTTGTACTTGTCAGTTTCATCAGTGGGAGCTTTGCTTTGCAGTCAAAGCTTTACCTTACCAATTTTAACAGCAGGGCTTTTGGGGCTTTGCCTAGTATTTATGCTGCTACTGCATGGGCTCCCCCTGTGGCAGCATAAACACATAACAGTATGAATGTGTGTTCATGCTGCTCCACCACAGAATTCTGAGCGCATTCACACATACATTAAAATGCTGCTTTTCCTAAATACAGTCAATTTCAAAATGCGCTTAAATAAACCCATGCACTATTCACATATGGGTTTATTTAAGCGCATTTTGAAATTGACTGCATTTAGGAAGCAGCATTTTCACGACACAGCGCCCTGTTCCCCCGGCTCTCGGAGAGGGGAGGGGAGAGGAGCGAAGCCAGAGCCGGGGAAGTGAGGCGCTGTGTAACTGACATGACACCGACATTCTGACGAGGATTTATGCGGGTCATTTCAAATGCGCGCTTATAAAGGTAGCTTTTGGCTTCCCCTCAATGCGCTGGAAAAACAAATGGGAGAACTGCTAAATAAGCACATGGAGTCTTTCCCACATCATTCTAATATGCAGGGGGAAGAAAAAAGCGCTGATTGAATGTACGTGTGAATGTGCTTGGTGTTGTAGTAAATACCACAGGGTTGGTTTCCCTTGTGGTTATAGTGTGTGGAGCCACACTCTCTCCTCTTTTGCCACAGCAAACCTTCAACACACTAGCTGTTGCTGCACTAACACCCTTTCTGCACATTCTCCATGCTTTTGTTATGGGCTACCTGAAGCATTGACCCCAAAAGGGGCAGGGCTGTGCTGAAAGGGACAGGGCAAAGCCATTTCCGACATGCCCATGCCCTTTACAGAGCATCATGGAACTGGTGAGGTTGCAGTTCATCTGCATACTCTCCCAGGTGCCTCAGCTGTCAACACCTGAGGATGCCATGACCCTCCTGGAGCTTGGCCTTTCTGCCGCCCGAGTTCCAGCGACCAGTGAGCAAAGCAATAAGATCACTCACCAGCGGAATACTACAACAACAACAGCTAAGGGTAAGCTTAAGGGTACTTCTACCACCTGGTGGGTCCTCAGTGGCCAGTAGGTCAGCCACTCTCCACTTCATTCTTCTCTGTCTCTTCTCTATTACCTATCCTCCCCACCATCATGCCTGCCCTAATCTCTTGCCGTCCCTCTTCCTCCTTCTCCCCTTTTACCCTTTCCCCCCACCGCTTCCTTCCTCTACTTCTTTTTCACCTGCTTGTTCCTCCCTCCCAGCCCATAATTTCTCTGCAACCTCCTCACACTTCGCCTTCCCTTTGGCTACCTTACCCTCCTGCTCCTCTCCCACCCTCCCTGTCTCTTACCTGCCCCGCTGCCCGCTTTCTCCCAATCTTATCCCCATTCCCTGTCTTCCCCTGACCAGCTCCCATTCTCCTGCTCGCGTTGGAATGGTCGCTCCTCTGCCAATAAAGTACCCTACATCCATGATCTCTTCCTCTCCCACTCCCTCCAGCTCCTTGCCCTTACTGAAACTTGGATCTCCCCCTCTGACTCTGTCACCCCAGCTACCCTCTCCTTTTGGGTGTCTCTCCTTTTCTCACCAGCCATGCTCCGAAAGTTGGGGTGGTGGTGTGGTCCTCCTCCTCACTAACTCCTGTCAATTCCAACCACTTTCTCCTCCCCCTCTCTTTCCTTCCCTTCCTTTTGAGGCTCACTCTGTGCACTTCTACTCCCCCCTCCATCTCCACATCGCTGTCATCTACCGCCCCCCTGGCTCTCTCTTCTCTTTTCTCTCTGAATTTGAGTCCTGGCTCACTTTCTTTCTCTCTGATTATACCCCCACTCTCATCCTCGGTGACTTCACGATGATGTCCCTTCCCAGCCCTCCATCTCTCGCTTCCTCTCGCTAGCCTCCTCCCTCAACCTCCACCTTTGGACCAACTCCCTCACCCATGCTAACAGCCATTCTCTTGACCTCATCTTCTCTAGGAACTTCTCTGTCTCTGATCTCTCCTTCGATCCTCATCCCATCTCTGACCACTTCCTTGCCTCTTTCAATGTCTCCCACTGTCCCCCTTCCTCTTCCCCTTCTCCATGCCCCTTCTGTGACCTGCAGGCCATTAACCCCCTGGACTTTGCCTCCTCTCTCCCCTCTCAGTCTTCTCCTTCTCCTCCCCTGACTCTGCCATTGCTGCTTTCAATGCTTCTCTCTCCACCACCCTTGACTCCCTTGCCCCCCTCCACTCCCGCCCTCACAACCCCCATCCTTGGCTCACCCCCAATATCTGTCACCTCTACTCCTGCACCTGTGCTGCTGAATGCCTTTGGTGCAAATCCCACTCTCATGCTGACTTCCTTCACTTCAAATTCTGTCTCTCCTCCCTTACTTCTGCTGTCTCCCTCACTAGAAAGAATTACTATGCCTCCCGCATTGAGTCCTGTTCTCGGGACCCTCGCTGCCTGTTCTACACCTTTGACTCCCTCCTCAAGTCCCCCTGTCCTCCTCCTCCTCCCTCTTCCCTTTCTGCTCAGGATCTTGCTTCCTTATTCACCTCCAAGATAGACAAGATCCGCCTCGACATCGCTTCCACTCCTCTCCTCTTCCTACTCCCTTCCCCTCCTCCCTTCCCCTCCTTCTCTCCTGTCCTCCTTCCCTCCCACCTCCCTTGAGGAAATCTCCTCCCTGCTTTCCTCCTCCAACCCTTCCACTTGCCCCCTTGACCCCATCCCCTCCTGCCTCCTGACCTCCATAGTTCCCACTGTTGCCCCTTCCCTCCTGCACATCATCGACCTCTCCCTCTCTACTGGCTCCTTCCCATCCACCTTCAAGCATGCCACTGTCTCTCCTATCCTCAAAAACTCCACTCTTGACCCCTCTGACCCTTCTAGCTACCGTCCTGTCTCACTCCTTCCTTTCGCTTCCAAGCTTCTTGAACGTGTTGTCTACTCCCGCTGCCTTGACTTCCTCTCAGTCAACTCCTCCCTTGACCCCCTCCAATCTGGCTTTCCCCCCTTCACTCTACTGAAAGTACTCTCGCTAAGATCACCAATGATCTTCTTGTGGCTAAATCTAACACCTCTATTCCATTCTTGTTCTTTTTGACCTCTCTGCTGCCTTCGATACTGTCGACCACTCACTCTTGCTGGATTCACTTCACTTCCTTGGCTTCCGTGGCTCTGTCCTCGACTGGTTCTCCTCCTACCTCTCTGACCGCTCCTTCAATGTGTCTCTTGCCAACTCCTCCTTCTCCTCCTCCTTCTCCTCCTCCTCCCTTCCACTCTCGGTTGGTGTTCCCCAAGGCGCTGTCCTTGGCCCTCTCCTCTATCTATACCTTGTCCCTAGGCAAACTGACTGCATCCCATGGCTTCCAATATCACCTCTACGCTGATGACACTCAACTCTATTATTATTATTATTATTATTAAACATTTATAAAGCGCCAGTAACAACCTGGCGCTGTACAGAACATACCTGGCGCTGTACAGAACTCTATCTCTCTACTCACTCTCTCTCTCTCTCTCTCTCTCTCTCCATCTTTTCAAGCTTGCCTCACCAGCTGTCTCTCTGACTTCTCTACCTGGATGTCTCAATGTCAACTCAAACTCAACATGACTAAAACTGAACTTCTTCTTCCCCCCTCATCCTTCCTCTCCCTCTTCCCTGTTGATCCTCATCAATGGGGTCACTATCCTTTCCATCCCCCAAGCCTGTAGTTTAGACTTCATCTTTGACTCACCCATTTCTTTTAAACCCTACATCAACTCTGTTGCCAAATCCTGTCACTTCTCCCTCCATAACATTGCTAAGATTAACCCTTTTCTCTGTCTCCTCTGCCAAAACCCTTGTTCATGCCCTGGTCATCTCTCACCTCAGTTACTGTAACCTCCTTCTCACTGGCCTCCCCACCTCTCACCTCTCTCCCCTTATCTCTGTCCAAAACACTGCTGCCAGGGTCATCCACCTTGCCCGTCACTTTGACCACATGCAGCCCCTCCTCTCCTCTCGTCACTGACTCCCCCTTCATGAACTAATCCTGCACAAATGCCTAGTCTTCACCTATAAAGCTCTTCACAACCTTCCTTCCCTCTACCTCCGTACTCCAGTCCATTAACTCCGTTCCTCCTCTGTCCCCTCTCTCGCCCTCTCACGTCTCCCCTGCTCCCTTAACCACCTTTGTCCCTTCTCCCTAGCTGCTCCCCATGCCTGGAACTCCCTCCCTGCCCACATTTGATTCAGAGCAACTTTGTCGCTGGGTTGGGGGCAGGAGGTGGAGAGCATGAGGTGATGGAGAGCACGAGGTAGTGTCTGGTCCAACTTTTGGGGGGGAGTTTCAGGAAGTGACACCAGCTGATGTGGTGGATGTCTTGGGGTCTGTGAGAGCCACCAGTTGTGAACTTGATCCTTGCCCATCCTGGTTGGTGAAAGCCTCCAGGGAGACGTTGGGGACGGTGCTGGTGAGGGTGGTCAATGAGTCCCTGCAGCAGGGGAGGCTGTCGCCTAGCCCCAAGGAGGGTGTGGTGCACCCCCTGCTGAAGAAACCATCATTGGATGTGGACACACTCGCCAACTACTGACCTGTCTCTAACCTTCCCTTTTTAGGGAAGGTTATTGATCAGGTGGTGGTGATCCAGCTCCAGGTGCATCTAGATAGCATTGGTTTCCTGAACCCTTTTCAATTTGGGTTCCACCCTGTCTATGGCACTGAGACAGCTTTGGTGGCCTTGGTCGATGATCTCCGCCGGGAGATGGACACAGGATGTTTGACATTTCTTATCCTGTTAGATCTCTTGGTGGCTTTTGACACTGTGGACCATGGGCTGCTGTTGAGATGTCTGTGTGACCTGGCGGGTCTGGACAGGACTGTTCTTGAATGGTTCCGCTCATTCCTCTTGGGGACAAACCTGTAGGTAGTGTTGGGAGCTGAAAACATCTTGCCCCCACATTTTATCCTGTGGCATTCAGCAGGGTTCCATTCTGTTTCCATTATTATTTAATGTCTATATGCAGCCCTTGGGGGAGGTTGTGAGAGGGTTTGGGGTGCGATGTCACCAATATGCTGATGATACTCAGCTGTACCTCTCTCTTTCAGCTGACCCAGACCCTGCTGTCTCGTTGCTATCCCAGTGTCTGGAGGTCGTGGTGGAATGGATGTGGCAGAACAGACTGAAGCTCAACCCTGATAAGATGGAGGTGATGGTGGTGGGGGTGAGCGAGGGAGGTGTCAGCCCCCTTGATTGTGGGGGGGTATGCCCTCCTATAGCTCAGCAGGTTCGGAGTCTGGGGGTGGTATTGGACTCAAGTCTCTGCCTGGATTGACAGGTGGAGGTGGTGGTGAAGGCTGCTTTCTGCCAGTTATATCTGGTGCGGAGGCTGCGCCCATACATCTCTGGCCCAGACCTGGCCTCCCGCATCCATGCCTTCATCACCTCAAGGCTGGACTACTGCAATGTGTTCTATGTGGGGCTGCCCTTGTTCCTGGTTCGGAGGCTGCAGCTAGTGCATAATGCAGCAGTCCGGTTCCTGTCGGGGATGGGTTGCCGGGATCACATAACACCTGTGCTCCGGACTCTGCACTAGTTGCCAATAGCATGCTGAGCCAGGTTCAGGGTATTGGTATTGATCTATAAGGCCCTTCATGGTCTTGGCTGCTCGTACCTCAGGGACTGCCTTGCCCTCCGCACCCCAGAGTGGCTCCTTCGGTCTGCTGGGGGTGCCTTCTTGGAGATCCCCCGTGTTAAGCAGTGGCCACAATGGAGAGGACATTCTTGGTGATCGGGCCACACCTTTGGAATTCCATCCCAGAGGAAGATCACCAGGTCCCAAGCCTTTTAACATTCCAGTGAGTTTGTAAAACCTGGCTGTTCGCCCAGGCCTTTGGGGAGAGGGTAGGTGGGTTAGGGGCTTTTAATCTCCCCCTACCCTTATTTATTGTTTTTTGTGCCTAACCCTGTTTTAATATTATTATGATTGTTTTACATTTTTATACGTTGTATTTTTATGTTTTAAAATTGTTAGCTGCCCCGAGCTGTTTTCAGGAGGGGCGGGATAAAAATCGATAAAAATAAATAAATAAAAATAAATAAATCTGCCTCGCCCCATCCCTTCATACCTTCAAATACCTCCTCAAGACCCACCTCTTCTGCTCTGCCCTCCCTGACTCCTCGCTCCCCTCACCTAACTCCTGATGATACCCTCCATCCAGTACAATCTGTTACCTAAGGTCTATGTACTCATATCCTACCACATGGACCAACCAGCTATCCCTCTTGATGTAACCAAGCCAAGCGTGTGCACCTGGGACGAGGGGTGGAACTACCGGATCATCCGGTATCTGATACTGCTGGTATTTGGTGTACCAGCAGTATCGGATTAAACCCGGTAATCTGGCCCGTTTACCGGATTACCCCGTACCGGATTTTTTACATTGTAAAAAAACACACACACACCCCTTTACTTTCCCTCCCCAGTCCAGGCTGCATGGGTGGAAGGGGGGACACCCCCCCACCCACCCTGCCCAGCCTGGCTTTAAAAAAAAAAATTCCCCCCAAAGTCCCTGCTAGTGCAGGCTCCGGGCTGCCGCCGCCGACCCAGAACCCGCACCAGCAGGTACGATCCCTGGGGTGGGGGTGGTTTAACACCCCTCCCACCCCAGGGATCAGATCACCCTAGTCCTACCTCCCCACCCAGGGATCGCCTACCTTGCGCTCCGGGCGGCGGCGGCGGTGGTCCGACTCCGGCGGCTTAAGCGCTGGCTGTGGCTGCTGGCTTCAGCGCTACTAGGCCTTCCGGGGAAACCTGGAAGTTCACCAGAAGGCCTAGTAGCGCTGAAGCTGGCAGCCACAGCCAGTGCTGAAGCTGCCGGAGTCGGACCGCCGCCATCCAGAGCGCAAGGTAGGCGATTACTGGGTGGGGAGGTAGGGTGATCCCTGGGGTGGGGGTGTGTTAAACCACCAACCACCCCAGGGATCACCCTAGTACCTGCTGGTGCAGGCTCCGGGTTGCCGGCGGTGGCCCAGAGCCTGCACTAGCAGGAACTTCGGGGGAATTTTTTTTTTTTTTAAAGCCAGGCTGGGCGGAGTGGGTGCCCCCCCTTCCACCTGCACAGTCTAGGAGGGGGAGGTGGGAGGTTTTTTGAGTTTTTTTCATTGATTTCAATGGGGACAGTTCCCCATTGAAATCAATGGAACAAATCCGGTACCAGTAAGCCGGTACACCGATCCGGCAATCCGGTTTTTTAACATCCGGTAACTGGTAAATCCGGTAGCCAGTATTTGCCCTGATGTCCCACCCCTACCTGGGACCTCGCACCCTCGTGACTGTTACACTGTTTGTCTCTCCCTCTGTTCCCCTTCCTTCGTCTCCCCACCCCACCCCTATCTCTTAGATTGTAAGCCCTAGGGCAGAGACCGTGTCTATTCAATAACTTGTTAACGCACCAGGTATATTGCTGGCACTATATAAATGTTTGATAATAATAATAATCATGATGTCAGAATGCTCTTCAGGGGGCAGGGCCAAGGGACTCTTCCATCCCTCCCCTTTCTGATGTGGCCACACCTCTTACAGTGTTGTGACATGGTGATGCCCTTCAGGGGTAGTGTTGCATCAGAACAGAGTTTGGAGAGACTCTTTGCCCCATTCTTTTCCCAACATGACCCAATCTGCCCCCACCCCTTACAAAATTCGACTGATACTCCTGGATAAGCCAGGGAAATAGGAGCTTCACCCACAGCCCGGAGATGATGAGCAAAATCCACAGGCTCCAGATCAAAAATGGAGGGATGGCAACCCTAGGCATGGAGAGCAACATATGTGAACTGCTGCAGCAGGAGCAGACCTGTCCCACCTGCACTTAAGCTCTGCAGGCAGGTATGTCTTAATCTTAAGCCTGCTGATCAGTCATTCAACAGGCCAGGGAGCATCACAATGTCACCCTCCTGATTTCCAAGAACCAATGGTCCAGGCATTAGAGAAGCTACATGCAGACCAAATCCTGTGGAAGAGCAGGTGAGGCTAAGAAAGGGGCTGGAAGCCAGGCAAGGCTGACAGGGAGGCTGGAACAGGAGGGCAAGGCTAGGAGTGAGGCTGGAAGGCAGGCAAGGCAAGAAGACAAAGCTAAAATTGGGGCTAGAGGGCAGGAAAGGCAAGGCTCAGTGCTAGAGGTCATGTACTCTTGTATTTTGATATTCTTTGCCAAAACTTTGCTTCAAAATGCTGACTAAAAGGAATTTGTCTGTATGTAGAAATCTGTCTCTGGTTGGAACCAACTTTTGTAGATGCGCAGCAGTTGTTGAGTCTAGAGACACAAGCAAACAGCAAACAGCTGACTTTCAAAATGCTGACCACTCCAGTGAAGATAGTAAATAAGGCAAATCTCTGCCATTGTCAGAGAAGTTAGGTATTACTTATTCTAGCCTGTACTAGAGGCGCCTTTGTTTGTTTCTATTCACTTACTGCCTGAGATATTTATCATCTCTGCTAGTGTTTCGTTAATTTGGCTAGCTATCCAGAACATAGTGGCTTAATTCAAGAAATGTTTAGCTGTACAGAAAATTTGGCATAAAATGCCCCCTCAGGAAAGAGAGAGTTAGACGTTCTCTGAATTCTGAAGTCTTCTCATCAGCTGGTAAAAAAGGGCTTGAACTGAGTAACTATGAGACCACTGAGCCAGAGAGATTAAAACATATTCTTTTCCTTTAAGGTTTTGACTTGGACTAAAGCTTAGACAATGAATGTTGTTTAATGAATGTCTTTTGTACTATCCTGTTCAGTTTGTTGCTGAAGTTCCTCAGTTTGTCTCAAGTTCCTCCTTTAAAATATATTGTCATTGCTTATGCAGACTAAGGAGGCTCCTACCCACACAGAGGGTGTAATCTCAGTGAACCCACAAATTGGAAACAGTTACCATAGATTCAGGTCACATTATGTCTGGTCTGAACCACTAAGCACTTTTCCATTTGGGGAAACTGAGTCAATCTGCAACACAGAGAGCAGGCAAAGATAGGAGTGGGGCTGGAGAGAAGGTGATGCTAGGAGCAGGGCACACTCTGATACAAGTCTAGAGGACTGTTTGACTCCGGTTCCTATTCCTGCTCTACCAGTCCCTATTTCAGGACAGGGATCAAGGGACTGCAGTAGCAGCACAAAACCTGCCACTGCACTCTGGGAATGCCAGATTAAAGCCCATGGTTCCTTACACGCTACATGTATTAAAGCAGGTGGATGATCTCAGTTGGGGTCTCAAGGTACTATTTGTAAGTAGTGGCAACATGCATAGTCAAAGAGAATTTTCAATTTGTTTCATTTATCACATTCAAAGTTGAAAACTCAAATCAGATTCAAAGTCCAGGTTTTATTATTACTTATATAGCAAAAGCAATGTGTCTGGTGTTGAACTGTTGTAGATAGAGACAGATTCCCTTCTAGCCTTGCCTTCCTTCAATCTAGGATACTCAAGAAATGGGGGAGGCAAGCATAGGGAGAGACAGGGACATGCACATTCCCATTTTACAGATGGGAAACTGAGGCTGAGAGACTGTGTGGGTATTTTCAAATGAGTAAGATGGGGGTGTCCATGGCTGCAGCGTGGCTCTGCCATGGAGTACAGACACAGGTGGAGTGCATGGGGAGTGATTCAAACAGGCAGCTCCCAGCATGGCTACGTGGTCACAGAAGTGGCCACTGTACATTTGGCTTGCCCTGCATGGAGCACTCTGGATTTCCTAACATGGCTCCATGCATAGCCATGAGTGGGGGCTCCATGACTCACAGGAGCACGCATCTGACCACTCTGCCTTCAGACAGGTGGGCAGATCCGTGGCTCCTGGGTGACCATGTTGGGTAGCATCTCGTCTGAAAACACCCAGTCAGTTCATGTCTAAGCAAGTTCTCTCAGGTCGAAGTCTACACCTTATCCACTAGACTACAGTAGTCTATTAGCTAGCTTTCTGTCTGTTTACCTTTTTGCTATTCACCTGTTAGCACAATTCTGTGTGTGTTCCCTGTTAGCCTAATACTAAGCAGATTGAGACTCGGTGGCCCACATCGCTATGTGAATTCTAATAGACCAATTCTGTGTGGATTCTCTGATATCCTGTTTCTGTGGTATTCCATCGTTCCGTGGTATTCCATCGTTTTGTAGATTGTTTTAGATTGATTCTACGTGGATTCTCTGATACAGAACCCCAAAGTTAAAGAACCTCAACATGAATAACAGTCTCAAGAACTGGTGAATTAGTTAATTTTATTAAATTAGAACAGGTGCCAGCCTTCAAGCAAAAGGTGTTGGATATTCATTAAAGCACACAAATATCTTAATTGAATTAACAGATTTTAAGCAGCAAATCCATTTCAGCCTTCTTTGTGATAACAAGTTAAGTACTGGCCATTCCTAGCTGGCCTCTCTGCTGATGACAGTGTTCCTGTTCAAGATGGCGTATGTAGCTCTCAGCCCTTTTTTGCCAGCTCACCCTGACTTGGCAATCAGTTCCACAGTGGCTGTCCTGTCATTTGCCCACCGCTTATCCCTGCCAGAAAACAGGATAAAATATTAACAAGGGCTCTTAAAAACCTTCCAGACAAATTTTGCCATTCCAAAAATAAACAAATAAATAAATAAAATAAATGATATACCTCCACAACTTAATAAAAAAGAGGCATAAATTTTTATAGGCATTTTTTTCCCCCTTAGTTTGAACGTCTTTCACCTCCTGCAAAAATGGGCAGCCATAAAGCTGCCAAAAGTGGGTTATTACTGGAGCCCCATAAAGGCAGTTGGCCCTATGTAGGGTTCCCCCCCCTTTGCTTTGCATGTGAGTTACAGTGTGATTTCCGAGGCCGCTGGGCTTACCACTTCTGATAAGGCTCTTTTTATAGGCCAGGCTGTGACATGTGAGAAAGCAGCAATTAAATTTTAATGCACAAGGTAATGTGCGAGTGGGAGAGAGGGGAACGTCCCTATATTGTGTATGTATTTATGAAAGTCGGCCATAAAGCTCCAGGAGGCATTAATGTGAGCCATAGAGGGAGGGAATATTTTTTATTTCATTTCAATGAAGGAAGGACAAATAAACCCAAAGAAATATGGCATTTCAGAACCTTTTGAGCTCATTATAAAGGAAGGTTTGGCCTTGAGGTGGAAAATATCTTGACACTCTGCTGAAGGTTAAGCAGCTTCAGTATGCAATTGATAATAACAGCACTTAGCGATTGTACATCGTGCAGCTTTAGTTTCAGAAGTAGCCTGGCGCGTTGCTGCATCTAATTATTACTTTCACTTTCAAGACCCTTCCTTACCTTATCTCTGTGTCTACTATCTGTCTTGTGCTACTGCTATTTATTTATTTAAACAAACTTTGCTCCCCTGCCTCTCCTGCTCCAGGCAGCTCGGGCGGCTTACATATAAAAACAATAAAACAACAAGTTAAAACAACACAATAAAAGAGAAGGCAAAAACAGTAGATCTCCCTCCCCCCTCCCTAACCCACAACCCCCCACCCCAAACCCCCTCTCCCCCGCCAATCGCCTGGTGGAACAGCTACTTCTATGTCAGAAGGAAGGGAGGTCCGGGGCCATCCAGGCCTCTGTCAGGAGGGAATTTTACAGCCGAGGTGCAGCCACTGAGAACGCCCTCTCCATAGTGGCTCCCTGGGCCACATGGGGGACGTTGAGGAGGGTGTTCCTGGCTGATCGCAGGGGTCACTCTAGCGTACATAGTGAGACAATCCCATAGGTTAGTCGGGCCAAGGCCATATAGGGCTTTATAGGTCAACACCAACACCTTGAATCAGGCCCAGAAGACTATAAACAGTCAATGCAGAGCCCGGAGCACCAGTGTAATGTGCTCACGGCGGCCAAACCCTGTAAGGAGACAGGCTGCCGCATTCTGCACTAGCTGCAGTCTCTGGACCATCACCATGGGTAGCCCCATGTAGAGCACGTTACAATAGTCTAATCTCGAGGTAATTAACGCATGGATGATGGTGGCCAGGTTGCTATCTGAAACATATGGCTGAAGCTGATGCACCAGATGTAATTGACGAAATGCAGTCCTCGCCACCAACACCACCTGGAGATCCATGCGGAGCTGCAGGTCAAGGCAAACGCCCAGACTGGAAACTTGGGGAACCAGCAAAAGGCAAACCCTGTCAATGATGGGGGTCACCACATTCACCGGCTTACCCACCAACATCACCTCAGTCTTGTCGGGATTCAACTTCAGTTGGCTGACCCTCATCCAGTCTCCCACAGCAGCAGGAAACCGGGGTTAAGCACTGGGACTGCCAGGTCTGGGTTGGATGAAAAAAAGAGGTAGAGTTGGGTGTCATCAGCATATTGATGATACTGCACCCCATACCATCTCACGACCTCCCTGAGCAGCTGCATATACATGTTGAACAGGAGAGGGGACAAGATGGAACCTTGCGGGACACCACACATGAGGTCTTGGGGTGACGAAGAGCAATCCCAGAGCACCACATAATGAGTTCTTCTGGCAAGGAAGGAGCGGAACCACTCAAGAACAATCCTGCCCACCCCAGCTTGGTTCCACAGGCGAGTCACCAACAACTCTGGGGTTGGTTCCCTGTCAGCTATATTGTGTAGGTCTTTTTGAAAGTCAGCTTACAACTTCATGAATGTATCCCCCTGTGACCACAGCATTTATAAATCTGAGATGAAGTTGGAAGACCAGCAGGGAAGGTTTGGGGAAGCAGGAAACTTATTGGAAGTCCAAAGAGGTGGCCCACCTCATGGTGAAGAGGCTAGGAGTCTGAGAGGGAGGCTTGCTTTAGAAAAGGAACCACAAAAGACTGGGTATTCCAGGAGGGTTTTGCCCAGGAAAGGGACCACAGATCCCTCCTGACCCTCACACTCCTAAAAATCTACCTCTTCTGTCAGGCTTTCCCTAGTTTCTCATTCCCATAGATTGTTCATTGATGCTTCTCTTTATACTGTCTTATCCCCCTTCTCTCTTTGTGACTGAGGCTGCTTGCTCATGTTACAAAATGCACCTGTCAGAGCTGGTGCAAGCTGATAAATCCAGCTCTGCATTAAAAAACACAGCGAGTTAAGATGCCCACGTACAAATCCTGTAACTGATTTGACTCCCAAAGATTTTTCCAGAGGCAAATCAGGCGCATTTTGTAATGTGGGCAAGCAGCCTAAGCCAAGCACATGCATCTGCAAATTCTTAGCTTCATGAATGCATCCCCATCTCTCCCTATGTTTCCCTCCCACTTGTGCATTCTAGGTTGTAAGCCTCGAGGGACAGGGACTAAATTCTGATCATGACTGTTCAGCACCAGGCACATTGCTAGCATACTACTACTACTACTACTATTTAGCAGTGGGTTTTGCATCAAATAGCACACAAAAGGAAGGCTAAGTGTCTGAGTTCTCTTGAGAAGAAGGTAGTTGGGTGGTCCTGATCCTCTGAGGACATACCAGGGAGCCACACTCACCTACAATACCTTGGTATCCTCCCTCAAATGCCTCCTTCAAACTTTCATCTGATATGGGGTCTCTGGCGTAGGAAGATATCCCTTTAAGTGTTTTCTTGTTTATCAGTTCATTCATTTTACCCTTGCAGAGGTACATGAGTTGTTACATTTATTTTGGAGGGGCAGTCTCGACCAGACACCAAGAGAGGCAAACTCTAGAGTCACAGGGTGAAAACAGATGTGACACTGGCCCACTGTGGCTCGGGACACACTGGCACATATGCTCATGTGCCAACAGATGTTGGCCTGGGACTGCCCCAGACTTGGTAGATGGCTATCCAAGGCTGCATCATCAGAAAACTACGAAGTCACATCCTGGGCTAAGGGCTGTCCATGCAGGCCAACATGGGCCACAGTGGATCAGTACGTCTTTTCTGCCTCACCTTACCTGCAACAGGCCGACATGGCTGGGCGTCATGGCCGCCCATCATTTGTCATCATGACTGTCCATCATGATGGGAGGGTGGGGTGCTGCAAACATGGTGGAAGCAGGACTGGCCACCTATATGTTTGTTGATGCCTGGGCCATGTGGGTGGAAGGATGGCTCTCTGGCCATGGGCACAACTATTCGGTGTCCCGCCGCTGTTTCCCTCCCTGGGAACAGAGCCACTGCACTGGCCACACGTCTGTTTATAGCAACAATCTCAGTAAAATCTCTAATAAAGACGTGTCTTTCTCAAGCTCTGTCTTCAGACTTCTTAAGAACCCACCAAACATCAAATATGGCAGCCTTGCAACAAGGGCTAGGAGGCTGGGGAGTTTGCAGTAACACCGGCCAGTATTGTCTCCTTGTGCTCCCTCTGCAGGCCAGTTACATTCTCCTGATGGGTTGTCTACTCAGAGTACTTCTCCATAGACTCTTGCACGTAGCAAAGACATTGCTGTGTGAAACCCTATCGTGGGGTTTCAGATGGGAGCCAGAATATATGGAGAATAAAGATGAAGTGGACCAACTCTTTTTTTCTCTCGCAGATTAAATCAGCATTTTCATGCTGGATCTCTGCACGCTGTTTGAAATGCTTCATTATGTGCATGCGACTACAGAAAAGAATATTTTTGTGTGAGCACAAAAAGTATTTTGTTTAACTCGCATGGCAAAATGGCACCACACTGTGTTGTACAACCGTGCACAGACAGCACTAGAGGTGTGCACCAGGGGTACATGTCATTTTTGTTTTTGTTTTTGTTATTTAAATCTGTCATTTTCATAAATATCAAATTGTCGTTTTCATTTTTGCTTTCGTTTTCCATTGGTTTCAATGGAAAACACATTGTCAGCTGTAACATTTTTGTTTTTTCATTATATTTAGCTGACACTTGGCATGATTATACCTCCAGTGGAAGATATTAAGTGTACCAAAATCCAGAAAGATTGAATAAAGGAATCCAACACCATTTTTAGACGAGGCACTGAAAAGCGCCT
Source organism: Sphenodon punctatus (assembly GCA_003113815.1). Taxonomy (NCBI): domain Eukaryota; kingdom Metazoa; phylum Chordata; class Lepidosauria; order Sphenodontia; family Sphenodontidae; genus Sphenodon; species Sphenodon punctatus. Next base: position 159,085 of record QEPC01012417.1, read on the forward strand.
CCTGAGCTGTGCACTAAGAGAGACGCCGCACCGTGCTGCCGGAAGTGACATGCTCCCCGTTGCCAGCAACGGCGGCGGCTGGAGACGTGGTGCTTTGAAGAGGTGCATTCTAGAGACCTGAAAATGGAGGTTTCTAGAACGTGCCTCTGCAAAGCGCCGCATCTCCAGCTGCCGCCATTGCCGGCAATGGGGAGCACGTCACTTCCGGCAGTGCAGCATGGCTTCTCTCTTAACGTGTGGCTCAGGAGGTGCTTTTCAGCACATTATCTAAAAGCAGTTCAATTTTAGAAGCAGTTGAATTATATTATTTTCAAAAAAACTTCATATACATTCTTAGCTGTAATTTCTTTGTCTCACATTTAATGTAGATGATACTTGGCATGTTTATACTCCTTCCCATATTTAATATCTGTGCCAATTTCAGAAGAATTAGATAAAAGGTTTTGGTGGTATAAGCAATTAACATATAAATGTATGTCTGACTGTAACACCTTTGTAGTCCAACCAGTGTATATGAAATTTTGTAGGGCTGTATATCACACTTTCACTATCATCTCTGCCAAATATCAGAAAGATGTGATAAAAGGTCCCTATTTTATATGCTTGCACAGCATATGCAGAGAAAGAGCCTATACCAGGTATTCTCTTATGTGTCACTGTGGTATAAGATCGGTTTGTGATGCCAATTGGCCAGCAGAAATGTCAACCAAATATCCTCATTCTGTGACCGTCACAACATCTCTTCCCCACTTGTTACTGGGAAGTCAGAAGTATCTTTTTAGGAAAGAGTCAATAGAGATTCCCTTATGTCCGCTGTCACAGTGCTGCAGGATGTGATTGTGATGATAATTGGCCAGCCTGGATGTGTAAAATGTCTCCAGATTTCTGGGATTCTATTCCCCAAATCCCAGTTATGTCCCTCTATGCCTGCCTCAAAGTCACTACCAATTGGGCCCGTAAAGCTAGAAGCATGAAGTAATTGGCCAGTGAATGTGTCTGTCAGTATTTTGGGTTGCTCCCCATCCTCCCTCCTACAGCCTCCCTCCCCCTGCCATTCCATGTGCCTGCTTCTGACTGGCAGTGGCACTGGATGTGCTGCTATTTATCTGAATTATGGTCTTCAAGGGGACAACTTCAATTGCCTATAAAATTGGTTCCCTTTATAAAATTGTCCTGTAGTTTGGCAGAGATGACAGGGAAGGTATGTGATACATTCCTGCCAAATATCTTGTAAACAGGATGGAATATAAAAATGCTACAGCTGGAAATGTATTTTGAAGTTAATGTCTTATACAATCAGGACCCTTTATCCAATCTTTCTGAAAATTGGTAGGAGTGTTAAGATTCTGGAGCGACATAATATTTAAAGGTTTCATGCAAATTGGATGGAAGATCCTGTTTAAACTCCTGGAATTCACATTCAAAACACTCCACAACCAAGCTCCCCCTTACCTCTCGGACCTAATCTCCCTATGCACTCCTGCACCCGCTCTCCACTCTTCCTCTGTCCCCTCCCTCACTCTCCCTCGTTTCTCCTGCTCACCTAACCGCCTTTGATCCTTCTCCCTCGCTGCCCCCCATGCCTTGAACTCCCTCCCTACCCACATCCGCCTTGCCCCTTCCCTCCGTTCCTTCAAATCCCTCCTCAAGACCCACTTTTTCCTCGCCGCCTTTCCCAATGCCTGCTAGTCGTTCCCCATATACTTACTGTCTTCCCTCCTCTGCAGACTGCTGCAACCTTCCTGATTGTAACCAAGTCAAGCATACGCACCTGAGACTTCGCATCCGCCTGAATGTTTGTTTGTCTTCTCCCCTGTCTCTCCCACTGTCCCCTCTCCCTGTGTCCCCCTCCTTGTCTTTTAGATTGTAAGCGACAGGCAGGGACTGCATCTATTTCTATGTTCTGTACAGTGCCAGGCACATGACCAGCGCTATATAAATGTTTATAATAATAATAATAAAGATAAAGAAGTTGTAGTCATGAATGTGTATGGAGCTTTTCTTAAAATTACAACGTTCAATTGTTGCTAAAATTGGTTTCCTTTATCTAATCATTTCAAAAATGGGTACACATAGTGAGCTCCATCGGGGGTACAATCTACTCAAGTTTCATCAGAGTTTAATGAGACTCAAAAAAGGTATAGCCGGAAGTATATTTTTTAGTGATTTCGCTTTATTTAAAAAACAAAATGCCGTTTTCATTTCTATTTTCATTATTATTTTTTGTCTTTTTGGTTATTTCAGTAACGATAACAAAAATGACAATTTTCATTATCGTTATTGTAATAACAAAAATGACATGCACATCCCTATGCAGCACTGTGCTGCTTTGTAGTGCACACGCGGTACCAGTTCATGCATGTGTATTCATCCAAAGGCTCCTTTGTTCATGTTCAGCAGTGGGAATGCACAACAAAATGATAATTGACAAGGGGAGCGGGAGCAGGGCTTCTGATGGAAACTCTGTCAGAACAGGGACAGGATCATGACCAGTCTGCATTGCAAAGGACTCAGATCAGAGTGGTGGGATCTGATGGAAACTGAATCCACTGCAATGATCTGTTTCAGTCCAAATGCAGAACCTTCTCCAAGATCCTTGTAGATTAGGTAGGATTCACTGTAGGGAGCTGAGTTCCTTTTGCTTATTTCGCAAGGGAAAAAAAAGCAAACTTTCAGCAGCTTAATGGGAAAATGGAGAAGAAACTCCTTGAGGGAATGGCCAAATCCTAGTGTAGCAACAGAAATTGCCGAGGAGAGAGGCAAAGGAAACTTGAAATGTTAGCTGATTTCCCAGAAGTCTATGGCCTACTCAACCCAAATCAAACTGTCTGGGCCCAGGGCCAGACTTACCACAAGGCGACCTAGGGGGATTGTCTCAGGCCCTGTTCTTTCCAGGGGTTCTGCAGTGCCCCCTGTTTCCACCAGGGCAGAGTGTGGGGGACCCACTTCCTCCCAGTGGGACTCCAAATACAACCACCATTAGGGCACCAAAGACGGTGCCCCCAATTGAGGAGGGGCCACCAGGACCCTCACATTTTATCTTCACCAAAGGCCCCACAAATTCTAAGGCCAGCCTTGCCTGGGTCCCTTCAGCTAGCTCACAAGCAAGATATAGATAAAATGGAAAGGGCTCGGAGGAGAGCATTGAAGGTGATAAAGGGTTTCCAGAGCAATCCTTAAAGCACTCATTGGAGAAAATGGGATTGAGAAAGCAGAGATCTCGGAGTATCAGGCTCTAAGAAAGTTGCAAGACACACAGAAAAAGCTTTAATTAATTGGTACAACAAGCAGACAAGTGATAGCTAACGTATGATATATGTGTCCATGATATTTGGATTTTTGTCAGAACAGGGGTCAGACGTGCTAATGGTTTTCAAAAGATGGTACAGAAGAACTAAGATCTATATGGCCACTGAGAGGAGGGGATGAAAGAATAGGCTCAAGTAGCAGAAGGGTAGATTTGGGCTAAAAAAATATTAGGAAAGATCTTCTAACTTAGGTAGATCATGGTCCACTGGTGGATCACAAGCTAGTCTCTAACGGGTCATGGGAATGGGTATACGGCTAAAACCCAATTTCATTTTTTTCTTATTTCTCACCGAGAATCATGGTTCTTGACTCATTTTTAGCGAGAATTGATAATTGAGAAAAAACCTGGTTCTTGACACTTTCTTGGTCCACACCCTGGACGCCTGTCAGGCGTTAAAAATTTATCTCTCATGGACTTTAGGGAAAATAATAATGGCCATACCAGATCAGACAAAGTGGTCCATTTAGGTCAGCATCCTGTCTCCAGCAGTACCAGCTTTGTTTATTTCAGAAGATTGCAAGTCCCAGGGAATACTGTGGGACTCTTATGACTGGGTGTCTTTCAAAATTGGTTGGAGAAAGATCTGTCAAGAATGGTTCAGAAGAGTGTGGTTGCCATGTTGGTCCTAAAAGACAAGAGACAATGTAGTTGAGATGATCTTTATTATTGGACCCATTTCTACTGGCAAGTGAGTGTGAACTTCTGAACAACACATACACATACTAATCAAGCCTAGCCTGTACTCATTTAGCTCAGTTTCACTTCTGACCTTGCTGTAGGAAGAGCTCTGTGTAGCTAACTTACTCTCCAAGAGAAGCTGGTCAAAGAAAGGTAGCATCTTAAGTATTTTGCCTCTTGGGGATAGTTTTTAGATGCAACGAATCCTGTCTCTGGGAGTGATGACCTCTTGTGTTCCCTTCCCAGCCTGATGAAGCTATGAGCCTGTTTTTCACCACTGATTCCTCAGTGCGAAGGATGAGAATCTGTGTGGAATTTTGATTTTGTTTTTTTTCGGGGGGTTTGCAGTGATCCCCCCCTCCCTGCCAGTTTTTTCTCATTGACTTCTTCCATTGAAGTCAATGAGAACAAACTGGGAAAAAAATCAATACAAAACCCCCTGAAATGCTGGAACAGAAGAACTAATGCAATTTCAGTTTACCAGTTTTAAAAACGAAATGACCATTTTCGGGCCCTTTCAGTTCTATGCAAAACCAAAATTCCCACCCCTACTCATTACCAACTGTGGGTTTTGACCCCAAATAAGATCTACAGATGTCTATTTGCATGTTTTTGTTGTTGTCTATAGACTCAAAACGGGTTTGTGAAACAGACCAAAAGCACGGGAACCATTGTGTTACCCCAGAAGTGGGTCTTGCCACTTTTCATTCAGCTAGGTTTGATGCTTCTCCAGGTCTTGCCTGGAAATGCTGGCTTTTGACTCAGAGCCTCTGGGCTCCAGGGGAAGCCTTAATTTCTTTGAGTCAGCCAGGCGAACCCCTGGTAACTTGGAGAAATTGGGACTTTTGGAGGTGGCAAGGGAATGATGTCAGAAAGAGAGTGGGCCATAGGGACTTTCCCGCTCCCTTTCTGATGTGACCCCTCCCTTACAAAGGCCACAATGATCTATAAGAGGCAGGACTACATGAAAAAGGGCCGGGGCATGAAACCCCCCCCCCCCCCTTCGCTGCTCCCTTTCCTACATGGTCTTGCCTCCTCCTGGCATGTCAGGACCCATGGAACTTGAACCGGGGCACTCTGGCTCTGGGATAAGTGCCTAACCCCAGCTTCATGTGCTCTCAGGTTCTTGCTCTCTGGCCCTCGCTTTCCACCAGCCATACCTGCTTTCCAGTTCCAGCTCTCTTCAGCCCTCACCTGCCCATAAGCCCTTGCTCCAGCCCAATGGACTGACATCCTGGCTTCTGATTCTTGTCTTGTCTTTTGGACCTCATTTTGAAATGTCTCCCTTGCCTAACTAGACTGCTTCCTGGTATTGAACCCTTGTTTGTACCATGACGTTTAGCTCACTCCTCTGCTGCTCTTGTGATATTGGTATTGGTCCTGGTCCTGACAAGACTTAACACAGTCCTGATTCTGAGCTACCATCTACAGCCCGGCTCTGCAAAGTGAAGGTCTGGTGAGAGGTGGTAACCCTTCTATGTAGGTTGGGTGGCTTGACACCCTGTAACAAGATCCTAGCTGCATGTGCTTCAGGAGCCTGCTTGTTCTAATAGACTCAATTACCTGATGCTGAGGTACAGAGACTGACTGCTTGCAGTAGGGCTGTGTTGGTCTGGTGACATGATTGCCTTTAGCTTGACTGGAAGCCAAGCTAGAGAGACTGCCAGGGAAGTCTGGAGAAGGGGAGTTGTAGAGAGCTACCTCCAGACCAGGGAAGGACCTGTGAGGAGCCCCATCCCAGGAGACCTGGGAAAATGAACCCCTGTTGAGGATTTAAACTGTCATTGGGAGACCTGAGTTTGTAGTAAAACTGAGACATGGTATCTCTGACTGAGGACAACTCCATCAGGAGCCTTATTATTGAGGAGATCAGAGCACAGAACAGGGCAAAGTAAGCTGCCTACACTCTGTTATTCAGCAGTTGGTACAGCTTCCTGAGTACCACCCCATGAAAGAAGGCTCTTCCAGGCTTGTTTAAGATCCATAGAGAGTAACAGTAATAAACAAAGAACGCTCAAAAAACAATAAAAACTTGGGTCCCTTTGGATCATGGCCTGCTTCCTACAAAGGCTGGTTAGCTGTAACAAGATCAAATAAAGAGAGAGCTAATGAGCAATTTTCAGGTAGTGATAGGTGGAGAAGTTCAGGTGACAATCCAATTTAGGCAAGCTCTTAATCAACTTGGGCTCCCGGACTATCTTTATTTACGAGGCCTGTTGCTCCATTATGCTGAGTGCTTTGCTGTCTACAGGCTCTAGACTTCAAGTTGTTAGAGGTAGTTATCTCCATGCAATTTAATTAAAGTCTAGTGTTTAATGACACAATGCATCACTAATTATTTCTCTTGGTTCTTGGGAAATTTTCTTTTTCAGTTCCTCCTCCTCTTCTCCCCCCCTCCCCCTTTTTTCAACAAAGCAAAATCTAATTACGCCAATCTCTGAACAAAAGGGAAAGGCGCAGAAATGACTGAGAAGCAGCAGACTGTATGGAGGCCTTTTATAAACGGATAGATAGAGGGTAGAGATGGGTCGGGGCAACTAAGGGCAATAGTCTCCATTATCTCAGTTCCACGTGTAGTGACTAGAATTTGATAACTCCCCTAAACTGTGAGGAGAGGAGAGGCATGCCAACTCTAGGGTAAATGTGTCAACATTAAACATTTATAAATCAATATTAGTAACAGATTTGATGAAAAGGGGAAAACAGATTAAACCTCCAAAAACCCTACAACATCATAATTACCAAACTATTTTATTTTTATCAACTAAATACTAGAGTTGAAATGCCATGATGATCCATAAAGGGGCAGGGTTACATCAAAAAGGGGCATGACACCCCTTCCAACATGGTCCTGCCTCCTCCTGGCATGTCAGGACCCGTGGAGCTTGAATTGGGGCGCTCTGGCTCTGGGGTAAGTGCCTACCCTCACCTTCATGTGCTCTCAGGTTCTTGCACTCTGGCCCTCACTTTCCACCAGCTGTACCTGCTTTCCAGTTCCAGCTCTCTTCAGTCCTCACCTGCCCATCAGCCTTTGCTCCAGCCCTATGGACTGACGTCCTGGCTTCTGACCCTTGTCTTGTCTTTTGGACCTCACTTTGAAACTTCCCCCTTCTGTTGTTGCCTGACTAGAATGCTTCTTGGTATTGAGATATGATTTGCATTTTTGAGTAACCAATAGTACTTGAGTCGCTTATCCATTTGGGGGGGATATTCCGTTTCAGTTATTTTTTCAGTTTGGTTATTTCAGTAGTTTGGTTATTTTGTTTACATAATTTTTGGCAACTACACATACTTGTGCTAAAGTTGCTGAAATGAAGAAATTGAACTACCAAAATAACTGAACTGAAAAAAAAACATGCAACAGAGAATCCAGTGGCACATTAAAGACTAACAAATAAATATTTATTAGTGCATTATTATTATTATTATTATTATTATCAAGCATTTAAATAGCACCAGCAATGTACCTGGCACTTTACAAAGTAATGGAATAGACATGGTCCCTGCCCTAGGGCTTACAATCTAAGAGATGGGTGTGGGGGAGGGGAAGACAAAGGAAGGGGAACAGAGGGAGAGACAAGGGGTGTAACATTCACGAAGATGCGAGGTCCCAGGTGCATGTGCTTGGCTTGGTTACATCAAGAATGATGGCTGACTGGTCCATGTGGTGAGGATATGAGTACCTCAGGTAACAGATTGTACTGGATAGTAGGTATCAGCAGGAGTTAGAAGAGGGGAGCGACGAGTTGGGGAGGGAAGAGCGGAAGAAGTGGGTCTTGAGGAGGGATTTGAAGGTATGAAGGGAGGGGGCGAGGTGGATGTGGGCAGGGAGGGAGTTCCAGGTGTGGGGGGCAGCTAGGGAGAAGGGACAAAGGCTGTTAGGGGAGCAAGGGAGGTGAGGGAGGGTGAGAGAGGGAACAAGGGGGGAGCGGAATTCACGGACTGGAGTACGGAGGGAAATTAGCACAGAGAGGTAGGGGGGAGCAAGGTTGTGAAGAGCTTTATAGGTGAAGACTAGGAGCTTGTGCCGGATTCATTCAGGAAGGGGGAGCCAGTGAAGAGAGGAGAGGAAGGGCTGCACGTGGTTGAAGTGACGGGCAAGGTGGATGACCCTGGCAGCAGAGTTTTGGACAGAGATAAGGGGAGAAAGGTGAGAGCGGGGGAGGGCGAGAGATGACCAGGGCATGAACAAGAGTTTTAGCAGAGGAGACAGAGAGAAAAGGGTGAATCTTAGCAATGTTATGGAGGGAGAAATGACAGGATTTGGCAACAGAGTCGATGTAGGGTTTAAAAGAAAGGGGTGAGTCAAAGATGAAGTCTAAGCTACAAGCTTGGGGGATGGGAAGGATGGTGACTCCCTCGATAAGGATCAACACAGAAAAGGGAGAGGAAGGATGGGGTGTGGGGAGGGTAAGGAGCTCAGTTTTAGTCATGTTGAGTTTGAGTTGACTTGAGACATCCAGGTAGAGATATCACAGAGAGAGCTGGTGAGACAAGCTTGAACAGATGGAGAGAGAGAGAGAGTAGAGAGAGTCATCAGCGTAGAGGTGATATTTGATGCCATGGGAGGCAATGAATTTGCCTAGGGACAGGGCATAGATAGAGAAGAGGGCAAAAGATAGAGCCTTGGGGAACACCAACCTAGAAGGAAAAAAAGGAGGAAGTGGAGTTTTCAAGAGACACCTTGAAGGAACGGTCACAGAGGTATGAGGAGAACCAGTTGTGAATGGAGTCCTCAGATGCATGAGCAATCATGCATCATGAAACTTCTTGTTATAACTATAGACTAACACAGCTACATTTCTAGTATTTGAAAAAAACAAGGTGGAATAACCAAAAGGGATAACCAGCAGACCATAAACAGATATTTGTTATTATCCAAACTGCCTTTTTCCTTTCAAGTAGTATCTAACTGATGGGCTTATCCATTTTTGGAGTACTTTGTTTCAGGTCTTCTTTTATGTCTACCACTCTTTCCCATGGCTGTTCTGTATGACATATAACCAAAACCTTTGCAGGTGGTTATGCTGTTCCATCAGAGTTTTTCATCCACTGCAGGTCCTTGATCTCCTGAGGTCTTAGTCAGTGAGCTCCTCAGTACAGGTCTCCAACAGCAGTAGCTCCATTGGGTAAAAATAAATGGGCGGGTGGTGCACCAGCGACATGCTTCGGGGGGTGGGGAGGATGACCCTAGCGTGGCCAGGTCAGGTCAGTGCACAGAATAAATATGTGCCCATCCAGGTTGGCCAGAAAGCCCTCCCCCACCCCACCCCTGACAGGTCAAGAGAACAGACGGGTGTGTAGGCACACCTCCCCCTGGCATGATGGGTAGCCATGGTGGCCAGACGTGGGCAGCCATGGCGGCCCCTGGCCTCAGACGCACAGGCTCACTATGGCCTACATTGGCTGTCCTGGGTGGCCTTTGGCCCAGGCTGTGGGCCTGGGACCTTCTGGGGAACTAATATTGGAGATTGTACAAAATAAATTTCTCAGGAGTCTGTTGGGGCTCCCGCAGTGTGTGCCTGCTGCTGTGGTCAGAGCAGAGACAGGTATGTTAGCCATCTCCTGTCTCGGAAGAAAAACTGCACTTAAATACTGGCTTAAGGTCTGTAATCAGCCAGAAGCCTCCCTGACTGCTCTTTGCCTACAAGAAGAACTGGAATGTGTGGGAAGCCGCTGTTATCCCTGGATCTCCCAGATTCTGCTGCATTTGAGGAGTCTGGGCTTGTCTTTATCCTGTTTTGGGGGAAGGAATGCCCCGCAACAGAGGAATCTGGTAGATCTGAGAACAGCGGATATAGCAAAACAAGAGGACATGGCGGTATTGACAATGCATCATGGAAAGTGGCTCCATCCCTCCAATACTTCAAGTGTCAACATAAATTTGAGGAATACTTGGATATGCTGAGTGACTCTATATCGCGTAGATCTTTTACGCAATTATGTTTCCAATTATTCCCCTCTGCAGTCCTTAAAGGATGATATGAAAAAGTACCATATGAAATTCAAACTTGTTTATGTAACTCAGTAGATGTAGAGGATTTAAAGCACTTCCTCATGTACTGTTCTTTTTATGCAGAAATTAGAGAGACTTGGCTAAACCCAATCTGGAAAAATATAGAATCTTTGCCATCTATTCGCAAAATTGAGTTATTATTGGCCACACAGGAATTGCAGGTTTTGAGGACGGTTACATCATTTGCTTTCCTCGCTGGGAAACTCCACAAGAAAGAGTTGAGTTAGGTTCCGTTGGAGCTCCCCTATAATGATATTGATCTCGATGCTCCAGCAGCCTTTTATTTTGATGATGATTTTATTAGTATTGTTTTTATTATGATTTTTAATTTTAATTTACAACTTTTTGTGTGATTTTGTAATTTGTATACATTCTACTTTGTTTTCTGACTACTACTGTGGTATACTGACTATGGCGAAAGCTAATGCCTGAATAAATTTAACCTAACACTTCTGGGGAACTACATCTGGGCCAGCCACCTACCCATGCCAGGACAGCAGCAGGCCCACATCTGATGGCCCGGAAATAGACATAACGGGGAGTCCCCAGCCCAGACGGACTCTAGCAGGCCCCCATCATGTCTATTATCACCCATTGGTTCACGAGGTGTTATCATACCATGTTTCTGGTCTGAAGCCAGCAAGTAGCACAACACCCATTCGTCCCCCACTATGTGCCTGCTGTGCACCTGGTTTTCACAGAATGGGTGGCATGTTTTGGGGCCCACTGTATGAAGCAACCTTTGCACGTATCTGCTGCTACATATGGTAACAGGTGTTATGAGCTGGGTGTAGAGTAGGTCACTGGAGGTGGGGGGCAGTTCTCATTGGGGTCCTGGGAGTGGCAGCCATATATCATTGGGGCAGCAGCTGATTACCAGGGGCAGCAGTGGTGGTGATGCCACCTCCCCTGCACCTTAGGAACCTGCCATTGTCACTTCAGTCACTGCAACCGCTCCTGGTAAACCCTTTTTCCATCTTATGCTAGCTATCAGGCAGAGGCATAGCTACCATTGGACAAACAGGGATATTTGTCTTGGGGCCTGTACTGGCTAGGGGCCCAATATCCAAAGTAGCTAAGACACCCTTTCCCCCCTCCTTTTTTCTTTCTTTTAAAAAAAATTGCCACCTGAGCTGGCTGGGGGCCCTTCCGGCTGCTGCGTGGTCCCCTTCCCCCTCCCTGCCCACGCTGCAACCATGGGCAGGGGTGGGGGACATGCAGCATTCTGCATCTGGCCAGTTCACACTCACAAGCCTCGCGACTTGGCCTGCCCCCCAGTGCTGCGTCATGGAGGAGGAGTCCTCCCCACCAGTCTGGACCTGGTCTGTGAAGGGCTGGCTCTAGGGAGGCCCAGCCTGAGCAGGAAGGTGCCTGGCAGTGGCTCCTTTTGGTAACTGAGTGGTACCGCCGCCAGGCACCTTCCCACTCCAGCGCTCCCTGCATCAAGCCGTCCCAGTCTGTCCAGGCCCACCCAACCAGCCCCCGGCCTCCAGGGCTAGTCAGGTGGGCCGGGGCAGCAATGGCACTGCTGCTGCTGGCTGCACTTGGCCCCAGCGTGCGAGCCGTGAAGGACAGAGTGCACCATGGGACCGACTCACCACCACCCCAGAAGACAGATGGGCCCAGCAACAAGCCACCAGCAGCATGACACAGACTTTGCAAACAGCAAGTAAGTTCCAAACACCAGCAGCCCAGCACCCGTAGACCAGCCGAGCTTGGAGGCGCTCCTAGGCCAGCCAGCAGCTTCACCACTGTCAGGAAAAAAGAGGCAGGGGGGCCCACGGCCATTTCTTGTCCCGGGCCCATCCCAAGCTGGCTATGCCCCTGCAGGTAGCCTCTGCCTGTCTGAATGGCTACCAGGAGCATAGCTAGGTTGGAACAGTCCCTAGCACAGAAGAAGGAATGGCCCCCCTCCACTTACCCTTTCCCCCCAATGGCAGGGTATTCAGATGCATCAGGGAGCATGAACCCTCCAGGCACATGGGACCCTGTACAGATGTGCTGCCTATTATAGCTAGGGGTGTGCACCAGGCCCACATGTTGTTTTAGTTTTTTGTTATCATTTTTGTTATTAAAAATGTCATTTTTGTTATTGTTATTAACGACAATGTCATTTTTGTTATCATTGTCATTGGTATCAGTATCGTTTCAAAAAAAGATTTTATTTTTGGTATCAATTCCGATAACGTAATATATATAATATATATAATAAAACAGACTAACCTAAATACCTATATAATATCTAAGATCACCAACAATCTTCTTGTGGCTAAATCCAACTGCCTTTACTCTATTCTGGTCCTCCTTGATCTCTCTGCTGCCTTCAACACTGTTGACCACTCGCTCCTGCTTGAATCGCTTCACTCCCTGGGATTCCAGGACTCTGTCCTAGACTGGTTCTCCTCCTACCTTTCTGACCACTCCTTCAATGTATCTCTTCCTAACTCCTCCCCCTCCTCCTCCCTACCCCTCTCAGTCGGGGTTTCCCAAGGTTCTGTCCTTGGCCCTCTCCTCTTCTCTATCTACACTCATTCCCTAAGCAAACTCATTGCCTCCCACAGTTTCCAATACCACCTATACGCTGATGACACTCAACTCTCTCTCTCCACTCCTTCCCTCTCCCCCTCTGTTCAAGTTCATCTCACCAACTGTCTCTCTGATAACTCCACCTGGATGTCTCAATGCCAACTCAAACTGAACATGGCGAAAACTGAACTCCTTATCTTCCCTCCCAAACCTTCCTCTCCCTCTTCCCTGTCAATTGCCATTGCCGGGGCCTCCATCCTCCCTGTCCCCCAAGCCCATAGCTTGGGCTTCATCTTTGACTCACACCTTACCTTCAAACCCTGCATTGACTCCGTGGCCAAATCCTGCCGCTCCTCCCTCCACAATATTGCTAAGATCCACCCTTTTCTGTCTGTCTCCTCTGCCAAAACTCTCATCCATGCCCTAGTCATCTCACGCCTCGACTTCTGTAACCTCCTCCTTGCTGGCCTTCCCCGCTCTCACCTTTCTTCCTTCATCTCTGTTCAAAACTCTGCTGCCAGGATCATCCACCTAGCCCGTCGCTTTGACCATGTGCAGCCTCTTCTCTCCTCTCCCCACTGGCTCCTCTTCCTGAGCGTATTCTACACAAGCTCCTTGGCTTCACCTACAAAGCCCTTCACAATCTCGTCCCCTCCACCGCTCTGCCCTGAACTCCCTCTGTACCCCTGCTCGAGCACTCCGCTCCTCTTCCATCCCCTCCCTCACCCTCCCACGCATCCCCTGCTCCCCCAACCGACTTCGTCCCTTCTCCCTCACTGCCCCGCACACCTGGAACTCCCTCCCTGCCCACATCCACCTTGCCCCCTCCCTTTGTACCTTCAAATCTCTCCTCAAAACCCACCTCTTCCACTCTGCCCTTCCTAACTCCTTTTAACCATCCCCACCCAGGATTATCCCCCACCTGTTAACTGCAAACTCCCATTGTACTGTAACCAAGCCAAGAATATGTACCTGAGTTCTTGTATCCTCATGATTGTTGTACCCCTTCCCTGTCTCCCCTCCCCCTGTCTTTAGATTGTAAGCTCTCGGGCAGGGACTGTGTCTATCTTATCCTCTGTAAAGCACCAGGTACATTGCTGTCACTATATAAATGCTTATAATAATAATAATTAATTAATAATTTCTCTCTGTATGTACACAAGTAATATCTATCTAAATCTAAGGGAGACAGGGGAAGGGAAAAGGAAAACTACTATCTAATCAATTATCTATATAACTATTCTAATTTAATCTATATGTTTATATATCTATAATATATATCTAATCTATACTACCTATGTATATATAATGTACTGGGGGAGAAGGGCAGGAAAAGGGAGAAGGTAAAATGTAGGGTATGAGGAAGGAAAGCTATTGGTAATAGAATGAGGGCTAGGGAGGATTTTTCATGTGCAATCACCACAGTTCTGTAAACACAACCTGACAAGCAGAGCTCTCACAGAACAGAGATAAAAACCCTGGCCTTCCCATTATAAAGGGTTACAGTGCTCTCCTCCAGAGCTCCCCTGATTGGTTGTGGGAGGCAGCAGGCATTGAGGAATCACAGAGTGCCATGATACTGCTGGGGCCTGCTTGCACTGCTCATTGGCCAGCAATACATCCATCAGATACTGCTGAGCTGATTGCCCCTCCCAACACAGGCACAGTTCAAGAGTTCAACCCCGTTTAGGGCTTCCGAGATGTCTGCTCCCGCCCCACTTCCACCTTTTCCCTCCAAAACCCAACTGCCACAGCACTAATAACGACAACAAAATTGTCATTTTTGTTATAGTTGTCGTTATCAATTTTTGTTTTTTTTATTGCAACAACGATAATGAAAATGACAATTTTTGTTATTGTAATAATGAAAATTACATGCACACCCCTAGACATTTGGTAGCTACCCAGTAGCTGGTACATACATTCAAGAGGTGTTTGCCAGCACTGGTTTAATTTTATAAGTAGCTGGCATGATTTCCGTTAGATTCTCAAGAAGTAATTGCCTATGTTTAGGCATGCAACCAGAAATGCATTTGTGTGTTGTTCACACAAATATGGGTCCTAGGACCACAGTTCTGTGACCAGTGCAATGTGTCAACACAGTCCCATGCCCCATACACATACAGGAGAGGTTTATTTTATGACATCAGGATGGCTATCCCTTTAAGTCAAGATTGTCCCTAGTTCCCCCTCCCCCTCCCTTTACTGAGAAGGTTGTTGGCAGACAAAGTACCACACAACAGGAGGTAACATCCTGGATTATCACAGCGCCTTTGAGTCTAGGTATCACGATGAATGTTATCGCAAGCCTTAGGCGGAACGCCAAGGCACAATGCTGGCACAGGGTTTGGTTGCCTTCCGATTTGGGTCGCTCTTTGATTATGATGCACGAGGAGTAATGCAATTGCTTACGCAGGAGGGAGCTCTTCTGGCAACACAATACAACATTAACCAACACTGGTTGTTATATCTCCCCTGTGAAAATTAGGCTGCAGTGTTTCCAGCAGAATTTCTGCAGTGACATCAGCGCCAAGCAATGACAGGCCATGGACTGTAAATTCATTAGGATGAAATGATACCTGTAAACACATGCAGGGACTAGAGAAAGCTAGTAGATCCAAATTGTGAAGGGAGGCAAATGCAAACCAAAACAAAGAATTGGGTATATAGCAAAGAGTTTCCTCATTCTTTCCTATATTTATAGTTTCTATAGCATTTTCAGTGTTCACAATGTTTTAATATCCTTACCTAATTCACCCTCACAACAACCCTGCGAGGAAAATCATTATTATTCCCATTTTAGAGATGGAGAACAAAGGCTGAGAAATAAAGACTTTCCCAAGGCCACATAGTTCATGGCTAAGACAAGATTTGAACCCTGCTTTCCCAAGTCCAAGGCCTTATCTACTAGGCTACACTGGTTCTTATCCAAGGTCAAAAGCAGAGGTGGGGAATATATTCTTCCCTGGGACAGGACATGCAGGGAGGCTAGGGTGACTAGAGAGGGGAGGTAGGGAAAGTGAAAACTATATGACTGTTGGAGCTCTTTGGAAGTGGCCTGAGAGCAGCTTGAACATTTTCGTAGTGGGTGAAGGCAGTGAGCCATCAGACTGTCTTCAGATGACTTGTGTTCTAGACCCTTGATCATATTTACTTCTGTTCTCTGAATTCTTTCAAGATTGTCAACATCCTTCCTGAAATTTGGAGCCCAAAACCAAACAGAGAACTCCAAGAAAGGTCTGACCAGTGCCGAGCATAGGGTTACCATAACTTCCTGAGTCTTCCATATGATGCTTCTGTTAATACAACCCCAAATGGTATTGGCTTTATTTGAAACAGTATCCCACTGTTGACTTATGTTCAATTTCTGATCCACCTGACCTCCCAAGACAAGTAGTTTCTACAAATGGGCAAGGGAGGACCCTGCCTCCTGATTCCCTGGCATGCTCTGCCCCTGACCTCTCAGATGCCTCCCCCGCCTCCGCAGGACTCAGCCCCAGATCACATAATGGGACAGGCCAGAAATGGTCTCATGCCGGCAAGTCTCCATCCCTGCTCAACAGCAGAAGAAATCCTAGCAATATTATGAAGAAATATTTTCAAGCATGTCAGGTTCCTACTACCTATCCAACAGTCATATAGTTGCTAGCACTTTAACATTTCAATTATTCCCTCTTCTAATAATACATGCTACTAATATGTCTATTGCCCTTTAATAGAGAAGGGCAACAAAGAGGATTCAAAATATGGAATGGCTTAAATATAAGAAGAGGCTCAATAGGTTAGGGCTCTTCAGCTCAGAAATGAGATTTCCGAGTGGAGATATGATAGAGCTTTCTAAAATCATGAGTAGTGTGGAACAAGGTAATAGGAAGCTTATTTATCGTCTCTCAAAATACTTGGGGACACTCACAAAATTAACAGACAGGCAGTTTTTAACAAACCGAAGGAAGATTTTTTTCTACATGGCACACAATTGACCTGTGGAACTCATTGCCAGGGGATGTTGTGAAGGTCAATAACATACCTAGATTCAATAAAAGATTGGATACATTCTTAAAGGATAGGGCCATGGTTGGCTATTAGTCACGTTGGTCATGGAATGCGCCCCTTGACTACCTGAGTGCTAAGAGAGAATACCAGGAAATGGATCACTCCATTATGCCCTGGTGAGCCCTTCTCTGAAGCAACAGAAGCTGACCGTTGGAGAAAGGATGCTGGGCTCAATGGATCATTGGTCTGACCCAGGATGGCAGTGACAATGGGTGATTTCAGATGTTACGAGATCACGCTGAACCACACTGAACCACGCTCAACCCCCCCGCGGGGCCAAAGGGCCCTGAACATCTGAACGGCGTGCGCCAGATGTTCACCACGCTCAATACCCACATGGGGTCAGGTTCAACCACGCTTCCCGGGCTAGCCGGGGGAAGGTCCCGGGAAGCGTGGTCAAACCAACCCCCACAGGGAACCAAGCAAAAGTAACGTCTGGACGCCAATCCCCCAGCGGAA
>QEPC01012417.1:180224-248582 GCA_003113815.1 Sphenodon punctatus
ACATTAATAGAAGACGGTTATTTACCCTCTCAAATAGTTCTAGAAATAGGATACACTCCATGAAACTAACAGGCAACAGATTTAAAACAAATAAAAAAGTATTTTTTCACTCAATGCAAAATTAAGTTGTGGGATTTGTTGCCAGAAGATATGGTGAAGGCCAGTGGTATAGCTGTGTTTATGTTTAAGAAAGGACTGGATATGTTTCTGGAGGATAGGTCCATTAGCAGCTATTTGTCAGGTAGGTTTGGGGAATGTAACCTCTTACTCTCAGGAGCTGAGAGTGAACAACAGGGGCTATTTTTACATGGACGCCCCACCCGCCCGCTGGGTGTATGGGCAAGTGTGCAAAGAGGGGTGGGGCATCTGTGTACACACCATGGCGGTGGGTGGGGTGGATGGGTGTTTGTCCATGCAAACAACACGGGCGGTGGGTGGGGGTGTGTGCGTACTCCCGACACACACCCATCTCCCCCCATCACCCACCCACGGAGACATCTGACAAAATGGAGGAGGCTCCATGGGTGGAGGTGGGTGGAGATGGGTGTGTATCCCTGGGAATGGGATCCCCATGGCACACCCATGGCACACCCATCCCCCCACCCACCGCTGCCCATATAAAAAGGACCAGGGAATGGATCACCCCATTTTGACCTGTTGGGTTCTTCTTTCAAGTGACTGAGATTGACCACTGTCAGAAATAGGTGCTGGGCCCGATGGACCTGGTCTGACCCAGTATGGCACTACTGATGTCCTTATGTAGCTGTAGGTTCTTCCACACTGTTAGAACAGTTTAGCACTGGAACAAGTTTCCTAGGAAAGTTGTCGAATCTCCCTGAAAAAAAAGACTGCTCAGTGTTTATAATAATAATATTAATAAAACATTTTTAAAATCCTTTTTTATTAAGGATCCAGCCCATAGTCCTAACTAAGCCCTTTTTTACATGGACGCTGCAGCAGCGCCAATGGAGGGAGATGGGTGGGTGAGCACACCCAGTGAACACCTGGCGCCGCCGAGCAGGGAGACCGTTACATGGACAGCACCACGGGGGGGGGGGGGGGACAGAAAAGGGAGGGGCCAGCAAACAC
Organism: Sphenodon punctatus; assembly: GCA_003113815.1. NCBI lineage: Eukaryota > Metazoa > Chordata > Lepidosauria > Sphenodontia > Sphenodontidae > Sphenodon > Sphenodon punctatus. The sequence continues at coordinate 181,314 of QEPC01012417.1, forward strand.
CCAGCGGCCAAACACCCACCCTGGGAACCACCCAGCAAACACCCGTAAAATGTACATGGACAACTGAGACCGTGAATGGTGGGGAAGCTCCACCCAGCACAGCGATGGTCACGGCACAACATGGCTGACTGAGGGCAAATGAAGCCATGCAATTCAGCCCTTCCCCAGAGCCACCAGAACCTGCGTGAGCGGGGCAGGAGGGAGCAGGGATGACAGCAGCCACAAAGTAGCCGTCCCCTCCTAGCTCCGGCACAGAGGCTAGACAGCCCGGTGCCATGGAGTCCCCACATACAGCCAAGCACCCCACACACAGCAGCCAACACAAGCACACAGGGACGGGCCCATGACCTACGGGGGCCGGGGGGGGGACAACAGCCACACCACCCACGCAACCGCTCAGCACCCCCCAGAGGTGCCCGTACAAGGGGACAGGCCACAGGAAAGCATGACACACACACCCTGGGAAGGAACACAACAACGTTTAATAAAAGGAACAGTGGACAACAGGGAGGAGCAGGTGCATGGGTCAACAGAAGGGGGGGAAGTACCATCAGCAGCAGCAGCAGGCCCTGGTCAATAGGGGCAACCCCTGGTCAATAGGGTCAGCGACCCCGCACCCGGCACCAGCGATCCATCTGTGTGCAGTCCAGTCTGTTCAGCCTCTCCAGGACATGCAGGAGGAGGTCCAACACCTCCCCCTGCTCCTGAGTCCACTCCGCAATCATCGCCTGCATTGGAAGGGACAGAGGGAGAGGGGAAGGCCATCAGAACCAGCCACAGGCCCCAAGGAACCGCACCCCCACAGAGAAACACAGGGACAGGGACCACCAAAAAGCAGCACACTCACGAATTGCGCCTGTACAAGGGGACAGGTCACAAGAAAGCATGACACACACACCCAGGGAAGGAACACAACAACATTTAATAAAAGGAACAGGGGTCAACAGGGAGGAGAAGGTGCATGGGTCAACAGAAGGGGGGGAAGTACCGTCAGCAGCAGCAGCAGGCCCTGGTCAATAGGGTCAGAAGCAGGCCCTGGTCAATAGGGTGAGCGACACCGCACCCGGCACCAGTGATCCGCCTGTGCATGGTCCAGTCTGTTCAGCCTCTCCAGGATGTGCAGGAGGAGGTCCAACACATCCCCCTGCTCCCGAGTCTGCTCCGCAATCATCGCCTGCACTAGAAGGGACAGAGGGAGAGGGGAAGGCCATCAGAACCGGACACGGGCCCCAAGGAACCACACCCCCACAGAGATACACAGGGAAAGGCCCAGCAAACAAGCAGCACACTCAAAAATTGCATCGAACAGCCAGTCGGCCACTCGCAAGTCCCAGGCCACCCGCTCCAGCTGCCAGACCATCCCTGCCAGCTGCAGGACAGCCAAGAACATGACCACAGTAGCTGCATGGGAGAGGGGACAGGGAGATGGGGAATGGGAGAGTAGAGGGCACCAACAACACAGGAAACACACCCCACATGTGGCCAGCGGTCACCCTGTACAGCACCCTGTACCCCTGCATGAAGGGGGACTGGAGGGGCACAACCCTGGGGCCCACAAACCTCCTACTCATGTTCAGCCATCCAACGCGCCTGTTGCTGCTGCCCATCCATCGCCATGAGCGCATATGGAGCACACCAACAAGGGGCAACAGCACTGGGGAGGGGCGGGGAAGGGCCGGGGCTGCACCAACTGATAGGGGAGCCCCGGGGGTTGCCCTGCCAGCTGCCTGCCACCAATACCACCACCAGCACATGGGCAGGAGTACGTGCCAAGTGGGGGAGCCTCCAAGGGTACACACAACACACAACCAGGGACCACCACGCAGCCCCAGTGACTACGAGTACACACCAAGCACACCCCCAACGCACAACCACACATATGGGGCCAGGGAGGCCACCATAGGAGGGGCGCCCAGGTGGCACCCCTGACACACAGAAGCAAGGCAGGACTGACTATCACAGAACTGTACTTTATTAGCGATGGGGGAAAGGGGTCCCCCCACCAAAGAGCGGCTGGGGATGGGGTGCACGCAGACCCACGGCCGGTCATGAGTAGCAAAACATCAGGGCACAGGTACACCTGCAGCAGGAGGGTGAGGGCACAACGGATCCCCCCACGGGATGAAGCTGTGTGCACACAGAGGAGGCGATGGGGTCAGGCAGACAAGGTAGCCAGCAACAGGGATGCAGATGACAAGCACAACGGCTGTGCAGGGGCGGCCAGGCAGTGCACAGTCACGGGAATCAGGGTGGCAGGGAGTGGGTGGCAGTGAAGCACAGCTTAGGGACGGTCCGGTGGGTGCTCCCAGAACAGAGGCCCCTGTGCAAGACCCTCCCAGGAGAACAGGCCCCTGTGGAACCCCCAGGAATGCATATGAGCATCGATCAGGAAGCGGGGCAGGAGTTGATGGGCAGTGGTGGCCTCAATCCTCACAGCTCGTAGGTTCCTCACCACTCGAAGGGTGGTGAGCTCCACAGCGGTAGGGGTCCCGGTCAGGAGGGGTCCACCAACATCGGGGGCAGCAAGCCCAAGTCCCAAAGTAGGGCCTGCAAGTCCGAGACTGCTCATGGGATGCCGCAGGGACGCAGGAGGGTGCTGATGTAGTTGGCAGCAACAGTGGGACCCCCGGGCTGCAAGGCAAGGCTGTACTCGGGTCATGCCACCACCAGGCGAATGGCCGTGAGCTCCTCAGTGGTCCACGACATGACAATGGTGGGTGAGTGCCCCCACAGCGGTTGCCACAGGAGGGTGAAGCCAAGCTTCAGGGCATGCACCCGGCAAGCTGGGGCCCCAACTTGCTGTCCTATCGTCCACATGTACCATGACAGGAGCTGGAAGCCATCCGCCACCGACAGGAGGTCGGTCACCAACAGCTGCACGTCGGGTCTCTGACATAGGGTCCCCAACAGCAAGTCCGTACAGGGCGCCCAACTCTCCTCGCCCCCATCCCCGCCCAAGGGCCCCGCACAACAACCTGCCATGACAGCAGCGAGGCCCACTCCAGAGGAGCAACAGGAGTGAGATGGAGGGCGGCAGTGGATGGGCCGAGCATGGGGATAGCTGCTCCCCGCACCCAGGAGTGACCTTGCATGCCTGAGATACACCAACCTTCTGGGGCCGGGACTCCCCAGCACACACACCGGCTGATGAGATCCAGCACAGGTGATGACAGATGAGCGAGGCCATGGCTGGCTAGAGCACCAGGCCAATCATCCAAGCTAGGCACCGTATCACCACTGAACACAGCTGCAGCATGCCAAGGCATCCTATGACAGTAACATCTGTTGAGCAGGTTTGGATGCAGTGGTACCACCGGGTGTATGGGGCCAGGGCACAGGCAATGGGGAGGGGGCCAGCGCCCATGGACAAGCTGGGCCCCCAACAGTCTGATCCCCCCCCCGGCAGCCAGGTGGCCAACGCAGGCTGGGGGATGTTCCGGCAGACTGGGGACCTGGTGATAGCACTCAACACACCCCTGGTCGAGCACCAATTGTTGGGCAGCTAACATGGGGCGACACGGTACATAAGCAACCCGATGCAGGTGGTTGGGCGTGGAACAGAGGAACAGTTGTACAGAGCAGAGGAACACATAGCAGGGAGGACACAGAGGTGGAACAGGGATACTGGGGGTGTGCGGGCCGGGGGCACAGGCCACACAGTGGTGTGCTGATAGGCCAGGGCACAGGCAACTGCCAGCATGTAAAGCAGGGGCCAGATGCAGAGGGGCAGGCTGTGGCAGGTTGGTAGCGTCCACCCAGAGGAGCAGGGCCTACACTGTGATGCTGCCACCTGGTTGGTATCGGGGGGGGGTTCCTGGGAGTGGGGATCCGTGGAACCATGCTGCCGGAGGACAAGCCCCCTCAGACCATGACCATGCTGTTGAGCCTCCTGAGCACTGGTTTCATGCTGCTGCACATACTGTTCCAGCAGATGGCCCAGCTCCTCCTGCCAGGGCGCCACTACTTCCTCCGGGTGGAACAGCGTTGGAGGGCAGCGAACCTGCAGAGGGCGGCAACGGTGCGATGGGCATGGCGGACTGCTGCTAGTTGCCATGCCAAGTTGGGCACTGCGGTGTCCCTGCACGCCTGGCTTGTCCTGGCCCAGTGACCCCGAACGTGTATGGGCACTGCATGACTCTTCTGACCCAGTGATGGCACTGGACGTGTTCCCGCACCAACGACTGGTGGGAGAACATGCAGGCCACCTGGACGGATGAGGAATGGATGGACCACTCCCGTATGAACCGCTCCCTCCTGACCCAGTTAGAGGAGCTCCTGAACCCCCATCTACAGAGGCAGGAGACCAACATGCACTATCCGCTGCTCCCAGGGATGCAACTGGCCATGGTGGTGTGGCAGCTGGTCACCCCTGATTCATGCAGGAGTGTTGGGGAGAAGTTCGGGGTGGGGACGGCCACAGTGAACAGGACGCTCCATGATGTGTGTGACCTGATCGTGGAGCTCCTCCTCGAGTGGGTCATCCAGCTCCTCGATCCCAAGGAGGTGATACACGGCTTCGAGGAGCTGGGGTTCCCCCATAGTATTGGGGCGATTGACAGCACCCACATCCCTATCACACAGCCCCCACATGCAAAGATCGACTACATGAACAGGAAGCAGGCCTTCTACATCAATCTGCAGGCCATTGTGGATCACAGGGGCCTCTTTATAGATGTGTACATGGGCCAGTTGGGGAGAAGCCATGATGCGCGTATACTGTGTATGTCCCCATTCTATGCTCGCATGTTCAATGGGGAGATCTCCCCCAAACTGTACCCCATGATAGAGGGCGTTCCCATGGCCCTGTTGTGATAGGGGACCCTGCCTACCTGCTCAGTCCGTGGCTCACGAGAGCCTACCCAGTGGTGCGCAACCCTGACCACCGCATGTTCAACAAGTGCCTGTTGTCAGCACAGTGTGGTGGAGCGGACCTTCACCCAGCTGAAGATGCGCTGGTGCCTATTGATGAACAAGAGTCAATTCAATCTAGACCACACTCCCATCCTTGTCCTGGCAGCATGCATCCTGCACAACATATGCGAGACTGGAGGCGCCGCCCTGGACAACCCACCACCTGTACAGAGGGCAGGCCCTGTGCCCCTGTACCAACATTCCCAGGGCAGGGGATTCTGGCTGATCTCCGAGGAGAACATGGACGCCCGCTGCCACAGCATCGTTGCCTAGGGGGCAGACGATGGGCCATGCCCAACCCACACCCCAGTCCATAACCCTGTACACCCCATCAATAAACCTTGTTGATACCCTTAGCATCTAACCATGACTATTTGCCTTGTGTGGGCAAGGGGGTCCTGGGAACCAGTCCAGTGGTATGAGAGCCCTCTCTTGCTGACAGCCACGGGGTGCACTGGCTGCGCAGTGTCCTGCATGCCACCACTCACCAGTCTGCCTGTGCTGTGTAACTGTGCACTTGTTGCACACACCAGTGCTGGCTGCAGGCTCGGTGGGTGGCCCCCCCAGCCCCATCGCCTGGCCCGGCATGGAAGCAGACACTCACCCAGCCTGTGCCCCCTTGCCACCCCCCCCCACTAGTCCTGGAACAGACAAAGTGAGATGGAGGTACATATGCAGTGCTTTTATTTGTGGAATAACTTTACAATGCGGTGGAGGTCTTTATTTTTGGGGATGCCCTCACCCCCACTTGGCTGCACCACCAGGTCTTTACTTCTGCTGAGTGTAGCAATTGTCATCCACTGGCTTCTCCACACCAGCCTCTGGTGCAGGACCCTGCAAGGTATAGCAAGCATGGGGTAATCATTCCACATGGGCACTTGTCTCCTTCCCTTGCCGGTGCCTGGCTGACTGGGGTGCCTGGGAGTGGCCTATGGGCCCCCTCTTCCTCCCCTGGCCCCTGAAGGGGTAGCGCCCCTCCACTGTCAGGGGGCAGGGGGAAGCGACCTTACCTGAGACAGTGGGGCAGCAGGCATGGGCGGTTGGTCATCCCGGGGTGCCGGGTCATTGGGTGGAAGCACTGGTTCCCGGTGGTGGGGTTGGGGTTGCAGCTGTGCGGGAACCAGGAAGGGTGCAGCCTGGAAGGGTGGCCCCACCAGCAGATCGTGTGGACCTATGTGGGGGAGGGGAACCCTTTGGACCAGGCACGGGAAGAGATGCTTCTGGGAAAACCAGGCTTGGCTGAAATGCAGGGGAGGGGGCACCTGCACCAGTGGGTGGGTGCCGTGGTGTATGTCAGCTGCCATCCGTCCATTCGTGGCCTGGCAACTCCTGTTGCACTGGGTATCATGCCTCAGGGCCAACACCGCCCCCCCCAATGAGGTCCATGACCCTTGCAACCTGACCCTCCAGTGTGGCACGGGCACGCACTGTCTCTGCTCTGTCAAGCCGCAGATCACGGTGGAGGGTGGCAGCCTGGCGCCTGTCCCAGAGGTGCTCGGTGTGGGACTGGGTCATCAGGATCTCCTGGTCCCTTTCTCCCTCCCCTCTTAGCAGCTCCCTGGTGACCGCTAGCTCCTGGGAGTGCACCTCAGCTAACCTCCTGGATTCCTTGACCAGCTCCCTGCCCAGGTCCTCCCTCCACCACCGGTTCCTGACCCGAATCGCCCGGTTCCTCTCCATGCTGCTAGAAGCTGCACCCCTCGCATGAGTGGGTCTCTGTTCTGTGAAGGAGAGGTTGCATCCCATGTTAGTAAACCTGTCCAGTATGCACCACTGCCTCCTACCATGGTTCCCGGGGTGTCACAGAGGACTGCCCCCCGTGTTGTTGGTGCTCCGTCTTGTTGCTCCCATGTGTGCCCCCCCTGCCTTGCCATCACGTGGGGTCCCCAACCAGCTGGGGCTCACTGCTGGTAGGGTCTGTGACAGTCCTGTGTTTCGTGGGACCCATTGTGGGGCCAATCACCACTCCCGTTTGCTCCCTTCGGCCCAACCCCTATAGGGCACGGGCGGGTGGGAGTGCGGGTTCCCGCGGTGCTATTGCAGTACTGAGGTATCCTCTCCAGCTTTGCAATCCTGCACCCCCTGTGCTGTCAGCGCCCTACAGCTGTGCACCCCCTCTGTCCCAGACCATCTCCTGTCCCCCCCGCTGGCCTCCCCCCTGTGTCCCTTTCCCTGGGTGTGTGTTCCCCAGCACCCCATTGGAGTCCTGCCCAGTCTTCCCCCCAACTCACGGCTATGCATCTGCACCGGTGTGCAGCCACTGAAGGCGGTGTGCCCCTCTGGTGGGGTGCCCCATGGTGTGGCGTCGGATGACGGTCTCAGTTCTGGTGTGGGGCGCGTGGCCCCGGGGGCCTCCCTCCCCACCCTATACAGCCACCCACCTCCACACTGTGCCCCCCTGTGGCCTCTTGGCTGGTATGGCCTACCATAGCGGTGCACCTCACCGGGTAGCGGGGGCGCAGCTGACCCCTCCTTGACCATCTCCTCCTCCAAGACCTCCACCTCGTGCACCTCCAGGCAACCTTGAGCTGCAATGGGAACAGAGACCCATTAGTGTTTACCGGCACACAGACCCCGGCCCAGGTCACTGTGACTCTGCACAGGGCCTAGGGATGGGCGAACGCGGTTCGGAAGTTTGGAGTTTGTACCGAACTTGGTCTGTTCGGTCGACCAAACTGAACTTCTGAACCAAACTCGAATTTCAAACCGAACCGAACTTAATTTCTGAACTCCATTCTGTTTGCCCATCCCTAGTGGCAACACACCAAAAAACCTGGTTTTGAATGACCAAATTTGGTTCGGAAGTTTGGAATTCGACCAAACTTGGTCTGTTCAGTTGATCAAACCAAACCTCCAAACCGAACTCGAATTTCAAACTGAACCAAACCGAATTTCTGAACTCCGTTCTGTTCGCCCATCCCTACCAGGCCCTCCTCCACCCCAGGCCCGCTGGGCCAGTCATACCTGGATCCTGTTTTTTGCCTCCTGGGGGCCATCCCAGGTCTCCGCTTGCTCCACGCGCCCCCCCATCCCCGTGGCTGGGCAGCCTGTGGGTTTTGTGGGCGCACACGGAGGGTGGTGTTACTGTGGTTGGATCCCCAGGGTGCCTCCTCCCCCTGTGGGATGGGGCCCTCCCCTCCTGCTTCCTGACTGGCCTCTCTGGGGGTAGGGTCCCCCGCCTTACTCCAGGGGGTCTGGTAGGGGGGGTTGTGTTGTGGTCCTCCGTCTGCCCTCTGTCTGCCCCTGGTGAAGGCATTGCCGTGTGTGCAGGAGGTCACGATGTCCCCATCCATGCAGAGGAACCTGTCCAGCTCCTCCTGGAACTCGGCTGTGCACATGGCATGGCCGGACTTGAGATTGTTGCCCTTGATATGTTTATATCCGGACCTCAAGTCCCTTGCNCTGGAACTCGGCTGTGCACATGGCATGGCCGGACTTGAGATTGTTGCCCTTGATATGTTTATATCCGGACCTCAAGTCCCTTGCATGCTGCAGGCACTGGGTGATGTCCCTATTGTACCCCTGCCACTGCATCTCCTGGGCGATGGCTTCATATACCTGTCTGGTCTTGTAGCTGCGCACCAGGTCGTGCTGCACCCTTTCGGACCTTCACATGCATATGAAGTCCCTGGTCTCCTGCCTGGACCAGGGCTCCCACTTTTGGGACCTGCGTGTGGGGGGCCTTCCAGCTTGGCGGCATGGGGCCTGCCCAGTGGATGCGATGGCTGTGGTGGTGGTCATCTCCTGTGGGATGGGGGTTACTCACCATCCCACTGCCCCCCCCCGCACCTCCATGGGGCCTCCCCTTCCCTCTCCCCCCTGGGGTGACCTTCTGCTTACCTGAAGTGCAGTGCTCTGTTGTCTGGGTGCTCTCCTGGGGGGATGGGGATGGGCTGCTGCCTGCCCTGTGTTCCCTCGGGTGCAGGGCTTAGGGGTCACCCCTCCCTTCCCTGGTTGGTGGGGGTCCCCTTGCTTTCACCTCGCTGTCGCTGCTGCACCTCTGGCTGTGCCCTGTTGCTGTGGTGGCTTAGGGTTCAGCGACCGCTACCACAGCCACTGTGTGCCCTCAGCCCTGCGCCAGGAGACATGTGCTGTGGTTGGCCAAGCTGCGTCCCGGACCGGCTGCCCGCCCCCCCGGATTGGCTGGCTGGGCCTCCCCCCATGGACCGGCTGGTCAGGCCCCTTCACCTGGGCATTCCTGGGTCCCCATGCTCACCTGACCTTGTCCCACATGTGACGTTGTTCTGGCTTCCTTTGTTTTGTCTAGGACTTGCCTACTGGACATCATGGGAGCCCGCGCATCCATATCATGTGTCTGTCCAACTGTGCTGCAAAGGGGCAGGTCCTGGTAAGCAGCGCACACCCATGCAATATTTGTTGCCCTATCCACTAGCAGAACCATTTGATGTGCTTGCCTGGCCCCTCTTCTTTGTCTCCTCCCAGCATACTGAGCCCACACTACTCCAGTCTGAGTGTACTGCACCTTGCTCCACTCTGGCTTAGTCCAGCCCTCCACTCCCTGACCTCCCAGGGTCAGTTCTCTACAGGGTGGCCATACCTCCCCTCTTAAAAGGACACTTATGAAAAATGCATGGTGCAGGGCTGCACTGGAAGCAATGCAACTCTGCAACATGTATTTTTCATAAGTGTCCTCTTTTAAAGGGGAGGTATGGCCACCCTACTTCTCTACGGCTCCCTGTGCTTCCTCCTACAGCCCGCCTGATAACGCTTTCACACCTGATGTTCCACACATGTTTTGGCTCTGGGAAAGAACCCAGAAGCCAAAACATGAGTGGGGCTCATCGGGTGTGAATGCCTCCCCGCCCCCCCCAACATTCCTTTGCTGTGGTGATCACCTGGAAGACTGCAGAGTGAATACTCTGCAATCTTCTGGATGATTGCTGGCAAAGCTGCGTGCAGGGGGCCGGGGGGAGGGGGGGCAGCATTCGCACTCAATGAACCCTGCACATGTTTTGGCTTCCAGATTTTCCCAAGAGCCAAAACATGCGCAGAATGTCAGGTGTGAAAGTGGTCTGAGAGACTGCAGAACAGGTAGCAATGCAGGTTTTCTGGAAAATTTTGAATCAGGAAATTTTCTGGAAAATGTTTCAGAAATTTTTTCCAATGCCCTAAATCAATTGAGGTTTGATTTAGCATGTTTATTTGACTTGTACTTAGTAATAAACACAACTCAAAAAGTACACTATGTTGATTTTATGTGGTGGATAAATATCTCAAAAGTTTTTACAATAGCCAAAAGTAGTTGAACTAATATAAATTAGGAAAAAAATTCAATAAAGCACATTTAATATGGTTTAAATGTTCAAAAAAAATCCAAAGCTCTAATGGGAAATTATTTTTATTGGAATTAGGCATTTTGGTATCCATTCATTATGTTACTAATTAATTTTTTGGAACAAAGCATTTTTGGAACTGGAAAACTTTCTGGGAAAATATAGCTGAAATTTTTGTGGGAAATTTTCTATTACGGAAAATTTCCACCCCACTGAGACCAGGCCATTTAAAAAGGCAAGTCAAATTGAATGGGAGCCAGGAAGAAGTGTAGGGGGCCAGACAGAAGTGGCCTATAGGCCAGAGGTTCCCCGTCCTAGTTTAACAAGCCATTAAAAATGCATTTTGAATATGAATTTTGCAGCAGTGACAAAGACTAATTCAGATATTTGTTTGTGGGAACAAATATACAAAATATCCTATTTGTTTCACCTCTCCTTAGCTGCCTTGTTTAATGAAGTCAAAATTGAACTTTTGATTAGCCTGCTTTTTACCAAACTAAATGAGCCTGCCATCAAACCCATAAAACTAGCTAAAGATTGACTTTGTGAAGCAAGCCAAATGAGTCTATTAAACAGAATTGAAGTTCCCATTATAGCAGGGGTGAGGAACTTTTACCTCTCACAGGCCACTTTGAAAGTTNCATGGTGTGGCGTCGGATGACGGTCTCAGTTCTGGTGTGGGGCGCGTGGCCCCGGGGGCCTCCCTCCCCACCCTATACAGCCACCCACCTCCACACCTGTCTCTTATACACATCTAGATGTGTATAAGAGACAGGGCATGGGGAGAGAGGCACTTAAAGGGTGTACTCAGGACGAGGTAAGGAAGAGGAGGGTCCAAATCATGGATCCTACCTGAGAGTACATGGCCACATATGTTTCTTTTTCCTGAGCTCACTCATTCGGTGCTTGAGGATTGGACTGGATCCATGGCCCAGAATCCAGGAACTGGAAAAGAATCAAATAAAAAATAGTTGAAGGCCAGATTTAGCCAAAGGACCAATCTTAAGCTGATTGTAACAGATAAAATTACAAACTAGTGAATTGTGAACAACCAAGTGTGTCACCTGCCAAATCCTCTTGCAAACTTCACATCCAAATTTGTACTTACAACTGCAAATCTACGGAATCTGTCTATCCCAACTTGCCTTTGAATAGCCTGTTGTAGCTCTGCTATAAACATGTCCCTGTAACAGTTTCATCCCACACCACTTCATTCTGTATGCACCTCGTATTTAACATTTTTAAACACTTGCCCAAGTTGTAATGTTTTGCAGCATGTGAAATGTATTTACCTGTGTGCAGTTATAAACAGTCGGCTGTGGCTCTAGGCTCAAGTATGAGGCAGAAGCAGAACAGGATTTTCTGGTACTGGTTTCAGCTTCCTTACCTCCCTCGCCCCTGTGCCTACCTGCTGGCAGGCTTCTCCTTGTATCTGTTGGGGCTCCTTGTCACGGGGTTGGGGTCCACTACCCCATGTTTCTGGACTAGGTGACTCAGTTCCCTCACTTGCAGCCCGTCTGAATCAGTTCTTTCTTTAGATGATTCAGTCCTGCAAAGGGGCAACACTTTTGTCACCCAAGTTCCAGAGGCTTCCCATTCTCAGTCTTTTTCTCTGGGTTCGCAAGTGCTTGAGGGCACAAGATACTCAGACTGTGTTTCCCAATGTGTAGAAACTAAGGGCGGGCGTGCCGGTAAATCCGGTATCCGAAAATGCAGGTACTGGGCGTACCGGCATTATCGGATTCAACCCGGTAAATCCGGTCCCGTTACCGGATTCCAGGTACCGGATTTTTTTTACATTGCAGCCATTTAAAAATGTAAAAAAACTTAAAGCCCCACCAAAAAATTTTTTTTTAAAAAAACCCTAGGAAGGCCTAGAGCGTTCCTGACGCCGGCAGCCACAGCCGGCGCTGAGGCCGCCGGACCGCCCGCCGCCGCCGCACCCGGAGCTCCGCTGAAATACAAAGGTACAGTCAACTTGTAGTAGGGGTGATCCCTGGGGGGTTGGGGGGGTGTTAAACACCCCCCCCAGGGATCGGGTCTATACTTACCGGCAGCTGTGGGGACGCCGCGGCCGCTGGTGCTGGGGGGGCGGCTCTTTTTTTTAACAAAAATCCAGGCTGGGCAGGGTGGGTGGGGGGTGTCCCCCCTTCCACCCGCGCAGCCTGGGAGGGGGAGGGGGGAGGAATTGTATTCCATTGATTTCAATGGGGACACAGTGCCCCATTGAAATCAATGGAATAAAACCGGTACCGGATACCGGATTTAATCCGAGAATCCGGTTCTTTGAGAACCGGAAAACCGGTAAATCCGGTATCCGGTAATTGCCCCGGGGTCCCAACTCTAGTAGAAACAGAAAGCACTTCTTAGCAAAGAAGAAAGTTTATTGATTACATAAACAAAGATAGTTTGAACGCAGAATGGCAAATAAAACAAAAGTAAATATTATAATGCAATCCTAGTCTGTACTGAGTAAGTCCCTAGTTAAGACCTTACCCTACAAAAAGTCCATGCGCTAGAGTCCGTTTCTCAGCCAGGTGTAGTGAGGCTGGGCTTTTAGTCCTTAAGCTGGTTAGAAAGCAAAGTCTCTTCTCTCAGCACATTGTTTCAATAGGCTGGCTGACAGGCTCCTGCCCTCCAGCTGACTCAGCGAGTCAGAGGTTGAGTGAGATCCTAACAGTAACTGTCCTCTATGGGTTCGAATGTCCCTTATAAGTCCTTGGGGGGAAAACCCTAGTTTCTTCTTGAGTCTTCCAGAAAGTTCATTTGTTTTTTCCTTTCCTCTCCTGTGCCTGTGGGCTCACTCACATATGCAGTTTCCTCTCATTTACATTCTTAAAGGTGGTGCTAGACACACTTGCACCTTTTGGAAAGACCTCTGTTTACATATCAATGCCGCTTGGGGAGCTGTGTTGCTCATATTTTTCAATGTCTCAGATTGGTTTCTACAACGTAACAGTACATGTTACCAACTGGTTTCTATAAATCAACAGTGCATGTATGTTCCCTCTGGTCATGTGTGACCCTATGTTCCTTCGTGACACTCCTCCCCACACTGATCCCAAGCTCTCACCATGCCAGCTGAAGCCAATTATCACTAGCACCTGGGCCCCGACCTAGCTGAGGCACCAGGAACTAAACTGTTCTCCTATTGGCCCTGGGGACAATGAACTAACTTTAAAAGCCAACTCATGCCCTAGGCTTCTCAGAGCAGCTCATTGGGGGCGATCCCGTTCCCTATGCATGCGTCTCCATAGGGATTGCATTGTGCTGTGTGGATCCCGTGCGGGAGCTGCACAGATCCTGCTTGGGATTGTGGCCAATGCCTCTAGCTGGCTACATCACTTGCTCTGGCTCGTGCTCTCAGCAACCCCTAGCCCAGTTCTCCTAGTCCGCACCTTGCTCTTTAGCCCCTATCTGCTCCCTCTCTCTCCTCCCCCTTTACTCCTTGGACGAATTTCTCAGCTTGACTCCTGCTTCGTCTTGGACTCTGGCTTGCTTCACCCTTACACAACACTATCCTATTGGACAGATTTCCTGGCCTGACTCCTGCGTGCTGTGGACTCCAAGGAACTGCTTCTAGTTGCTCCAATTCTTCAGGGACTCACCCAGATGGGCCCCGAACCTGACTTGCCATCAAAGCCGTCCACTCCGAAGCTGTCCTCAGCATACCCCACCATGGCTGATGGACTCCTGATGAACTCAAAGGGTTGGACAAGTTTCTGGAGGATTGGTCCATTAGTAGCCATTAGCCACGTAGGTTTGGGGAATGTAACCTCTTTCTGTTGGGAGCTGTGAGTGAACAATAGGGAATGGATCGTCCCATTGTGAGTTTTTAGGTATTTCTTCCAAGCGACCGAGATTCTCCACTGTTGGAGACAGGTGCTGGGCTCAGTGGACCATTGGTCTGATCCAGTATAGAACTACTTATGTTCTTAGGATTAAAGGCATTTTGCCAGCTTCCAGGTGAGATCCCAGCCATTCTCCATGCCCGTAGCAAGAGCATGGAGAGAAATGTATGCAAGCACCCATCATCGGAGTTCACACATACTGCTGGGATGTGCGACTGTACCACTGCTGTGCCTCCAGCTGTCCCAGGTTCTTCCTGGCCTGGGTTGCTGAGAGTAGAAACAAGCATCCAAATTTTCCAGCAGGCCCCCTGCACACAAAGAGACCAGTACTGCTGCCAGAGAGCTAGGAAGGAGCCTGTGTCCATTGATAGCAGCACCAGGGTTACCTCCACCCCTCCTTAGGCTTTCACTCAGAGGGGGTGGGGCCACTCCAGTGGTAAGTTGTGGTGTACAAAAGTTGTGATGTCACAATTAAAGCTGTAGGATACTTGCAAATTCAGGTATACCCATCAAAATCACAGTACCCAAACTGTCTCAGATGGATCAGGCACTGCTTAGTGCCTGACAAGTAATTCGACCTCACCGAATTAAATTTTTTTGTTCCTGAGTGACTGGTTTCCCATTACCGAGTGACCATTATTCCAGTTGCCAGTTGAGCATTTCCCATCCATTTCTATTAATCTGTCGATGGCCCCATGGCACCTCTTGTTGTGTGTGCGCATAGTGACAAAAATGACCAAACACCTTAATTCATAAAGTCATTAAAATGGCAACCTGATAAGTCAGTAAAATGGAAAGTTGGTTACTCAGGAATGGTAACACTCAATATTTGGATAGTCAGTTACCCATCTCAGTGTGTGGGTATAGATTGGGTAAATGACAGGCTACCTGAAATTGCAAGTATTACCCACGTGCACAAAATTTTCTACCAGTTAGCTTTTGTCACAATGTTCTGCAGGGGTGGGGCCACACCAGAAAAAGGGTGGGGCAACAGGGATGCATTTCCCCTTTCTGATGTAACTCTATTCTTAATGGAGTATCAGGACATCAGGACACCACAACTGCCGATAATAGTACACTGCTTATTGGAGAATAAAAATACAGGATGATGAAAACTGGCTGTGGACTCTAGTTTGTGGGCCTGCTCCTGAAATCATTTAGTACTGGTGCAGTGGGCAAAGAGGGTGACTTCATTATAGTCTTCTTACACTCTGGTCAAGTGTGTACAGTGGTTGTTGCATCCACGAGCTGTTCCTGAAAGACAACATTCTAGCAAGCCTGGCCCGAGTTTCAGGTTTGTAGCGGTGGCAGATTGCATGATTGCAGATTTCATTAGGAAAGTTTAGTACAACACAGTTATTATTGCACTGTCACTAGGAAGCCTGGAATAAATAGAGGGCTCTTTAGCTGCCAGTCCCAAAATAATTGCAGCTGTCTTGTCTCATCAGCTTGGAGACTGGCAGCACAGGCATATTTCCATGATGGAACTCCGGCTTTCATCATGGAGGCCTCTCATTCAGTGATGTAGATGACTATTGATTCATTTTGTGGTAGTCTCAGTCTGTATGAACCCCAAAAGAGAGATGTCACTTTGTTGTGGTCCTTGCAGGATCCAGTCCAAACACACTCATTTGTACCGTTCTTCACCACAGTACAATGTATTATGTAGCAACCTGACCTACACCTCAACTCTTGTAAGACTGGGCCCCCGCTCAGGCTTTTGCAACCTCCTGCTTGTTCCTTCCAGTCACACATCATGGAACACTTTTTTTGGTCTGTTCGCTTCTTACTTACAGTACCTTACCCACAAGTGTGCAGTTCCCACAAACACATACAGCTCATAGTCTGTTAATTAGAAGGTTTGCCACTAGGCTTCAGCCTCTAACTGCGCCCCCTAGGACTAGACCCCCCTACCCAGAACTAGGCACCCTCAGTCACTGGTGCTCCAGTCTCATGACTCTAGCCATTGCCCATCAGACTGAGAGCTGAAATGGTTATCCGAGTGGAAAGCCAGATATGGCAGTTTGGATCCTGCAATTCCTCCATCTGGTATCCGTCCCCATATCCATTCAGCTGGGCGTTGTGTGGGCAGGGGGTGGGGGCTTATCTGGCCTTAAGGATCTCAGTGGACAGCGGCACCTGCTGCTGTTGGGCCAACCTGTGGGTGTTAGAGTTCAGTCTAATTACACTGGGAACATGAGGCCTGCCCGCCACTGCCACCCACCAGGATCATTAAGGTCAGGTAAGGCTCCCCTGCCTGCACCCAACCCCATCCCCCATCTACTCATGCTATCAGGTTTCCCATCTGTCGGATAATTGGACAGGTATTGGAGAGCCACATGGTTCTGATTAGCCGCTTTATAGGAAAACGACTAATAATTTCAACTCTAATCACATCAACTCTGAGCCATCCCTTGCTGATACTTCGGGCTCAGTTATTGTACACCTTTCTCCCAAGTGAGGCATCTCCCTTGTGACAGCTGGAAGCTACCAGCTGTTCCTAATCAGCCAATTAGCCACAGCCAATTACCCATTAAACACCCTGCTCCAGGGACAATTCTATGTGGCAAATTATTCCAGCCTCTAAGATGGGCCTGTTCCTGTGGGGTGGTGTTACAGGGAGATCCCTGAGCCAGGAGCAAGGAATCAGAAGGCAAAAAAAAAATGCATAAGTGGGCCAACTGACTATAAAAGTGCCAGCTCTTCAGTCTTCAGGAAGTCATCATTGTTACTGTTGGAAACTACCAAAAGAAAAACCCCAAACAACAATGACCAAAATAACTGGAATTGTGAAAAATTGGTTGCTCAAATGTTGTGACAAATGTCATTCAGGTTAACTACAGCCTGCTCAAAATTGTGGAAACTGCCCTTTGCAAACAATTATTCTACTACCTGTTTCATCTCTAATTTGGAGAATTCAGCTTCCTCAGCCTGTCTATGGGGACCTTTCTCTCCTCCCAGCTCTCTCTCCTTATATCTTTCTTCCCCCAGCTGGCTGTAAGCCAATCCCTATTGGCTTTCAGCTGGCTAATTAATTACAAAAGGCCACATCCACTGGTCAGTTTTCAAGGGTTGCACCCTGCAGCAACTTAGCCCCATCACAGAGAAAATCTTGTTCGGGCTACAAATTTGGGCTTGTGCCCAGCCGCATTGGGCCCAACCTGAGCCCAGACTTGATGTGCCTGGATAGTACAGCCCCCAAGAGAATTCTGTGAGATCACACACAGGGCAGAGCTACATCAGTAAAGGTGTGGCTATATAATTCCCTGCCAATTTCCAATGTGGCCCTGCCCTCCATTAAGTGTCTTGATATCACAGCACCCCATAGAGTGGTCCTCTCACATCTGGGGAGCTCAGTCTGACTGAGCCCAAAGGGACTGGGCAGAGAGTGTACTCAATCCAGCTACTATTAGTTGCAGGTCTCTAATCACAGGGTCCATTTAAGGACTTAGGTTTAGGTTAGATCTGGAACAAATATTAATGGTGATTCAAATATTTACCAACATTTGCATAGCATTTTTGAACATCATGAGGCAGTTATTGATCTTTTATTTCATTCACTTGTAGTTAGAAAGAGAGAGATAAGAGACAAAGGCCTAATCCTGACCCCACTGGAGTCAATGGCTCAGCTCCCATGAACTTTAATAGGTGAGGATTGCAGCCAAAGTAGTTAAGGAGATCCCATTTCTTTAGAGCTGATAGGTACTCCCCCAAAATGTGTAAACACATCAAATATACCCTACTCAAACAGAAAACGATGGTTCAGGTAATAAGAAATATGTCTGTCATTTACGCTTTTTGGGGTTAGGCCTGAATTGAAATAGCTATTCTGGTTTAGCAGAAATTTCTGAAAAAATGGAATAGCTGGGGTTTCTTTTAAAATCCGAATTCTGATTGGACATAAATTCCAATCACAATCCCGACTTGGGGGCGGGAATCATTGCACATGTGAAAATTGGGCCTGGTGGCCACTTTCCGCATTCACAGTTTTGTATGTTTGTTTATTGTTGGGATTGGATGAAAGAGTGATCTGATTTTTTTAAATCAAAATGGGTGGACTGATCTGTTCAAAGGGAAAATTGGAATAATTGAAATTCCAGATTTACCCCTACTTTGGGTAGTCTGCTCTGGTTATTCCATTTTGCATTTATGTATTAGTTTTTTGGCCTTCTGGTTCAGCTCTTTCAGTTGTCTGGTCATTCTGGCATTTGATTATGTGATTCCTGGCACTTTTCACATGCATCGTAGTGGTAGAATTGCAATATTTGCACTATTGCACAATTAGCACAAATAACACTATTGCTGAAAATGACGTTACCAAAATAAAAAAATTAAATTACTGGCTGTTCAGTAAATAACCAAATCAAACCCCCTCAAATTGGAATAATCAAAAACTTCATGTATGTGAGTACTTGTTTCAGTCACAGATATTATTTGGATACTCAAAGGGCTGCCTGAAAATGTGAATGATATCAATGACCATTAATAAACGGACAGGGGTGGGCCTTTCGGCACGGTGGGTGGAGGTGGGTGGGTGTCTGTTTGCACGGACACCCACCCACCTCCACCCACGGAGCAGCCTCCATTTTACCGGAGGGCTCCGTGGGTGGAGGCGGGTGTGCAGTGGGTGGAGGTGAGTGTGCGTCAGGAGTGCGCATGCACTAACACCCACTGCCCGTGGTGTTTACATGGGTGCACACCCGCTGCACACCCATCCCCTCACCCACCGCCATCAGTGTACACGAACTGCCTCCCCGCCTCACACCCGCCCAAACACCAAGCAGTGGGGGGAGGGAGGGGAGGGCGTCTGTGTAAAAACGGCCAAAGAATAATAAACCCACTACCTGTTTCAGCTCCGTATTTTCTTGGACCAACCTGAGTTGGTGAGTGTGTGTAAGCTTTCCACACCTCTTCCTCAGGCCAGAATAAGAAATTCAGAAGTGGGAGTGAAACAAAACTTCAGTGCAGAACAGATTCCATCTTTGATGGAACCACACATTTTGATCCCGTCTGGTGAAAGGTGGAAAGACTGTGATCCAGTCCATGTTTCACCAGAGATCTGGATCAGCTGACCCCTGTACTGTGTATGCAGTGCCCTGTACTGTGTATGTGCAAAATGGCAGTGCCTTGCATTTGGAGCTGGAACTCTGCGCAACATTCCAAAAACAAAGACATTATCTGCAAGGTTAAAGGCCTAATCCGATTCAGCCCTAGTCAGAACTGATACTGAGCTAGCAAGAGGCTGGATTTTCATTACTGGCAGTCACTTCAATTGAAGGTGGTGTTAGTGACAGGCTTGGGGGGATAAGGTCATTAGCAATTTTAAACAGTTTAACTACACTAAAGGGAAAACAGAAGGTAGAAGGGTAAACAGCAGATTGTCAGTCTGTTATACTCTGGTAGTGAGTCATGAAGCCAAAATATCTCAGTCCAATATTTGGGTATCAAATAGAGTTATGAATTTTATTTTTTAAGCTCATCTTTGAAAGATGCTGAATATGTGGACGCAGGATGAAGTGCAAGGCGGGGATTCTGACTTTGCTTTCCTCAGCCACTTTGGAACACTGTGGTGTCATGGTGCAGGGGCCTGGCCACACCAGAAAAGGGTGGCAAAAAAGTCTCTCCTGCCCCTTTCTGACATGTCTATAACATCATAACAGGGAGTGAGGCTCTCTTAGAAAGGGGAGTGGAGATACTCTTCACACTGCCCTTTCTGAAATGGCCCTGTCCCCTCATAAATATTCTGCCGGCGCCCTTGGTTATACAGGTTCCACTTCAGGACAAGGACTGAGGATCAGGACACAGTTGGGGGCAATTAGGGCCAAGAAAAAGTCCAGAAGGGTATTATTATGATCAGAAGTGGGGGAATGAGCCGAGTCAATAGCTGGGTGTTCAAATACTGAATCATGACGCAGGGGTTTGGCGCTAGAATAAGAAGTCAAGGACACAAGCCAAGCCAGTAACCACTGTAGGGATGGGACTCTGGGCAAAATTTCGGTTTCAGTCAATTTCGATTTTGGTTCTCATGTATTTCGATTCTTTTTCAGTTTTGGTATTATCAGATCTTTTGCACCGATTTTTGTTTCAGATTGTTAACATTGCATTTTTTTCAATGGAGGACAAACTGCAATGCTAAAAATCTGGTACAAAAATCAATGCAAAAGATCCGATAGTACCGAAACCGAAAAAGAACCAAAATTTTGGATTAATCCAAAATGGCCATTTTTGAGTACTTTCAGTTTTATTTGAAACCAAAATTTCCATCCCTAGGCATTCAGTTGCCAGGTGAGGATCCAGTAACTAGAATTGAGTCAGTAGGGTTGAGACAAGGGCAAGTGTTCCTGTTCCAAAGCGAAATCCCGACCTTTCAGTAGTGTTTGTGAGTGTCCATTGGTACATCATCAGTTTCTGGTGATTCCATGCTTCCGCCATTTTTTCCAACATTTTTGTCACTTCTGTAGTTGGCAAGTTTTCATCTCCACAGCCCCTGGGGGTGCATGCGGGACACACATGGGGCTTGGGACTTGCCCGTGGCAGCCCTCTTCAAGCACTGGCCACAGAATATTTGATTTGGGGGGGGGAGGGGGCAGAAGAATTGGGGCCCTGGCTATAGGCAGCCAATGCAGACTCTTAAACACTGGTGTAATGTGTTCTCAATGACACACCCCTATCAAGAGGTGGACCGCTACATTCTGCACAAGCTGCAGCCCCTTAACAGTGCAGCTGATGATCGAAGAGCACCCTGAGGCTATGCACCTGAGTAACGATGGACTCTTTGTGACTATACGTTTTGGAGCTCACATGGAGTAAAGAACTATTGTGTTCCTCCTTGGTCCCCAGAGATTGGAGTTTTTCCTGGAGGAACTTATGTGCAATAGAGAGAGGGAGAACACAGTCTCCTGATTATAATTTATTCTTCACCCCTGAAGAAGGGCTTATTGTTTGCCCGAAATGCATCGGGTGATGGTGATTTTAATGTTTGTTGACACTGCGTGAATTGGCAGATTTAGTTATATGCATTAATAATATTGGTGTTTATGTCTATTTATTTTTACTTTTAATATACAATGTTGCTTGATAACAGCACTTTTGTGTGTTTTTCATTAAGTCCCAATCCCCCCAGGCCATGGGGCCAACCAACCATCATTACCTCAGTCTGGTCTGGATTCAGCCTCAGATAGCTTACCCTCATCCAGTCCCCAGTAGCAGCCAGGCACTGAGTAAGCACCAAGACTGCAGGGCCAGGGTCGGATGAAAAAGATAAGTGGATATGGGTGTGATCCGCATATTGAAGACAACCCACCCTAAATCTATGTACGATCTCACTCAGGGGCCTTAGACACACGTTGAACAGAAGAGGAGACAAGGTGGAACCCTCCGCAACCCCACTAGAGAGGGTAGGGGAATGAAGCACAATCGCCCATCACCACCTGCTGAAACCTTCCCGACAGGAATGAATGGAGCCAATTTAGAGCAGTCCCGTGAACCCCTGCCAGATCCTGCAGCCATGTCAACAACAACACCTCATGCTCAACTGTATCAAAAGCAAGTGAAAGATCTAAAAGGATCAACAGGGTACAATAACCCCTGTCAATCTCTCGGTGAAAGTCATCAATCAACACCACAAGCACAGTTTCAAATCTATACCCAGGACAAAAGCCAGACTGACATAGGTCCAGGAATCTGATTGCATCTAGATGTCACTGTAGCTGCCTGGCAACCACCCATTTAATAACCTTCCCTAAAAAGGGGAGGTTAGAGGTGGGACAATAGCTGCCCAAGGAGTCAGTGTCAAATGATGTTTTTTTGAACAGATGTCAAACAACCACCATCTTGAGGGCATCTGGCATCCTGCCCTCTTGAAGGGAGGCACTGACAATCCCAGCCAACAAGTCTCTCACAGCTGTTTTTCACTAACCAGGACAGGTAAGGAACTAATTTATAACCGGTTGCCTGCATTGCCCCAAGGACATCTCCTGCATTGGTGGGTGACTCCAACTGAAACCAATCCAAATAAACAGGACAAGAATGAGCCTCCACAACCTCCAACTCTGACTCTGCCAAAAAACCCTAGCAAGTCAAGGTGAATATGAGCTATTTCTTCTGCAAAGTAAATATTACATTTCTTACAGTGGGCAAAAGTTGACTGAGCCATAGGGCAGAGACAGCCCAGATCCACCAGGCTGTTCACCACCTGGAATAGTTCTTCTGGATGGTACTTTGCAGATGCTATGGTAGTGGAGAGGAGAGCAGTTCTCACTTGCCACTATAGTCATGCCATATAGGGTATTTTTAAATGTGACGGGACCGGTATTTATTTATTTTATTTATTTATTTATTTTATTTATTTATTTCATAGATTTTTATACCGCCCCATCCTGCAATGCAGCTCGGGGCGGTTAACAACAATAAAAACAGTTTTAAAACATTTAAAATACAAATATAAAATATATCAATAAAACAGGGCAGTGTATAATCATAAATAAATATATAGGTGGGGGATTAAAAATCACCCCCCCCCCCCCCCAAAGGCCTGGGCAAACAGCCAGGTCTTACAGTTCCGCCGAAATGTCAAAAGGCTTGGGGCCAGGCGAGCTTCCTCCGGAAGGGAGTTCCACAGCCGCGGCCCTACCACCGAGAATGCCCGCTCCATCGTGGCCCCCCGCTTAACACGGGGGACCTCCAGGAGGGCACCCCCGGCAGACCGCAGGAGTCGTTCCGGGGCGCGAAGGGCGAGGCGGTCCCTAAGGTAAGAGGGGCCAAGGCCGTATAGGGCTTTATAGATCATTACTAGGACCTTGAACTTGGCCCGGCACACTATCGGCAGCCAGTGCAGCGCTCGGAGCACCGGTGTAATGTGCTCCCGGCGACCCGTCCCCGTAAGAAGACGGGCCGCCGCATTCTGCACCAGCTGCAGCCTCCGGGCCAAGAACAAGGGAAGCCCCACGTAGAGCGCGTTACAGTAGTCGAGCCGCGAGGTGACGAAGGCATGGATGAGGGAGGCCAGGTCCGGGCCAGAGACATACGGACGCAGCCTACGTACCAGATAAAGCTGGCGGAAGGCAGCCTTAGCGACTGCCTCCACCTGCCGCTCCAGCCGCAGGTCTGCGTCCAATATGACCCCCAGACTCCGGACCTGCTGAGCTACAGGGGGGCAAACCCCCCCAATCAGGGGGGCCACCACCCCCTTCGCCCTCCCCACCACCATCACCTCCGTCTTATCTGGGTTGAGCTTCAGTCTGCTCCGCCGCATCCAATCCGCCACGGCCTCCAAACATTGGGATAGCACCGAGACAGCAGGGTCTGGGTCGGTAGAAAACGAGAGGTACAGCTGAGTATCATCAGCATACTGGTGACATCGCACCCCGAACCCTCTCACGACCTCCCCCAAGGGCTGCATATAGATGTTAAATAATAATGGAGACAAGATCGATCCCTGCGGAACGCCACACGGTAAGGCGCGGGGGCTCGATGTTTCCTCCCCCAACACCACCCGCTGGCTCCTCCCCGAGAGGAATGAACGGAACCATTCAAGAACAGTCCCGTCCAGACCCCCCCGGTCACGCAGTCGTCTCAACAGCAGCCCATGGTCCACGGTGTCAAAAGCGGCCGAGAGATCGAGCAGGATGAGAAATGTCGAACATCCCGCATCCATCTCCCGGCGGAGGTCGTCCACCAAGGCCACCAACGCCGTCTCGGTGCCATAGCCGGGGCGGAACCCAGATTGAAAAGGGTCAAGGAGCCCGATATTATCTAGATGACCCTGGAGCTGGAGCGCCACTGCCCGCTCAATAACCTTCCCTAAAAAGGGAAGGTTAGAGACAGGTCGGTAGCTGGCGAGCGCGTCTACGTCCAACGATGGTTTTTTCAGCAGGGGGCGCACCACAGCCTCTTTTAAGCAAGGCGACAACCTCCCCTGCCGAAGGGACGCATTCACCACCCTCGCCAGCACCGTCCCCAACGTCTCCCCGGAAGCTTTTATTAACCAGGACGGGCACGGATCTAGTTGACAACACGTGGCCCTCACAGACCCCAGGACATCCACCACATCGGCCGGCGTCACTTCCTGAAACTCACCCCATAAAGATGGACCAGACGGACCCTCCGCCCCCCCGCGCTCTTCCCCTACTGCTATCAACCCAGCGTCGAAATCGGCCTGAATCCGAGCAATCTTGTCTGCGAAGTAGATGACAAACTCCTCACAGCGGGCCCGGGACAAGTCCCCATCCAGGCGGAGGGAGGCCGGACTAACCAGCCCCCGCACCACCCGAAACAGCTCCGCTGGACGCGACTTCGCAGACGCTATGAGGACGGCGAGGAATTCCTTCCTCGCCGTCCTCACAGCCTCCACATAGGACCGCAAATGGGCCCTATGGAGAAGACGATCGGAGACAGACCGAGTCCGACGCCAGCGTCGCTCTAGCCTCCTGCCCACACGCTTCATACACCGCAGCCCCTCAGTAAACCAAGGGGTCCTGCGGTGACGAGACCGAGGCAGAAGGCGCCTCGGAGCCACCCTGTCAATGGCCTCCTCCAGCAAGATGTTCCAATGCCGGACCAGCTCATCCACAGAGTGACCGTCCACATCCAGGGTAAGCTCCCTCAGGACCTCCTGGAACCGCTGGGGTTCCATCAGCCTCCGAGGGCGGACCATCCTAACTGGTCCCTTCCCCTTCTGGAGGGGGCGCGCTAAAAGACCGGCCTGAAGGAGGTAATGGTCCGTCCACGACAAGGGCACCGCTGTCACCTCCCCCACAACCGGACCCCCCGCCTCAAGGCCAGAGCCGAAGATCAGGTCGAGGATATGTCCCCCCACGTGGGTCGGGCAGATCACCTCCTGGGACAAGTTCATAGTTGCCATGGCGGCCATGAACTCCCGCTCTGCCCCAACAAGGCCGGCATCGTTGACTGAGCCATTGGCCCCGTCATGGAATCACCCATTGATCCCCTGCTGGGATCAAAATGGCTATCAAACAGACGTGCTGGCTGATCCAGGCGGGGAATTGGGGGAGGGGGCGGGGCGACATGGCTCAACATGTGGCCACACAGCCCCGCCCCCCCACGCTCCCCCGGCCGCCCGCCCTCCAGGAGACAGGCGGGCGCCGCAGCCAATGCAGCCACAGTGCCTACCGCCCCCCGGGGCATTGACCACGGCCCGGAATCTTTCAGCTGATTCCAGGCCATGGTCAGGGGACAGATGAGACGATCCCCTTGATCACGGGGGGGAATCACATTCAACACGCAAACAGAGATGGTCCAGCCAGGACCTCTGTTTGCGTGTTCAATGCTATTCCCCCCCCCCATGATTCATGGGGGTGAACATCTGGTGGGGAGCTTCCATTCCTCCCAACAGATGTGATGCGACCACGATCACCATGTGGGAATTCCCCGTGGCTGAGCATGATCTTGTAACGCCTGAAAATACCCATAGTTCTTCTAAATTGATCTACGGTGCAATCAGTTGTCTTCAGTGAATGTCAAATGCCACTTGAACTCCAACTGCCTCGCCTCCTGCTACATCCACCACAGGTCCCCTGTTAATCAGGAAGACCTGTGCTGAAGCTACAGAGGAGGCAGATGCCTGGGTGGTACTGTGTCAATGGCCGTGGTCAATGTGGTGTTCCACAGCTCAACCAGGCCATCCACAGAGCAGCTGTCAAAAGCAGTGGGTATATCCTCCAGAGAGTTCTGGAATTCCATAAGTCTCCAGGGGTGGATCAACCTAACTGGTCCACCAGCCTGATGAGGGCAAAGGTGTGTAGGGACTTGGACCCTTAGAAGGTAAGATTCGAAATGACAACAGTGTATTTACAACACCCCCAATAATCAGAGCCCCATTATCCAGGCCAGTGCAAAAAGGTGGCCTCAATCCCATAGTCTGCAGATCCCTCATGGAACTTTGCGGCTCCACATTAGCAGCACATTGTGCTATGCGCAAATTGTGTGCATGTGTGCACACACGACTGCAGACTGGGAACTGCAGACTATGGAATCAGGGCCATTAAGTCTAATGTGTGTTCTTCCTCATGTGTCGGGCCAGATATTATCTTGGATAGACTCATGGTTGTTGTCATTGAGGCCATGAAATCCTTCATTGGTCTTAAAAGATCAGCTTCAGTGTGGATGTTGAAGTCACCCAGAATGATGTCTTGGTGTCCTCAACACCACCTCTGAGACCAACTCAGCCAGTGAGTCTTCTGTGCAGGGAATCACAATGGTAGATATGTGACTAAGTTTTTCACTAGTCTGGAAGGGTCTTCCCTGTTCCTTCAGGGATTGGTGTATCCTGCTTAGTAGGAAGTTTGCTCCTGATGATCAGTTTTGGGAAGCTGGAGGGTTGTTTGCAGGCCAGAAGGAGGAGTTCAGGAAAGATTTCTTACAGATGTGGCCTCCACAGATTATACATTGTAGCAGTCTGACATCTCATAGTTGTCTGTTGTCTTGAGCCCCCTTAGCCTGTTTCAGTTTCAATTTTGTTCATTCTTACCTGAGGAACAGCTTCTCACCAACTGAAGCTGTACCATTTGTCAGAGGTGAACTTTTTGGGGACACGGGATGTGACATTTGTAAGAATAGCCTACATTTTAGTATGGCCAAACAGAAAGCATGAGGTTTCACATCCATATTACTTGGCAGAGTGAAGCACTGCTGGGATGTTGGCTTGGGAATGTGCAGATTACCAGGCTAGAAGAGTGTGAGGTACATTCTTGAGAGGAACAAGCATGACAATTGATGAATGGTACCATTGTAGCTGGACTCAGTCTTATGATAAGAAGGGGACTTTTATCAGAGTCAGTTGAGACTGGGTATAGGGGTACATGTTGGGCAGAATAGATGGGTGATGTTGCCAAAGCGGGATAGACTTGGACCAAGTTTTGGGTGGAAACCATAGTACTGGAAAACATATATTACGTAGTAAGGAATTACAAACCAATTAGCTGTTGGGTATTCATTAGGGGTGGGATCAAACTAAAAAAAACAGGTATTGGTTTTACCGGTTACTGGTTTCAAGAAAATCGGTTTTACTGGTAAAACCGGTTTACCGGTATCAGTTTTTTTTCATTGATTTCAATAGGGAAGTGTCCCCATTGAAATCAATTAACCCCCCCAAACCTCCCCCTCCCAGACTGCGTGGGTGGAAGGGGGGACACCCCCCACCCACCCTGCCCAGCCTGGATTTTTTTTTTTAAAACCAGACCTGCGGGCGAGTCCGGGCGGCCGCTGCACCGCTGGGTACCCAGCGGGAGCCAGGGCAGCCAGCTATTGCTGAAGGTGGAGGCAGCTCTCCTCCGGGAGGGAGCCCTCCTGACTGGGGAAGCACTCTGGGTTAACCTCCCCCATCCACCTTTTACCTGGGCTGCGGGTGGCAGGGGTGGCAGCAGCGCGGCGTGGGTCCAGCGGCGGCTTCAGTGCTGGCTTCACTTCAGCACTTCACTAGGTCTTCCAGGGAACTTCCAGGTTTCCCCGGAAGGCCTAGTGAAGTGCTGAAGTGAAGCCAGCACTGAAGCTGGACCTGCGCCGCGCAGCTGCCGCCACCACCGCCACCCGCAGCCCAGGTAAGAGGCAGATGGGGGGGTTAACCCAGGGTGCTTCCCCAGTCAGGAGGGTTCCTGGAGGAGAGCTGCCTCCACCTTCAGCAATAGCCAGCTGCCCTGGCTGCCGTCAAGCAGTCGGCGGTGCGGCGGTGGCCCGGACTCACCCGTAAGTCTGGTTTAAAAAAAAAAATCCAGGCTGGGCAGAGTGGGTGCGGGGTGTCCCCCCCCTTACACCCGTGCAGCCTGGAAGGGGGAGGGAAAGAGAAAGTGAAAGTGGAAGTGCGTGTGTGGTTCTTGGGTTTGTTTTTTTACATTGCAGCCATTGATTTCAATGGCCGCAATGTAAAAAACATTCGGTAACAATCCAGCACTGGTAAGGGGAATTCTTGGATCTATCCGATATCCCTGATGCTGCCAAATACCGGCAGTATCCGATATCGGGAGATCCGATCTTCCCACCCCTAGTATTCATGTTACGAGCCAATAAATTGTTGGATTCAAAAAGGAACCAATCGAGTAGAAATGTCACCTCATTTCTGATTGGATATTGATGGTTGATATAATTGGGGAAAAAGATATATATAATTTGTGTATTCAAACCACATTGCTGCTACTGGCCACCACCCGATGTTATTGTATGTTACCAGTGTCCCTCCAAAGGGAGGTAAATAAAGTCTGTATTGCTTACTCAGCAGTCTGGCCTTTTTTCTGAGGCACTCCTGAGGGCCTAACTCATTACAAACCTGTTTTACCATCCTATGACAAACAACACCATTAACCTGTGGATCTCTTTGCCAAAAGATGTTG
Source organism: Sphenodon punctatus (assembly GCA_003113815.1). Taxonomy (NCBI): domain Eukaryota; kingdom Metazoa; phylum Chordata; class Lepidosauria; order Sphenodontia; family Sphenodontidae; genus Sphenodon; species Sphenodon punctatus. The sequence continues at coordinate 209,712 of QEPC01012417.1, forward strand.
TGAAGGCCAATAACATAACTGGGTTAAAAATGCATTGGATAAGTTGTTAGAAACTAGATTCAGCAATAACTATTAGTAAAGTTTGGTCAGGGATGTATCCGCTGACTGTCAGAAGCTGGGAGGGAACAGCAAGAAATGTAACATTCCATTCTGACCTGTTGTGTACTACTCTGAAGTGACAGAAGTTGGCCACCATTGAGGAGAGGATCCTGGACTGGATGGACCATTGGTCTGACCCAGGATGGCAGTTCCTATGTTCAATCTAACTTATCACCGTAAACTCCTTTTTTTCTTGTCTCTTTCTTTGCATTTGCAATTTGTCAATCTCATACATAATAAGCAAACTTTGGTAATAATATTCAGTAGGCCTCAATTCAATATTTTAAAATTCTGGTTAGTATTTGGGGATATGGTGATTAGCATCCAATATTTAACATGCTTTAAATCAATAGCCAACATTCCTTGATATTCAGCATCTGACATTCATGCACTATTAATTTGGTGTTCAGCAATTTGATATTCACAGTTTCAAACCAAATATAACTTTATTTGATATTGAATATTTATCAGTTTCAATCATAGAATCATAAAGCTGAAACTTCAAAGATTATCTAGTCCAACCCTCTGCTATTAAGCCCTATCCCAGAGAGATGTCTGTCTAACCCATTTTTAAAGATTTCAAGTGATGGGGATTCCACAACCTTCCTTGGGAAATTATTCCACTGCCAAACTCTCCAGGGAGTTAGAAGATTCTTCCTAATGTTTAGCCTAAACATTAGGGACGGGACTACCGGATTTTCGAGTATCTGATAGTGGGCGTACCGGCATTATCGGATTCAACCCGGTAATACGGCCCGGTTACTGGATTCGGGGTACCGGATTTTTTTTTACATTGCGGCCATTTAAATGAATGGGCGCAATGTAAAAACCCCACCAAAAACCCACGTTTCCTTCCCCGAGTGCAGGCTGTGTGGGTGGAAGGGGGGGCATCCCCCACCCACCCTGCCCAGCCTGGATTTTAAAAAAGAAATTCCCCTAAGTGACTCTCTGTTGCCGGCAACCCAGAGCCCCCCAGCAACAGCGGCCGTCCCAGCAGCAGCCGGTAAGTATTAGACCTGATCCCTGGGGGGGGGGGTTAACACCCCCCCCACCCCAGGGATCACCCTACTTCCAACAAGTTCCCAGGATCCTACCTTCCAGTTCAGCTCCAGGTGGCGGCGGTGGCGGTCTGGGGGCCTCAGCGCCAGCTGTGGCTGCTGACTTCAGATGCTAGTAGGCCTTCCGGGGAAACCCGGAAGTTCCCCGGAAGGCCTACAGCGTCTGAAGTCGGCAGCCACAGNCTGAACTGGAAGGTAGGATCCTGGGAACTTGTTGGAAATAGGGTGATCCCTGGGGTGGGGGGGTGTTAAACCCCCCCCCCCCCAGGGATCAGGTCTAATACTTACCGGCTGCTGCTGGGATGGCTGCTGGTGCTGGGGGGCTCTGGGTTGCCAGCAACGGAGAGTCACTTAGGGGAATTTTTTTTTTAAAATCCAGGCTGGGCAGGGTGGGTGGGGGGTGTCCTCCCTTCCACCCGCACAGCCGGGGAGGGGGAGGGGGGAGGAATTTTTTTATTCCATTGATTTCAATGGGGACACAGTGCCCCATTGAAATAAATGGAATAAATCCGGTACCGGTATACTGGATTTAATCCGGGAATCCGTTTTTTGGAAACCGGAATCCGGTAAATCCGGTAGCCGGTAATTGCCCTGGGGTCCCACCTCTACTAAACATTTTCTCCTTTAATTTAAGCCCATCCCCACAAGTCATATTCTCAGTGACCAAGGAGAACAACTGGGCACCATTTGCCATTTTGTTAGATAGGTTTTTTGGGGGGGTGGGGGGTAGGAGTGCTTAAGGGATAGGGTGGAGGAAAGAAAGGAAGGGTGCAGAATTGGATCATGGATCAAAGCAATGGATCCATCCCTTATTCTTGAGTTCATGGCCTCATCTCTTCTCCTAAATAAGCCTAAAACAACAAATTGCAGTGAATACTGTTTTAGTTGGAAACATGTCATTTGACTTCATTCACATGATGTGGAAGCTTACTGGGTTTTCTGATGTTTTTGCTGTAAAAAGTGCTGTAAAACAGTCGTAAAGTCCCCAAAAGTTCCAGAAAATGATGAAAAATGCCATAAAGTGACAAAAAATGCCAGAAAAAGTGACAAAATTGACAGGAAAAGATGAAAAATCATAGGCACCGATATCGACAATGGTAGAAGCATGGAATCACTGGAGACTGATGAAATACTGGCAAACACTTGCAAGTGCTCCTGAAAGGCTGTATTTCCCTGCAGAACAAGAACATTTGCTCTCGTCTCAGCCCTACTCCTGAGCTCACTTTTTCAGTGTTTGAGGGTAGGAACTGGATTCACATATTCAGGATCTAGAAAGGAGCCAATTTAAAAACAGCCATGGACCAGATTTGTTCCATAGTCTGGGGGTTCCCTATCTGGTTATACTGTATATTTTGCTTTAATTATCAGAAACCTTTCCCAAAGAAAACAGCATAGTTATTTATTTTGGTTGTGGAAACTGAATTAATCAACATTATTCCCCACGGCACCATTATTTTTTATTTGTCTGGCAATAACATGGACCAAGTCACCCCTGCTCTGTTTTCCTTTCTCCCAAGACTCCAGGGGCAGGACTGGTCTTCATTTTGCTACAGATATATAGAGGAAGAGCCTTTTAAACAGTCTATTATTTTTTTAGAAAGATTTGGCTAGCACTTTGAGTAGGATTGCCACTTCTCTGAGATTATCCTGGAGACCCCAGGAGAAACTGATTTTTCTGGGCTAGCCAGGGGTACTTATGGCTAACCTGGAGGACCAGGACTTCTGGAAGTGGCCACATCAGAAATGTGGTGGGTCATAAAGACCCTCTCACCTACTTTCCAATGTGGCCCCAATCCTATGGAGTACCACAACATCATGATGCAAGGGGCAAGACTAAAAGTCAGGACTGAGGCAGAAAGGAGTGTGACAGACTCCTTGCTATGCAGAATGTCCAGGGAAAACCGAGGGGAAAGTGGTAACCCTACCTTTGAATTCCCCTTAACAAAAGAATCCCATATGGCTTTTAAGATTTTGTTAGAGGGTCTATGGTGTGAACCAACTTGAGCACTGGAAGATAAATCAACGTTTACACATAGGGAATGGTGGGGTAGTTCAGCCTGAGGAAGTAGGCACCCAGATGATTCTTCTGACTTCGGATGCTTTTAACATGTTTCCAGAGACTGATCCTAATTAAATGTCCGATAGTTCTTGGTTTGTAATTGATGATGGTATTTCTACCTCCGCAATTGTTGATGGTAATACCGCTGATTTGTTTGGCCCTACTAGGAAGGGAGCAAGTGAAGTTGTACAGCAGACTCCTTTGGTGGGTGAGACAGTGGTTGTCCTGGATCCCTCAGGGATGGTAGGGAAATATGCTGAAATGGCGTTATCTTCTGGAAGGGGTGTGTGTGATTCTGCTAGCAGTGTATGCCTGTCTCATTGGAATGGGTCTTATGGGGCTTGGCCTGAGTCTACTCGGCATAAGTTGGCCCTGGCTTTAATTTAGAATTTTCCTTTGAGAAGAAGTTATCTGTTAAACCCAATTTCCAATAGTGACATAACAGAGTTTCTTTCCCTTAAGACGGGTCTCTCTTTATCAGGTGGAATTATTAAAGCCATTAGGCAAATTCCTCCATGAAAATCTCATGAGAGATTCAAGGTAGAATTTGTAGACTGGAGTATCACTTGGTGAGTGAAGTATTATAGAAGTCATTTAAAATATCTTGGAATGTCCATGAATGGGGGTGAGCTTGTCGTTTTCATTATTACAATAACAATAACGAAAATTGTTTTTGTTATTGCAATAACAAAAATGACAATGGATAATAACAACAATGATAACGAAAACGACAAAGCCCTTATCCTTGTCGTTATTACTGCTGTGACAGTTGGGTTTTGTTTTGGATGGAAATGGAGAGGGGAGGAGGGAGCAGACATCTTGTAGTCCTAAACAGGGTTGAACTCTTGAACTGTGCCTGTGTTGGGAGGGGCGAGCAGCTCAGCAGTATCTGATGGATGTATCACTGGCCAATGACCAGTGCAAGCAGGCCCCAGCAGTCTCATGGTACTCTGTGATTGCTCAATGCCTGCTGCCTCCCACAACCAATCAGAGTCTGGGGGAGGGCACTGCAACCCTTTATAATGAGTGGGCCAGCCGGCTTTTTCTCTCTGTTCTGTGAGAGCTCTCTGCTTGTCAGGTTGCATTTTACAGAACTGTGGTGCTTGCACACAAAAAATCCTCCCTAGCCCTCATTATATTAATTAGACAAACAAAAAACCTACAGTTTAAAAAACCTAGTTAAGGCAGATTCACATCAAGCAAACTTTAACAAACCAGGAAATTGTATGTTAAGGCTTTCGCCTTAACTTACATACCTTGTAAGCAGTGAAGTTGTTGTATGGTCTTACATACTGTGCTCACTTACAACTTTCACCCACACTTTGCCTTAGTCTTTCAGCCCCAAAACTCTTCATTTGCAGGTTGGGGGCAACACTAAAACTAGGATGACATGCTCCTCCCTGTCCAATATTACATTGTTACTCTACTTGCAATGTGGAAATAATTTCTCTCTTTTGTTTTTGCTTATATTCCAGATCTCCATTCTGTGGCACCAGATCAAGTACATCTCCCCATTGCACAAGTGCCTAAGAGCATGTAAATATTCCATCATGAAACAACTAGATGGACCAGCTGTGCTGTCCTTACATTTAAATTTATTTTATTAGGGATCACTACCTAGTCTAACCCACTACTTATTTGCGCCCCCCCCAACCAACTAACCACCACTTCACTCTCAGAGGTTAGAAAAGTTCTGACTTCAGCTGCCCCCCCTTCCCCCCGTTTAACTCACTAGCTTCCAACTGCATAGTCTGGCCTTTACTACTACCCAATAAACCCCACTGACCTCCTCAAAAATCACAAGACTCCTGACCACTATAATAACCATCATTACTCATAGCAAATACGTCTACGAGTGTGTAAAATGACAACTCCCATGCCCTCAAAGAAAAGAAAACCCAGAAGAGAAGGTGTACTAATATACAACAGGGCAATAGAGTCTAGAACAACAAGGGGGTAGCTATGGTGTTTATTAGCATTATAGGAGTATTCCCCATAGTCTCTTACATCAAACAGACTATTGGGTCTTACATCACCCAGACATCATAGGGTATTTTCAGATGTTACGAGATCACGGTGAACCACGGTGAATACCCACCTGTGGTCACCGTGTCTCGAACATCTGTTTGGCGGCCGCCAGATGTTCACCACGGTGAATACCCACATGGGGTCAATTTGAACCACGCTTCCCGGGCTAGCCGGGGGAATGTCCTGGGAAGTGTGGTCAAAAAGATCCCCAGCGGGGACCAAGAAAAAGTCACGTCTGGCCGGTTGCCACGGCCCGGGATCCCCGGCGGGATCCCGGGCCATGGCGCTTCGGGCCCGACGCGGCGGCCGCAGTGGCCCCGCCACCCGCCCGTCTCCCTGGAGGGCGGGCGGCGGGGTGCGTGGAGGGGGCGGGGCCGTGCGGCCACACATTGCGCCGTGCGGCCCCGCCCCCTCCCACATTCCCCGCCGGGATCCCCCCAGCACATCTGATATGGCGTGATGGGGTGACCCCGGCGGGGAATAAAAGGATTGTTTTCAGTACGGGGCCAAGTGGCCCCGTAACGTCTGAAAATACCCATAGTCTCTTACATCACCCAAAATATTGATCACTTACATCACCCAAAATATTGACATTCCACCCATTTCTTTTGGCATTCCTCCTATTATTCCACCAAGTTCCTTCCTGCTGTACTTAGTCTCTATGGTCTCCTCCCTGTCATTCCATTGTCTCTCCCTGCTGCCTTTGTTATTCCACATCCTCTTCCTCCCCCAATCCCAAAGATGCATTTCCATTGTATCATTTCATAGTTAATGAGAAACAATTTAATTTCAAATTAACATGAATGTTTTCCTGATTCCTTCCATTGGCCATTCCATGGATTTCATGTCTATGTTTACCCACATTCTAAATAAACACTTACATAGCATTCTCCCCAGCTTTAGTGTTGCCCCCAACCTGCAAAGGAAGAGGATTGGGGCTGAAAGACCAAGGCAAGGTGTGGGTGCATGGAGCCAAAGTTGTAAGTGAGCACAGTATGTGAGACCATACAACAACTTCACTGCTTTCAAGGTGTGCAAGTTAAAGCGGGAGCCTTACCATACAATTTCCTGGTTTGTTAAAGTTTGCTTGATGTGAATCTGCCTTAACTAGATTTTTTAAATCGTAGGTTTTTTGTTTGTCTAATTTTCTTTTGTTTTTTTACAGCATGATCCAAACTCCTGAGAGTGATTTCAGGGAGTATAAACATGGCAAGAGATTATACTACATCTATCTTTTGGTTACATGATGTTTCAGAAAATAAGACATATTTTCTGCAGAGATGGTCATGAAGACATTAATATATACCATTAAAAAAAAAGGAGCAGGAGTCACTTTAAAAATTAGTGCAAGGTCCGAGGGCCGCAGAGAAGTTGGAGCAAAGAATGAGGGGCTGAAGGGGTGCACTCAGCAAGAGGATCCAGATCATGGATCTGTTTCCTGTGCTCTGGTGCATGCCCTCATCCCTGCTCCCTTACCTTGAGCTCAGTCTTTCAGCACTTGGGGGCAGGAATTGGATCCAGGGGCAAATCCAGGAACTAGAAAGCAGCCAAATAAAAACTAGCCATAGGCTGCATTTGGCCCCTGGGCCTGAAGTTTCACATCTCTGCAAAAGACCCCCACAAAGTTTCCACAAATGGGGTAACTACAGCATGAGCCCACACACACAACCGTTAGAGCTATCAATGTTGACATTCAGGTATACTGTACCTGACAACAGTTAGACAGCAGATAAAACATAACCACCACCTAATGCAGCTTGTGCTTCTCTCTCTGCTTGTGGCGTCCTTCTGATGCTTCCTGTTATTAGCTCCGTTCCCACTGAGACTGCACGCAACTAAATTTATGCACTGCAAATGGTCTCACTGATTTCAAGGCTCATGCCACCACAGGATGAGTTCCCCACTGGATCCCAAGCATCCTCCACCCACCACAGAAAGATTCCAGGATCAGGGCCCCATGAACAGGACTGGACGTGAACCTTGGATGGCCAGCAGCAGCCAATTTTTTTCCCTAAAAGGTACAGTCTTTTCCCCTCCCACTTGATGACAGCAGCACTACAGGGGATTCAAATTCAAACTCAAATTCAAGTTTATTTGGCGTAACCAATGGCCATTGCCATTAACACAACCTATACAATAAAACTCATCATATCATCATATCAACATAAACAGAAAAATATAAACACCCCAAAGACAATGGAGAGAGATTAATACAACCTCCCAAAGCCCCACCCCCAACAATGTATCTATTATTTCCATCCAAGTCCAGCCCAGCTAATGCAAATAATGGCCAATACCATTTCCATTTCCCCAATTTTATCCCAACCTACCCAATCTGCCTGTCAATATGCATATAAGTTTGTCCTAAACTTTTGAATTCCAAAACCCTGTGTCTACAGATTATGGCCGATTTAAAAAACTTCACAACCATCAAGGTGGTATCAGATAAAGTATCACTGAAGTACAGGAGATTTCAACCCAGAACCTCTTGTTCCCTAAGCAAAAGTCTTACCTCTAGACCTCCAAGCTCTACTACGTAGAGCATTGGAGTTTTGTCCTCAAATAGGTAAAGAAGAGTGGGCATATGCAGCAGATTCAGAGACCTTGTGTGCCAGGACACCAACAAAACAATAGTCTATACCAGCAGAGTAGACTGAATTTTTTGGGCATCACAATTGAACTTACTCTCATTATACTCTTCACACGTATCAACGGCCATCATAGGCATTTTATCAAGGGTGTTCTCACAAGTCCCATCACGTGGGTCTTTCCTTTCACCCTCAACAGCAGTATACGGAGCATGCCGGGAACTTGGGTATTGTATGCATTCTATCGAGGGTGTTCTCACAAGCTCCGTCATGCAGCCCTTTTCCTTCTCACCTAACACGCAGAGCATACCTGGATCTCGGATATTATATGCATTTTATTGAGGGTGTTCTCATGAACCCCATCACACAGCCCTTTTCTTTCTCTCGATAGCAGTATACCATACACATACCAAGGACATTGACATGGTTCTCATGAGCACCATCAAGTGGCCTTTTTTCTTGTTACCCAACCGCAGTGCTGCAGGGGATTTGAACCCAGGACCTCTTGTCCTCCAAGCAAGGATCATACGCCTAGATTATTAATTTATTATTATTATTATTATTATTATTATTAGTAGTAGTAGTAGTAGTAGTATTACTATTATTAGCAAGCATTTATATAGCACAAGCAATGCACCTGGTGCTTTACAAAGTAATGGAAGAGACATTGTCCCTGCCCTAGGACTTACATGCCCTTGCACCTCATAGCTCTCAAAGACACCATCTAGCCGAGAATAGTTTTATCTATTGACCTCTGGGTTACGGGTCTGGAAAAATGCTGCTCCACTCTGCAGATGCAGAGGATGCCTGGATTCCAGGATTGGGGCCCCATGAACAGGAATGGATGTGAACCTTTGTCAGCCAGGAACAACAAATATTTCCCCCCTAAAGGTAAGGCATTTCCCCTCCCCCTTATCTAAGACAGCAGCACTACAGATAATTAGAAATCAGGCCCTTTTCCTCCCCAAGCAAAAGCTGTATCACTAGACCAACAAGTCCTGCTTTTGAAGAACTGGATTTTTTGTCCTCAAGTAGGTAAGAAAGGGTTGGAGGGTCCAGAGGCCTTGTTTGCCAGCCAACTACCTGGGTCCCTACAAAAGAATTATCTACACCAACCAATCAGACTGGAGCTTTTGGGCATCACAATTTCATTTCAAGTTCCTCTCATTATACTCTTCACATGTACGAACGTTCATCATAAGCATTCCATTGAAGTTGTTCTTGCAAGACCCGTCACACAGCCTTTCCCCCCCCACCCTTAATGACAGCATAAGGAGCATACCTGGAACTTGGATATTATGTGTGTTCTATCAATGCTGTTCTTACCAGCCACATTACATGGGCCTTTTTATTCTCTCTCAATAGTAGTATACCATACTCATACAATGGATATTGATAGGGTCCTCACAAGGACCATTATGCAGCCTGTTCTTTTGTCACTTGACAGTAGTGCAACAGGAAATTTGAAAACAGGACCTTTTGCCCCTCAGGCAAGGATCATATCCATAGACCAACACACCCTTGCAGTGCATACTTCTCAAAGAAGTAATCTAGCTGAGAATGGTTTTATCAATTGCCCTCTGGGTTACAGGCCTAGCACAATCCTGTGTCACTCTGCGGATGCAGAGGTTGCTTGGATTCCAGGATCAGGCACGGATGGTCAAGACTGGATGTGAACCTTTAATGCCCAGCAACAGCAAAAAACCACAAACCTCCCTAAAGGTACAGTCTTTTTCTTTCCCATTCAATAACAGCAGCAGCATAGGGGATTTGAACCCAGCACCTCTTGCTTCTCAAGCAAGAGTCTTACCTTTAGGCCATCATGCTCCCACATTTCTTTTTTCTCCTCAAATCAAATAGGTACGGAAGAGTGCATGACATAAGTATAAGTTAAAGCATACAGACGGTACTTTAAAATAATAATTAAACATCTTATACCTATCCATTGCACAATCTGTGAACAGTGGCATGTACTTTGAGCATTTCCTGACTCTTCTATGCAAACCACATTCGCTATTCATGGCAAATCAATGAGAAAACCCCATCAACAGTGGGTTGCAAGCCATAGGAAATTGCCCCTGGGACTCCCATTGAACTCTATGGGCCTCTCAATGAAGAAAGCTAGCTCCACCTTAACTATGGAGCCACTACTGTGGCTCCATAATTCCTTTCCTTCCTCATACCCTACATTTTATCTTCTCACTTTCCTTGCCCTTCTCCCCCCTGTATATTATATACAGGGCCCCGAGCCAAATGCGGCTCTGCGATTCGCTGATTTCCCGCAGAATTCCCCTCCCCCTGCAGAATCTCCTGCCCCACTTACCCCAGCGCAGAATTTCTAGCCTGCACTGGGGAGACACGGGGCAGGAGATTCCATGGAATGAGGCAGATGAACAAACCCTCAGGGCTTCCCCTCCCCAGTCTCCCCAGCTGCCAGGACTTGCCTCCCGATTCTCAGGTTAGAAAATTAATTAACTTAGTAGTGACGGTGGCAGCAGCTGTTCCTTACAGTGCACTCATCCCCATCCGGCTCCTGGCCTCTTCCTGGCCCCTCCCAATGGGGCCTCTCAGGATGACACAGCCGGATGATGTCATCTGGCTGTGCTGCTCTGAGAGGCCCTGCTGCTGCCGCCGTCCTAGCTGCTGCTGGCCCTAGGAGCAGCTGCTGCCGCTGTCACTACTAAGTCAATTAATTTTCTAAACTGGGAAGGGGGAAGGGGGGAGGCAAGCCCTGGCAGCTGGGGAGGCTGGGCAGGGGAAGCCATGAGGGTTTGACCAGGGGGGGGCGGGGAGGAGGCAAGCCCTGGATCCCCCCCCCCGCATGGTAAATCAGTGCGGTGAGGGGCAGAATCGGGTCCTGGGCTGTCTTGACTCCCGCTGAGGGATTGCTGCCGCCACGTGCTCCAGCCGCCAGGTAAGTGGGGGGGGGGCTTTCCCGCTGCGAGCTCTGCAGTGCCATGTGTTTTTGGAGGTTGGGGGTTCCCGCTGCGAGCTCTGCATTGCCATGTGTTGTTTGTTTTTGGGGTGGGGAGGGGTGGGGCTGCCTGCTGTTTGAAATACCTGTACCCAGAAAGCACATTTTTTATTCATTGGATAAAGGAAAAGGATCGCCATCTGAAAAAAACCCCAGCACACAAAGCTTTGAAAACCACTGCATTTTAACTTGCTGGACTGTAAAATGTGTTAATGCGAATATGTAAAAAAAGTTTTGTTTTAATTATAAAGATGTCAGTACTGCAAATAAATAAAGAACTCATTTTTAATTTTAGTAGACTTGTTTTGTAACTTATTGGGTTGCAGAATGTTCAATTTTGGGTCGCAGAATTTTGGAAAAAGTTTTGCAGAAGAATCAGGGCCCTGATTATATATAAATAGGTATAGATTATATATAGATATATATCACAGTCATATAGATTAGATTAGAATAGTTATATATAGATAATTCAATAATAATTTTCCTTTTCCCTTTCCCTGTCTCCCTTAGATTTAGATAGATATTTTAGTTGTGTACATATAGAGAGAGATTAAATATTATATAGGTATTTAGGCTAGTCTGTTTTATTATATATATTAGGATTATAGGATAGGCATATTGTATAAATATAGGTTAGGTTTGAGTTAGGTTTTGTATATATAATTAGATCATTCAGTACTTATCTGACTGTGTGTGAACTTGTGCGTACAATGAGAAAGGGAAGGACTAGTCATTCAGCCTCTGGGGCAGGTGGCCCTGGTAAAGGCCATGAGCATGGACGTGCACGTGGGGGAGCTGGCAAGCCCGCTGCCACTTCTGCCACTGGTGGCAGCCCACCACCCAAGCTGAAGAGACCTGATTTGTTCCCCCTCAAGGTGGCAGGTCTTATCAGGGGAACAGGCTGCAGCACAGATCTCAGGAGTGACATCTGTGGAAGGCAGGAAGCCCCAGCCTTCCAGCAGTAACAGTGGCACTGAAGGAGGGAGCCAAAAACAAGGGGTTTGTGTGCAGCAGCAGCACTACACCCCACCCTCCTGAAGCACCAGCAGTAGCTGGCACTGCTAGCAGTGATTTTTCACTGGGGGCAGCAGCAGTTAGTATGGGGAGCTGCAGCAATGANTAGGGCTGTAGCGGAATATCGCAGCGGTAGCTATTTCCGGTGGAAACAGTGTTTCCGCAATTAGTGGAACGGCATGGCAGAGGCTTTCATTCCGCGGTTTCATTCCGCGGTTCCGCGGTTCCGCTTATTTAATTCCGCAACTTAGTGGAATCGTGGAAACATGATATTTTAGCTATTTCCGCAATTCAGCAAGTGCCAAAAATTAGCGGAATAGCGGTTTTCCGCGATTTACGCAATTTTTCCGCAATTTTTCCGCAATTCCGTGATTTGCAGAATTCCGGCGGAATTAGCTGAATATCCGCAGAAAAGTCACGGTGTGGCGCGGGCAGTTCCGAAATGGCGGAACGGAATCGCAGCGCGGTAAAAGCTGCTGCCGTATCAGCCCTAGCAGCAACCCCTTCCACCCATCTGGGTCTATCCCTGCCTTCAGCCCTCATGGTAGCAGCAGCAGCAGGACCCCTACTGCCAGCAGCTCCTCGTCTGTGCAGTCCACTCTGGGGAGCATGGGGCACAGAATCAAAGGGCAATCAGCATGGCTGAGGGCAGTGGGGCAGGTGGTGCCCACCCAGTGCTACCAGAGGGAGTATTATGGCGCCTCAGCAGCAGTGGAAACATATCTGGAGGATGAGCCATGCACAGATCCCAGTAGCGATCCCTTGGCCTACTGTACCGGCAAGGCCAATGTGTGGCCGGTCCTGTCCAAAGTGGCCAAGGGTATCCTGTCCTGCCCACCAACCAGTGTCCCCAGCGAGAGGGTGTTCTCCATCGCAGGGGACATATGCACCCCGCACCGCCTGAGATTGGGGGCCCAGTTGGTGGAGCAGTTGCTCTTTCTGAAGGTGAACCTTCCACTGCTGGGAATCCCCGAGCTGCCCCTGGACAAGGAGTGATGGTGCAGTGGCACACGCCATCATATGCCAGGGGCAGTCTTGAAACAGGGCTCCTCCTCCTCAATCTGGGCTAGGGCTACTGCTCCTGTGTGCTGCTGAGGTGCTGTCCCTCCCTCCTAATGCCTGGCACCCGCCCTGCCTGCCTCTCTCTCTCTCTCTCTCTCTCTCTCTCTCTCTCTCTCTCTCTCTCTCATACTACACAGCCTCAGCCGCTTTATCTGACTGACCTCAGGATACAGGGTGGCATTGGGAAACAAACTGTAAGCCTGCCAGCCAGCCTATAACTAGCTACACGATCTTGGCCCGCCTATGTGACGCTGACTGGCTCTTGCTCTCTCATGCTGCACAGTCTTTGCTAGCCTATCTGATTGACATTGCCCTGCTGCCAATGTTCCAGCCTGCCTGCCCTTCTGACTCTCATGCAACACTGCCTGTCTGCCCACCCTGCTTGCCGCCAAGCTCAAAGCATGCATCAGTCCTGCCTCCCATGCCAACGTGCCTGTCTTCCCACCCAGGTTGCCTAGCTAAAAGCCTGACCAGTGCCCAAGCCCGCCTGCCCTACTGCCTCTCATGACATGCTTCCTGCCTGCCCGCCCAGGTTGCGAAGCTTAAACCATTCCTCGGTCTGCCTGACTGCCGCTCATGCCATGCCACCTGACTGCCTGCCCCAGCAACCAATGTCTGCTCCTTCTAGTGATACTAGAACTAGTTATTCCACCACATGCCAAGAAGCAGCCACTCCAGCACCAGGACCTGCCATCAGGATCCTGGGGCCAAGTTACAAGCAGGGAGGGCCGTGGCCAAAACCTAGAAGCTGCCACCTTAGCCCCAGGACCCACCATCAGGGGTCTGGGACTGTTATTCCTTGCACACTCCAATGTCATTCCACTGTATGACAAGAAGCAGCCACTCCAGTCCTGGGACCCGCCGTCAGGGTCCTGGGGCCAAGTTACAGGCAGGGAGGGCTGTGTCCAAAACCTAGAAGATGCCACCTTAGCCCTGGGACCCACTGTGATGGGTCTGGGGCCATCATTCCTCTCACATTATGTTGTCTTTCCACCTCATAAAGAAGTAGCCACTCCAGCCCCGGGACCCACCATCAGGGTTCTGGGGCCAAGTTACAGGCAGGGAGGGCTGTGACCAAAACCTATCCTGGCATGACCCACCGTGATGGGTCTGGGGCCATCATTCCTCACAAACTCCAATGTCATTCCACTGCATGACAAGAAGCAGCCACTCCAGTCCCGGGACCTGCCATCAGGGTTCTGGGGCCAAGTTACAGCAGGGAGGGCTGTGGCCAAAACCTAGAAGCTGCCACCTTAGCCCCGGGACCCACCGTGATGGGTCTGTGGCCATCATTCCTCGCACACTCTGATGTCATTCCACTGCATGTCAAGAAGCAGCCACTCCAGCCCCGGGACCTGCCATCAGGGTCCTGGGGTCAAGTTAGAGGCAGGGAGGGCTGTGTCCAAAACCTAGAATCTGCCACCTTAGTCCCGGAAGGACCCACCATGATGGGTCTGGGACCATCATTCCTTGCACACTTGACTGTTGTTCCACCGCATGACCAGAAGCAGCCACTCCAGCCCCGGGACCCGCCATCAGGGTCCTGGGGTCAAGTTACAGGCAGGGAGGGCTGTGGCCAAAACCTAGAAGCTGCCACCTTAGCTCCGGGACCCACCGTGATGGGTCTGGGGCCGTCATTCCTCGCACACTGCGCTGTCATTCCACCACACCGAAAAGCAGCCACTCCAGCCCCAGGACCCGCCATCAGGGTCCTGGGGTCAAGTTAGAGGCAGGGAGGGCTGTCTATCCACTGTATAAATAAAAAATAAAATTAACCACTCACAAAACTGAGGGATCAGTACTGTTATGTACAAACCAGCTCAGGGGAGAGGGAGCTCAGCAGAGATGGGTGTGGGGAGATCCCACCCGCCCCATGGGGAGTAGAAATACATTCTCAAGTGGCAATAGGACGAGAGTGTCAGCCTCCACCGCCAACCCCAGGGCCCCCAACACCCTCAGGGCCCCCAGGACACAAATATGCGGCAGGAGCCAGTGGAGCCCTCTCCCTCGCCGGCTGCATCGGCTGTCAATACGGAGCCCGGAGCCACGCCCCCCCTGAACCCGAGCAGAGAAATCCCCCTCCATAGCAGGACACACCCTTGGTCATGCCCCCGATGCTGCCGCGATGCTCAGAGCATCTGCGAGCACGCATGGGGGTGGGGCTTTCCACATAAACACCAGCGCCGCGTTCAGAATGGCGCTGGTGATTGTTTGAGACTGGCCCACTTGTGTTTGTTCTTGCTGTGTTTTTGCGAATTGCCTGCCTAAGTATCTTCCTGAATCCTGAGCCTGAGTGAAACCCCTTCAGTGAATTCCCCCTTGACATGCCTGGAAGCGAGTGACGAAGCGAGTGGTGAGTGCAAGGTGTGTGAGTGTCCCCCTCCGTCCCCGGTCTGGGTTAGGCCTCCCCCCTGGGGAGCACTGTGAGCGAGAGTCCCTACCTCTTCCCTTGCACTCCTGGGTAAGGCCCCCCCCCCTCCTGCACGGCTCCTCCCTGCACTTCATCTCCTGCCTTCCCTTGCACCCTGAGAGCATGGAACAGGGAGTGTGGGGGTATTGTGCGGCCTCTCGTGATCCAAACGCCCTATGATGATAGTGGCCTGTTCTCTTTCATTAGAGGTAACAGCCGACACACTATCCTGATGGGCACAAGACCCCCTCGTTATTGCCTCGCCGAGAGAGCCGCTGCTATCTATACCCAGTGTGTGAGAGATACGACTGGTGACCCCTTTGTGTCCTCCCCCCTCCCCGGTGACAAATCACCAGCGACTGTTAGTTTCTCAGTTATCCCTATATGAAGGACATTTGTCATGGATGTAGCCACAGAATTGAGCCGCTTGACTCAGGCGGTTCAATCCTTAGCCATGGAGCTGAAGGACGTCCAGGCCCAACAAGAGACCCTGACGTCCACCGTGAACCAACTCCAGGGAGCCGCTACTGCGGCACCCGTAGCAGCTGCAGCCCCAGTAGTACCCCCTCTCCCCGCAGGGCCCCTTTTGGCAACGGGGCCTAGGGAACCCAAGGGACCCAAACTAGAAAAATGTATGGGGCAACGACGGGGGTTCTGGGCCTTCCTTGCCTTGTGTTGGCTCACCTTCACTCTCCAGCCCCATACGTATTCCACGGATGCGTTAAAGGTGGCCTTCATTATCAGCAACTTGGGAGGCACCGCACTAGAATGGGCTACGACCCTGCTACACAGCGACAGCCCCCTATTAACAAATTACGCCAACTTCCTAAAGGAATTCATGTTTCTCTTTGATAACCCACACCTTGCACGTGATGCTCAGACCGCAATCATGAACCTTCGCCAGGGACGCACCCCCGCTTTGGAGTACATTACGCAGTTCCAGCAGCTGGCCTTAGAGCTTCAGTGGCAAAATGACATCTTGCGAGTCATGTTCAAGAAGGGGTTGTGTGAAGAGGTCAAGGACCAGTTGGCGTTCGTCGAGACACCGGTGGCCTGGGAGGCCCTCGCCAATCTGGTGCTTCAAATTGAGGATNCCCCCAGCACACAAAGCTTTGAAAACCACTGCATTTTAACTTGCTGGACTGTAAAATGTGTTAATGCGAATATGTAAAAAAAGTTTTGTTTTAATTATAAAGATGTCAGTACTGCAAATAAATAAAGAACTCATTTTTAATTTTAGTAGACTTGTTTTGTAACTTATTGGGTTGCAGAATGTTCAATTTTGGGTCGCAGAATTTTGGAAAAAGTTTTGCAGAAGAATCAGGGCCCTGATTATATATAAATAGGTATAGATTATATATAGATATATATCACAGTCATATAGATTAGATTAGAATAGTTATATATAGATAATTCAATAATAATTTTCCTTTTCCCTTTCCCTGTCTCCCTTAGATTTAGATAGATATTTTAGTTGTGTACATATAGAGAGAGATTAAATATTATATAGGTATTTAGGCTAGTCTGTTTTATTATATATATTAGGATTATAGGATAGGCATATTGTATAAATATAGGTTAGGTTTGAGTTAGGTTTTGTATATATAATTAGATCATTCAGTACTTATCTGACTGTGTGTGAACTTGTGCGTACAATGAGAAAGGGAAGGACTAGTCATTCAGCCTCTGGGGCAGGTGGCCCTGGTAAAGGCCATGAGCATGGACGTGCACGTGGGGGAGCTGGCAAGCCCGCTGCCACTTCTGCCACTGGTGGCAGCCCACCACCCAAGCTGAAGAGACCTGATTTGTTCCCCCTCAAGGTGGCAGGTCTTATCAGGGGAACAGGCTGCAGCACAGATCTCAGGAGTGACATCTGTGGAAGGCAGGAAGCCCCAGCCTTCCAGCAGTAACAGTGGCACTGAAGGAGGGAGCCAAAAACAAGGGGTTTGTGTGCAGCAGCAGCACTACACCCCACCCTCCTGAAGCACCAGCAGTAGCTGGCACTGCTAGCAGTGATTTTTCACTGGGGGCAGCAGCAGTTAGTATGGGGAGCTGCAGCAATGATGATGATGTGGGTGCTGTTGCTGGGAGTGGTGCAGGGGCACACAACTCTCCTGGGCAGACCTCTTCCTCGGACACCCCCCCAAGGGATTTGTGAGGATTTGGGGGAGGACATATTTGAGGGCATCCTTCCCCACCTTGGTGGCAGCAGCAGTCCAGCTTCAGCAAGTAGTAGGGATGGGTGAACGCGGTTCGGACATTCGGTGTTCGGCCTGAATTTGGCCAGTTCGGACGATCGAACTCGAACTCGAACCCATACGCAATCAAACCGAACAGACCGAATTCCAAACGTCAAAATGGCCGAACACTTCGGTCAGTTCGGATTGCGTTTGGTTGAGTTTGGGTGGCTAAAATGTGGTCTCCTGACAGGTCACTGGAAGGCCAAACGTAGCAGGGAGGGGGAAGTCATCTGACTCAGCTAGGAGCAGACTTCCAGGCACNATCATAGCACCCACGCTTGCTTTTATTGTGGGGACCCATCCCACTTTATCGGAGAGTGCCCCGAGTTGCTCCCAGAGCATAGGAGGATGGGAAACGCCAGAGGCCGGGATGGGCAGGGGCCATCTTGGTCGTAACTATGCATTCCAAGTCCCCGAATCAGACATCTAGGGGTTCTCATTTGAGGATTCCCATCACCTTGAGGATCAATCCTCATCGGTCGATAGTAAGCTGGTCCCTCATCGACTCGGGCGCCTCAGGGAACTTTATCGACAGCACGCTGGCCGAACGGTGGCAACTCCCCATTCAGAGGAAGATGATACCGGATCCCATCCACACTATCGACGGGTCCCCTTTGGTCTCCGGGCCTATCACCTCGTGTACTGCACCCCTGACCTGCACCATAGGGGACCACGGGGAACAAATCTCCTTTGATCTTGTGTGTACCCCCCTGTTTCAAGTGGTCTTAGGGAGCCCGTGGCTCTGTCGACACAACCCCATGATCCATTGGTCTGAAAGACAAGTACGTTTCATGACTTCCTATTGCCTCCAGAAGTGCCGCCTCCCAAGGCCAGGGCGAGGGGCACTGGCCACCTCTGGGCCATCCAGGGAAACCATGAACCTAGCTCTCCCCGGGGAGTACAAAGCCTTCCGGGATGTTTTCTCTAAGGTGCGGGCCACCAAACTGCCCCCACACCGTCCGTATGATTGCCCGATTGACTTGATGCCCGGAAAAGACCCACCATTTGGATGCATTTATGCCCTAGCCGAGCCGGAACTAAAGGTATTGTGGCAATATCTGGACAAGAACCTTCAGTAAGGCTTCATCCGACCTTCCACATCGCCTGCTGGTGCCCCCATATTTTTTGTCCCTAAAAAAGATGGGGGTCTGCAACCCTGTGTGGACTATCGGGGTTTGAACCAAATAACCATCAAAAATCGGTACCCGCTCCCCTTAATCCCGGAACTATTAGATCGCTTGCAAGGAGCCCAAGTTTTTACCAAGTTGGACCTCAGAGGAGCATATAACTTGCTCCGCATGCGCCCAGGGGACGAGTGGAAGACGGCATTCCGTACCCGTTATGGGTTATTTGAATATCTTGTGATGCCCTTCGGCCTTGCCAACGCTCCGGCCGCCTTCCAACACCTCATTAATGAGGTCTTCCGGGATGTTCTCGATGTATATGTCATCGCTTACCTCGATGACATTTTGATCTACTCCCTCAATATGGACGACCATGTCAACCATGTGCGCAAAATTCTCAGAAGACTTAGAAACAATAAATTGTATTGCAAAAGAGAAAAGTGCTTTTTTCATCTTCGCTCCCTCAGCTTCTTGGGGTTTATCATAAGCCCCCACGGAATTCGAATGGATCCGCAAAAAGTCGAGGCCCTAAATAGGTGGCCCACACCCAAGGCAGTAAAACCGTTGCAATGGTTCCTCGGGAGCGCAAACTATTACAGACAATATATCCCCAAATATGTGGAAATCACGGCCCCGTTGACCTTGTTGAAGAAGGACCAACCTTACGAATGGACTCTACAGCAACAATACAGCTTCTCTTATCTGAAGGAAGCGTTCATGAAAGCGCCCCTGTTACAGCACCCTGACCCCAACAAACCCTTTTTTGTAGAAGCAGATGCCTCCGGACAAGCCATAGGGGCAGTGCTACTACAAGAACATGAATCGCCAGAACCCCTCCTTCCGTGCGCCTATTATTCCAGGCAACTGACCCCCGCCGAAAGGAATTATAATATCCTCGATCGGGAACTCTTCGCGATTAAGATCGCCTTTGAAGTATGGTGTCACTACTTAGAAGGGGCTTGACACCAGGTGACCGTAGTGACGGATCACCAGAACTTGACCTTTCTTCAGACCACTCAGATCACCAACGCCCGCCATGCCCGCTGGGCCTTGTTTTTTGCAAGGTTCGACTTTCACGTTCGTTATCGGCCCGGGAAGCTCCACCTACTAGCAGACACCCTTTCGCGCTATCATGAAAACAGTCCACCTCTCCCTGCTAACCCCGAACCCATTCTCAAGCCCCAGACATTCGCAGGCACGTATACGACGTTACAAGAAATTCAAGCAGCCGCTGTACAAGATATCCCTGAAGTCACAATACAGCTTCACCGGCAGTAGCAGCTCCCCAGCCGGCAGGGGCACCAGATCCACGACATTTGGTAAGAGTGCCCCCCTCCTATCAACAAAACATATTGTGGGCCCATCACGATGGTCCCACAGCAGGACATCCCGGCATTGAACGAACTTCACAGTTGATTCGCCGGTCCTTTTGGTGGCCAAACCTGCAACAGGATGTCGCCCGGTACATAGCTAGTTGTGGCACCTGCGCCCGGACGAAAACACCTCGCCAAGCCCCGACAGGACTCCTTCAGTTGGCATCTCCCCCTTTAGGACCTTGGCAACGAGTAGGCCTTGACTTCGTCGTGGACCTCCCCCCATCTCGGCAATATACCACAGTACTAGTAGCAGTGGATCACTTTACCAAACTAGCCCACTTTATTGCCTGCAAGGGACTACCATCAGCCAAGCGAACCGCACTGCTCTTTATCCAACACATCTTAAAACTTCACGGTTGTCCACAGGAAATTATAAGCGACAGAGGGTCCCAATTCACATCACGCTTCTGGAAGGTCTTGTTTCAAGCCTTAAAGGTAACACTTAAGCCCACCACTGCCTACCATCCCCAGGCGAATGGGCAGGTGGAAAGGGTAAACCAAAATATGGAGCAATATCTCCGATGCTACATAAATTACCTCCAAGATTATTGGCACACACGGCTCCCGCTTGCGGAATTCGCATATAACAATGCCCCTAATGCCTCGTTGGGGAACTCCCCCTTCTTCGTTACTTATGGTTTTCAACCCCAAGGGGGGGCCATCGAAACTCCAACCACGGCAGTACCCGCCGCAGGAGCACTTGTCCAACAGATCCGATATGCGCAATCAATTTAACGACAAGTATTACTACAAGCATGGCAACAATATAAGGTTCAAGCCGACCGGCATAGGTGCCCCGGAACGCCATTGCAACCAGGGGACCTCGTCTGGATCGACTGTCGTCGATACTCTTCTTCTCGGCCATCCCCCAAGCTCGATCATCGTTATATTGGGTCCTTCCCCGTACTACGGCAACTAAATGAGGTAACCTATACGGTGAAATTGCCCCCCTGCTCTCGAATCCATCCCACTTTTCATGTGTCCCTTCTGAAAAAGGCCAACATACGCCCTGGAATAACCTCGATAGAAACGCCGGACCCCCTGGGCCCACTCGGTGGGGACCCCGACTATGAGGTGAAAGCAATCTTGGACTCCAAGATTCGACGAGGTCGTCTACACTACTTGATTGACTGGGTGGAGTTTGGGCCATCGTATCGTTCCTGGGAACCCGCTAGCAACGTTACCGCCCCTCGCCTTGTTAGGCTATTTCACCTCCGCCACCCCTCGAAGCCCAGCCACGGGGGGCGGCGGCTTCGACGGGGGGGGTATTGTCAGCCTCTGCCGCCAACCCCGGGGCCCCCGATACCCTCAGGGCCCCCAGGACACAAATATGCGGCAGGAGCCGGTGGAGCCCCCTCCCTCGCCGGCCGCATCGGCTGTCAATACGGAGCCCGTAGCCATGCCCCCCCTGACCCCGAGCAGAGAAATCCCCCTCCGGAGCAGGACGCACCCTTGATCACGCCCCCGATGCTGCCGCGACGCTCAGAGCATCTGTGAGCATGCACGGGGGCGGGGCTTTCCACATAAACACCAGCACCGCGCTCAGAACGGCACTGGTGATTGTTTGAGACCGGCCCCCTTGCGTTTGTTCTTGCTGTGTTGTTGCAAATTGCCTGCCTAAGTATCTTCCTGACTCCTGAGCCTGAGTGAAACCCCTTCAGTGAATTCCCCCTTGATGTGCCTGGAAGCGAGTGACGAAGCGAGTGGTGAGTGCAAGGTGTGTGAGTGTCCCCCTCCCCCTCCGTCCCTGGTCTGGGTTAGGCCTCCCCCCTGGGGAGCACTGTGAGCGAGAGTCCCTACCTCTTCCCTTGCATGCCTGGGTAAGGCCCCCCCCTCCTGCACAGCTCCTCCCTGCACTTCGTCTCCTGCCTTCCCTTGCACCCTGAGAGCGTGGAACAGGGAGTGTGGGGGTATTGTGTGGCCTCTCGTTATCCATGCGCCCTATGATGATAGTGGCCTGTTCTCTTTCATTAGAGGTAACGGCCTACACACTATCCTGATGGGCACAAGACCCCCTCTTTATTGCCTCGCCGAGAGAGCCGCTGCTATCTATACCCAGTGTGTGAGAGATACGAGTGGTGACCCCTTTGTGTCCTCCCCCCTCCCCGGTGACAGAGAGGAGAAGCCCAACGTGGGGTGGGGAGAGGTATGCACTCTTGTGCTTGGAACATGAGGAAAGACGGCTGTCTGTAAAGTGGGGGGAAGCAGTGAGTTCTGCAGAGTGGGGTGGTGGTGTTATGACCCCCTCCCCGATCCCTTCTACGGGGAATAGCAGGTAAGTAGCCACCATCTTCCCAAGGATCTCACACAGATCCATTCCCACTGCTCCTGTCTAGACGGTGTGTGTGTGTGTGTGTGTGTGTGTGTGTGTGTGTGTGTGTGTGTGTGTGTGTGTGTGTGTGTGTTTGTGTGTGTGTGTGTGTGCTTTGTACCCATCATGAGGGGGTGGGGAGCTCTGCCTGCCCCTCCCATTCCCAAGCACTAGTCCATCCCTTCACAACAACACATGCCTATCTCTTAGGATCGACTGTCTAAGAGATCCTTGGCCTGTACGCTATTCGTGACAAGGGCTCTGTACCATGGCCACCAATGTCTGCTTCTTCCAATGCCAATGGCCCCCAGGCCAGGCCTATATGATGTCTGTGCCATGATGCCATGGCATAAAGAAACAGCTGCCGGCTGCTACTGCCAGACCTATATGCTGTGTCTGTGCAAAGTGAATCTGTACCCCAGGTTGCCACCTAGGTCAAAGCATGCCTCAGACCACCTTCCTGCCTCTCATGTCAAGGTGCCTGTCTGCCTGCCCAGGTTGCTGCCAGGAGAGAGAGAGAGAGAGAAATGAGAAAGAGAGACAAAGTCCACCTACTGATTGAAGGAGAGACAGACACAATCCCACCCATGCTGTTACTGGCACTATATGGCCAGAGAGATAGATAGAGAGGTTCCCAGCTAGTATGAGGGAGATGGGGTTTAGAGGGGAAGGGTAGGTGTATCCTGGCTGCCACCTGCCAGAACCAGGAAGAACTCCCATCTGTTCTCATGCTCCCATTAATGCCCATTGCCCACATCCAGCACACAGCAAACCTACCTTAATGAGATGGAATATAACCCACAACATATTATATGTGCCTGCCTGCCTGTGTGCGTCCCTGTACCTGCTTCCCTGCTACCATACCACCCATCGCCTGATCGAATGAAGTGTGCCTCATAGGCTTTGGGCTGTCATTTCAGTGTCCTATCCCTGATTCAGTCATGCCTGCCCATCCCAGGGACCATCAACGAGATTATGGGACCATCATTCCAGTCACTGGGGGCTGCATTCCATTCAATTTCATCAAGAAGTCCAGTGCCCGCATGCCAGCCTGCCCTGTGCCCCCCTCCCCAAAAGCCTACTCCTCTTCACCCACCTGCAAATGCCCATTGACCCTGGCTGCAGATGCCCATCCGACTACCAGCTCCTGCTGCCTGCTGCCTGATGCCGAGGAGCCTTTCTCTCTTTCTCTCTGTCACACCTACCCACACAAACACAAGCCCTGCACCTCCTGGGGGGCTTTCTGCTAGTTGAGACCCTGTTGCTGGCACAGCACATCTTTGGGTTCATAACTACGTGACATGAGGTGGCAGGTGCTGCTGGAAGGGATCGACAAGCTGTATGAGTTGATTCTGCCACCTGCCAGCCAGAACTTCAGCACAAAGGGGGAAAAAAAATATTGGACAGGTCAAACGAAGCTCGTAACAAGAAATACATTACAACTACTTTTATTATAACAATTTTAATAACATCAACAAGAAAAAAGCAACAACAACAACATTAAATGAAACAAAAGCAAAAATGGAAATGAACCTTAGTAATAAACCTAAAAGTCTGAGTCTGTGGCTCTGCTGCCACCGGGCCTGTCCCCGGGGAATTGGCAAAAAGACAGGAGAGGTAGGGGCACTTTGAAGTGCTGAGGGCCGGTGACCTCATGCTCGCTCATTCCGCCGTTTAGCATGGCATGATCCATGCCCTCTTTCATAGCCCCATGCCACCTGGAGAGTGCCTGGTGGTAGTGCTGCACGCGGCAGACCTCAGCAGAGACATACTGGGCGTATGCTGTCACCTTCTGCCGCTCCACCTGGACCACCTGCAGCTCCTCCACCAGGCCCTTCTCTAGGTTCACAGAGCAGCACTGGACTACCACCACATGGGCCAGGGTGCACCGCTGCATCCTGGCTTGAAGGGCCTTGTCCTCTGCATCCTCCGGGTCACCGGGGGTCTCCACGTCAGGACTGGGGGGGGGGTAGGTGAAGGGCTTATATTCCTCCTTTTGCTCGTTGCCTTCCCCCCCTTCTTCTGGTGCTGAGGCTCCACGGGCGCCACTCCAGAGTCCTCCTCACCCGCAAGCCTCACTCTCATGCCGTGGGTCTTCTCAATGTGGTTGAGGATCCCCGACATGGTCCCCTCCCTCTGCCAGTGGAAGATTTTCTGGCAGATCTAAACAGAGCAGAAAAAGATAGGAACATATGAAGTGCTATACTGTGTCAGACCAATGGTCTGTCAAGCCCTGCCTGCATTATGTCTCCACAAGTGCGTGGACTGGGTGGCCAATGGACAGCCAATCTCTCTCTGCAGGGGACTTCCATTCCTAACAGGTCATAGGGCAATTCAGTCCCTGTTGTGCCATACCTTGCATGTGGCGGTTCTGTTGCCCTTGTCATAGAACCGCCAGACTTCCGACGACTGGCGCCGAATGTCTGGGGGTGACACCAGTGTGCTCTGCCTAGGGGTCCGGTGATGAGTCCTCGGCCTCGGCTTGGTCCTGGAAATGGTCTCTGAAATGGAAACACGTAAGAACACCAAATAAATATCATGCATTTATGATGATGCCTCTAGTCCTCCCTCCTTGGGCTGCTAGGGATGGCAACTAGAAACCAGTAAAGCACAGGCAAATCCTGCCCTCCCAGGGGTGCTAGGGGATGCTAGATATTGCAACAAGAAAGCCCCTGGCTGGCACGTGCAAATCCTGCCCTCCTTAGGGTGCTAGGGATGGTGAAGGGAGATGTGACCCTGGCTGGAGGAAAGAGTCTGCCCTTATTTGGGGGTGCATAGAGAATGGGATGGCAACTGGAGAGTGGAGACCCTTGCTAGCCTGGCACATGTTTGGGTGGGGATGCTGCTCGTGCCAGAGCCCCCCACACTACAGTACCCTCTCTCTCTGTGGCAGACATCCGCTGCCACCCACTGATGCCCACTGTTTGTGACTGACTGATGCCCACCACCCATGCACTCACCCGCACGCCAGTGAGCTCGCTCTAACGGATAGACCCTTTCTTGTCCTAAAAGTAAAAAAAAAGTTTACAAACCTGTCAGGAGTGGCAGTAACTCCAGAGCCTGCCACTTCCTCCTCATCCGAAGAGTAAGCCACCACCAGTGACATGGGAAGTGTAGTAGGGGCAGCAGCCTCGACCGCTACCTCCTCCTCCACCGCCGCCTTGAGCAGCAAGTTGGCCCCCAGCCAGGGGATCAGCATCACAGCCTTCTTAATTTTGTTGGTTTTAATTTTTTAATTATTTTTTTTAAACAAACACTCCTCACAGCCAAAACAGTCACCCACAACACACACCAACCACCCAAACACACAGCACATCCAAACCCAACACAATCAGCCAAAACACATGAACCAAGCAGCCACCAAGTCAAACACACACTCACTCGCCACACAGCTCCGCACACACTTGAATTTCCGGTTTCCGGCGTGATTTCCAGCTCTCGCGTTATTTTTCTGGCCGAACGGCCAATCCCGAACAGAACGGCTGAACAGAACAGCTGAACGTGAACCAGGAGACTCGCCGAATGCACGAACACGAACGCAAGAACCGAACGCAGCCAAACCAAACGGCCGAACCCGAAGGGTGGTCTGTTCGCCCATCCCTAGCAAGTAGCAGCAGGGCATCCTCTCCTCCCATGCTACAAGGTGGTAGCAGCAGCAGCTTCAGCATGGGTGGTGTCATGGAACTGGGCAGCTATGAGGGGAGTGAGGAGGTGGTTGAGGAAACTTCTGGTCATGATGATGCTCCTATTGTGGCCCCATTGGGGACAAAGGTAGCAGCCCCCAGCGGCAGCACAAAGGGTTCAGGGCACCCCAGGGGACCTGTATGGGATCACTTCAAGGAAGTGATCGCAGGCCACAGCAGCTGGGTGGCCTGCCTTTACTGTGGGAAGGTAGTGTGCCGTGGAAATAAGAGGAGCAATTTAAGTAGCCATGGCATAAATTCACACATGAGGACCTGGCACAGGGCTTTGCTGCTGGAAGAGACATCTGTCAGTGTGGACAGGAGTGGGTTCCCTGCTTCAGCAAGCATGAGCAGCAGCAGCAGCAGACCTTCCTCCTCTGCTCACGACAAGGGGAAGGAGGGACAGCGGCAGGTCCCATCTCGAACCAACTGTAAGCAGCCTCGTCAGTCCACAATAGAAGACCTGGGGTTTGGGCTGTTGTGGCATAGTGGAGTGCGTCATCCAGCAGCAATCAAGATCACCAGGTGGGTGGATGAGATGATTGCCCTGGATGAACAGCCCTTTTGTATAGTTGAGGATCAGGGATTCCGCTGGCTGTTGGCACTCCCATACCAGCTTCCCTCACACACCACCTTCAGCAGGCAGGTGGTGCCCACCGTGTACCAGGCAGCCAGGGAGTGGGTGAGGGAGAAACTGGCCAGGGCCGGTGGAGCAATTGTGCATTTTACAACAGACATTTGGAGCAGCTGAAATGCACAACATGCCTACTTGGCCCTGACTGCTCACTGGTGGCAGCTGTGGGTGGCAGGAGGAGGAGCAGGAGGTAACAGGGGCGAGGGGGCAGGGTACAGGTGGGCTCTGCTTCATGTCCAGGCCATGGATGAGAGCCACACTGCCACCAACATAAGGGGAGCCTTAGACACCATGGTGTAGTGGTGGCTAAGGGAGGAAGCACCTTTCACCAAGGGGTTTGTGGTCACTGAAAATGTGGCCAACATGAAGAGGGTGGTGCAGGAGGGCGGGTTCCAGCACATCCCCTGCGCTGCCCACACCCTTCACCTGGTGGTGAGGGATTCCCTGGGCCTGGGGAAGAAGGAAGCAGAGCTCAGCAGCAGCCCCCATCCCCTGTTAATTGAGAAGGACAGGAAAATTACAGGGTACTTTAACAAGACCATGAAGGGTGGTCACCTCTTGAGGGAGAAGCAGGTGGATCTGGGGGCCCAGGAGCACTACCTCGTGCATGATATGAGCACCAGGTGGAACTCCACATACAGCATGATGGGGCGTCTGGTGGAGCAGAGGCGGATCCTGCACGAGGTAGCCTCAGAGAGGGAGATTGTGATGGAAAGGCCACTAGGGCAGGAAGAGTGGACAATGATGGCCCAGGCCGTGCACATCCTTAAGTCCTTTAAGGATGTGACAGAGAGCCTGAGTGCGGCGATGGCCACCCTGAGCTAGGTAACCCCCCTGGTCCGAAGTCTCATCAGGAGGATGGAAGGCTTCCTGAGGGACCAAGGTGGGAGGAAAGGGAGGGGGCAGAGCAGCAGCTTGTACCAGAGGTGGTGGCCCTGGTAAAAACGTTGAAGGAGGGGATGAAAAGGCGGTTTTACCCTCTTATATACAAGGAGGTTTATGTACTCTCCACCATGCTGGACCCCAGGGTGAAGGCGAGCGTGGCAGCTTGCATGGAAGACTTCACTCTGAGGAAGCACGCTCTGGTGGAGAGGGTGCAGGCAGTTGAGAGGGTCAGACAGCAGCAGCAGCAGCAGCAAGTCAGCCAGGAGCGTCAAAGCAGCAGCAGGAGGGTGGAGATGCAGATCACTCCCAGCAGCAGCAGCTCCTTGGCTATCACCCACCTTGAGTGGACCATCACGGGCAGCATTGGCACAGGCAATTGGGTAGGAGGTTGGCAGAAGTAGCAGGCAGAGGGAGCAGGCACCTGACACTGTGGAGCGGGCAGTGGCTAAATACCTCGAGGAGCTGGTGGTGGATCCCAGCAGCAATCCCCTTCTCTACTGGGCAGAGAAGGGGAAAATATGGCAGGTACTGACCAGGGTGGCACAGGAACTAGTGTTCTGCCCACCAACCAGCGTGACCAGAGAATGGGTGTTTTCGGTGGCGGGGGACATCATGAGTCCCCACTGTTTGAGGCTGGGCTCTGGGTTGGTGGAACAAGTCCTGTTCCTGAAGGTCAACCTTCCACTGCTGGGTTTCCCTGACCTGCTCATGGACCCAAAGTGAGAGCAGGGGCACACTTGAGAGAGAGGGGGGGGGCCTCCCCGCTGCTAGAATGAGAGAGAAGAGAGGGAGACATGCTCCCGCCCATGCTGTCACCTGCCATACATGACCAGAGAGAGAGAGACTCCCCACTGCTAGAACAAGAGAGAGAGAGAGAGACGCTCCTGCCCATGCTGTCACCCACTGTACACGACCAGAGAGACAAAGGCAGACAGAGAGGCTCCCTGCTGCTAGAATGAGAGAGAGAGAGAGAGAGAGAGAGAGAGAGAGGTGTATCTTGCTCAAGCTGCCACCTTCCAGAACCAAAAAGAGAGCTCCTCTGCGCTCATGCTCAATGCTCACATCCAGCAGCAAACCCACCAGAATGAGATGGAAATAATACACAATATGTGCCTGCCTATGTGCCCCCCTCCATCTGCTACCACTTATTGCAATTATTGAATTAAGTGTGCTCAATCACACACTAATTCTCTCGCTCTTTCTCCTATGCCCTGCTCTCTGTGGGGCAATCAGTTGGGGGTTTGCCTTCCCTCTCTGATACCCCACCACTCGGGGTCTTCCAAATGACTACCACCAACAGTAAGCGAAACCTATCCAGGTATCATGTCACCTCAGCTTCCCAAGGTGGCCCCACATGGGGAGATCTATCTGTGACCTGAAGAAGATGCCACCCAACTTGGGGGCTTCCAAAGGTGGCCCCCCATCAGGCGATCTATCTGTGAGAGCTAACACCTGCTGCTGCCAGAGAGCCTCTCTCTCTCTCTCTCTCTCTCTCTCTCTCAATATGGCACACCCACACAGAAACTAGCCATGGCTGTTCCAACCGGGGTGCTGTCTGCAACTTGAGACCCTGGCATGTCTTGGGGTACTCCCAGTGATACCACAATCCTGCTTCTGCTCATGCCAAGCTATAGAGATTAGATATTATATAGGTATCTAGGCTAGTCTGATTTATTATATATATTAGGATTATAGGATAGCCATATTGTATAAGCTGTCGTTGCAGTCCCAAGAACCATCATCAGGGTTCTGGGGTCGTCATTCCACTCACAGGGAGTTGTCATTCCACTGCATCCTGAAGCAGTCACTCCAGTCCCTAGAACTATCGTTAAAGTACTAGGGACATCATTCAGCTCCCATGGGCTGTCATTCCACTGTACCTGAAGCAGTCATGCCAATCCTAGGAACCATCATCACATCAAGATTCTGAGGCCATCATTCCACTCACAGGGAGCTGTCATTCCACTGCATCCAGAAGCAGTAATTTCAGTCCCAAGAACTATCATCAAGGTTCTGGGGCCATCATGCCGCTCACAGGGAGCTGTCATTTCACTGCATCCAAAAGCAGTCACTCCAGTCCCTAGAACCATCGTTAAAGTACCAGGGACATCATTCAACTCCCATGGGCCTCTCTCTCTGGCACCCCCACCCCCCAAAAAAATGCCCTGCTGCTGCCACTGCTACTATTCCTGCCAAGCTGCCACGTGTCTGCCTGCATGCCAGCTCCTCTGATGCCACCTACTGCTGCCCACTGCCAGAGAGCCCCTCCTATCTCTCTGGCACCCCCACAAAGAAACTAGCCCTGGCTGCTCCACTCGTGGCACTGTCTGCAAGTTGTTCCCAATTATACCACAGACCTGCTCCTGCTTCTTCTGCTTGTGCCAAGCTCCCATCCGCTGGCCTGCTCCTCCAGTGCCACCCGCTGATGCCTCTACCAAGACCTCTCTCTCTCTCTCTCTCTCTCTCTCTCTGTGGCACACCCACACAGACAGAAGCTGTACCCTCCTGGGGGATTGTCTGCAAGTTGAGAACTTGGCACAGCTTGGGGCTAATACGCACCAGTGGCAGTGCTGCTGCTGTCAGGTAGGGATCTGACAAGCTGTATATCTAATGAGATTCTGCCACCTGCCAGAAGAACTACAGAGGAATAACAGATTGGACAGGTCAAAATCGACTGGTAACAAATATAACTTTTATAAAAACATTTTAAAAACACATTTTAACTATGGTGAACTATGTAAGTCGCCCCAAGCTTCTCTGTGAGCAGGAGGGGGTGGGGTAGAAAAATAGTAAAATAAATTTTAAAAATAAAAAGGCATAGAACATACATAACTTAGGCTTCTTTGGGCCTGTCCCCTAGAACACGGGGGGAAGGGGACAATGGTCCATGGGACCGAGGTGTGGGGACATAGCCGACCTCTGCCCCATGTTGCCTGGCAACGTCCAGGGCCCCCAACATGGATTCCTTCCATGCCACCAGGGACTGGAAGAATGCCTCTACAGGGTTCTTTTCAGTACTTGTGTACTGCACATAAGTCTGAGCCTGCTGCTCCCATATCTGGAGCTCCCGGAACCGCTCCACCAACCTATTATTCTCCATATCCCTGGTGTTGACCTTGAACCCCTTCATATATTTTTTCGCCGGGTTCCACAGCGACCCCCCAAAATGCCCTCACTTCAGGGGTGCCCTCTTCCCGTGGGGCTGGCAAATCATCCAAGGAGCTGGTGGGGGAAGGACTGGGATGGCGCCTCTTCTGGTGCGATTTCCTCCTTTGCTCCTCCCGATGTTCCTCCCTGTGAGTGCTTCCATGGCCACCAGATGCACCCCTCTTCACCTTGATGAGGTGGACTGTCTCTATATGGGCAAGGAGGCCAGATGTGGTCCATTGTGGCCCCCTTTTAATCTTTTTGTCACAGATCTAAAGAACATAAAAAGACAGGAACATAAGAAGTGCCATACTGGTTCAGACCAATGGTCTATCAAGCCCTGCCTGCATTCTGTCTCCACAAATGGGTGGCCAGTCTGTCTCTCTCTCTCTCTGTGGGGGACTTCCCAACATGTCATAGGGCAATCCATTGCCTGTTGTTCCAGCCCCTGTGCCTTACTTTGCATTCTGCGAAGCCACCTTTTGGGGTATGGAAATATTTCCATATCACAGATCTTGTTGCCCTGCTTTGGGTCTGTGAGGTTGGCCTTGATGGAATTTTGGCAACACCAGCATCATCATCATAACTCTCTCTGAAACAAGAACACATAACACCTACATAATATTATGAAACCATGGTGATGCCTCTAGTTCTTCCCAGACCAATACCCATTCTCCCACACCAAGCGGATGGATGGTGCTGCTGTCTCCTTGCTTCTTTTCCTTTCTTCCAGGTACACCACCACCACCTGGGATGCTGTCTGCAAGTTGAGACCCTGGCTGGCATGTCTCTGGGTGCTGCTGCTGCTGCTTGTGCCTGACTGCCCACTGTCGCCTGCCAGCCGGTCCGCCCGCCAGCCTGCTCCTCCACTGCCACCCCTGATGCCTTCTGCTGCTGCTGAAAGAGCTCCTCTCTCTGGCAGATCCAAAAGTAAAACACACGCAAATCTTGCCCTTCCTGGGGTGCTATCTGCAAGCTGAGACCCTGGCATGTCTTTGGGTACTGCTACTGCTGCTCATGCCTGACTGCATGACCACCCACCCGCCCGCTAGTCCACACACGAGCAAGCTCGCTCTAAAGGATAGTATTTTTCTTGTCCTCAAAGTTATATGGAACATTAAATAAATAAAAACAAATTTTACAAAGCTGAGAGTGGCACCTCTTCTGCCCTCCTCCTCCTCTGGTGAGGAGCCCACCTCCAGCACCTTACAAGATGATCCAGCCTGGGCCTCCATCATTTCTTCCTCTACCTCCACCTTGACCTTCCTCCCTAGGTTCTTCTTCCTGCTTCCTTCACCTTCCATTTTCACACAGGCACACCAGCACACACAACACACACACACAGAGTTAACTAGCCACAACAGACACACACAATCAGGCAGCCACGCACCACGCTATTGCACAGCCGATTGAACTACCGTTTCCAGTTTTGGTATCGTTCCCAGTCTTGCAAGATTATGAAACGATTAAAAAAAAATCCTTGTTTGAAATTGGTAACAATATTGCTTGATAGCTGCAATAACGAAAATGACATTGTTGTTAATAATGATAACGATAAAATGACACATTTTAATAACGAAATCGATGACGATAATGAAAAACAACATGGGACCCTGGTGCACACCTCTACTCTGTAGATAATAAAGAGCATTTGGGTGGACGAACAAGGCGTGTGCTGTGTTTTGGCTCTCATCCTCTGTGGACTCACAAGGTGGCAGGCTTAGAATTGCTATACCAACATCAGAAGGAGACTGTGATGAAAGAGGGGGTTTCTTCTTGCACACACAGAGCCCGGACAGAACAAATGGCTTCCACTGTAAGGGGTGAAGCTGAAATATTGTCCCATTTCAATTTTGATTGGAACCGGTATTTCATTTGTTCCAACCGGAGACAGGAATGAACAGTTATTCGTTCCAATTCAGATCAGACCAAACAAAAAAACAATTTTTTTAAAAAAATTGCCCCTTGTGCATGCGCAAAATGATCACCAGGCCATTTGCATATGCACAAAATGGCCACTGCCCACACCCAAAATGGCAGAATTCCAATTAAAAAAATAACAAAGCTGTTCCATTCTCGCAGAAATGTTCCACAAAAAGAGAACAGCTATTTCAACCCAGGCCTGTTCCACTGAAGACTGGAGAAGGAGCAAGAGATCATTCTAAGAGGCTGGATGGTTTAGGGTGGGCAGTCATACATAGTATATGAGCATTGGTTATGCGGTCTATGGTCTTCACACCATAATAAATAAAAGTTCATCATAAATTCAGGCATAATAGAAGAGCAGCAACAGCCACACACCCCAGTTGTAGCCGGAAATCACACAGGAAGGATTCTGCCCAGAACCAGAGGAATGTATTCCTCCTTGTTCTTCCACCACAGTTTGTTCACAATAACTCTCCTATAATAAAGAAGGAGGGGGAAATCCTACTGCTCCTTGTCTTCCTTAATCTTAAAGTCATCATAATTGTTGCCCAGTACAATATACAATAAAGAAAATTAGAAGAATTTAACCAGTAAAATATCCACAACTTAACATATACAAGATAAAATGAGCTGTGACCCCAAGCCCACAATTACATAATCATCACAATCAGTCCATTAATAAACCTATCAGGCAAAAGTAGAACAGAGGCGTGATGATTAGTGTGGCAATGGACAGAAGAACAGGGATGATCTGCAAGTACTCACTGGCTCTGAGGGTCAAGTTGTTTTTTGAATCCCATTGTACAGGAGAAATAATACATTAAAACCAGCTACCATGTACTATCTTTCTGAGACATACCAGGTACAAGATGAAGGCCACAGGGCCCATGATGGTTTATTAGGAACCTTCTACTTCTTTCTCCTAATCTCTATTAATTTATATTTTCTTCTCAAAGGGCCAGAGTCCCAGGAGCCCCCCAGATCCATCGCTGTCTTCCAATGCTTAATTGGTCACCTAGAACTAGTTGCTAAACTTGAATTTCCATCAGGAATGGTTTCTTCCAGAAGTAATACCAATATAATCACCAACAGCAGCAGGAGTAACAAAGATAGTTACAGCTGACACAGCAGTACTAAGGAAGAGAGATTCCAGTATGACACCTCAAGCAGTAGAGTTCAGTCACTGGGTGAAAACAGACAAGTTACACCCCACGCATTACCACAGGTAATCAGTGGGAAAGCATGGGTAATATGTGGGTAATACATGGGGAGGTGCTTGTCTGTTTTCATCCACTGAGGAGGAATGGTTCCAATATGGCACCAATGGATCCAATAGTGTTCAGTCACGGAGGATGAGTGATTCCAAGATGGTGCCTCAAGCACATCAATGATCACTGAGAAGGAAGAATTTCAAGATAGCACTATCAGACACAATAGTACTCAGCCATTAAGGAGGAATGATTCCAAGATGGCACCTCAAGCACAGTAGTTCTCAGTCATTGAGGAATAATTCCAACATCGGGCACAATGTCCTATAATAAAGAAGGAGGGAAAATCCTACTGCTACTACTACTCATTTTTATAGCACTACTAGGCATACACAGTGCTTTACAGTCATGATTTTGGAGACAAGTCCCTGCCCAGTGGTCTTACAATCTAAGCTGGACATGGATAAGGGGAACACAGAGAGAGACAGACACATGCACTCCCATATTACAGATGGGGAACTGAGGTTGAGAGGTTGTGACTTGCCCAAGGCCACCCAGTGAGTTCATGGCTAGGGCAGGATTTGAAGCCTGGCTTCCCAGGACCAAGTCCAGCACCATATTAGAATATCTCCTCCTTAGTACTTCTGTGTAAGCTGCAACTACCTTTCTTAGTCCTGCTGCTGTTGGTGGTGATATACTGGTATTATTTCTGGAGGTTCAGCAACTAGTCCTAGGTGGCTAATTAAGCATTTAAAGACAGCGATAGATCTGTGGGGCTATGAGTCCAAGATGGCACCTCAAGCACAGTGGCACTCAGTCACTGACGGGGAAGGATTCCAAGATGGCATTAGCAGACACAAAAGCACTCCGTCATTTAGGAGGAATGATTCCAGATGGCACCTCAAGCATAGAAGCATTCAGTCACTGAGGGGTAATTCCAAGATGGCACCTCAAGCACAGTGGTACTCGGTCTCTGAAGGGGAAGGATTCCAAGATGGTGCCTCAAGCACAGTAATACTCAGTCACTGAGAAGGAATTATTTTAAGGTGATACCAACAGGCACATATGTTTGTATTCCGTGACTCTAGGAAGGATACAGTAGAAACTCCATTACCCAGGCATCTTTATGGGGGTGGGGGGTAAAATATGCTTTTAGTCCATATAAGGTGTGGAGGGCTCTACTGAAATAGTAACACACTAATGTTGAGAGTGGTGGTGAACATAAGACACATCTGAAATAGGGAAGTTTCCTGATTAGAGCAGTGTCTGGATAAAGAAGCCCCTACCCTGACTTCAAGATGATAACAACACCATTGAAAGGCAATTCCAATATGGTTATCAGGGGCAAACTTATTCATATGAGGAGCAGTTCCAAAATGGCAGCTACACAGGACCTGTTCAGAAGAACCATTCAGAATGGAAGCTGCAGTACCTCATCTCTCACCCATCTGAACTTGCAAAGTCCCTGTGTTGAAATAATACTTTACCTTTAAGGCAAGTTAGGCAAATCTCCCATTTCCTCCCCTGCCATGTCTCTACAACTGACAGGAGCAAGGAAGAAAATGAAAGCCAAAACATTTGGCATGAGAATTTAAAATAAACATATTGAGATGAAAGAGAGAGGGAATCAGCCAATATTGGCTGGCCTGCTTGGCATGGCTCCCAATGAATTTTTTCTGCTGCTTCTCTGACCTTCTTTGCCCTCTTCCCTCTGCTATGGCCTGGCATTTTGTCAGCTTGAGGCCTTCTCTTCTTAAGCCAGGTTTCAAGTTCTCTTTTCACACTGGGGATACATTATTAAAAAAACAATTGTTCTACTCGTTCTAATTCTGAACAATGTGTCACTGGTAAGTAATGCAGCGCTAATCACACAATTACTTCATGATGTATTATATATTTTTGAAAAAGACATGAAATATAAAAAAAATATCTTGTAAAGAATTAATTTAGTAAATGTCTGACTTGGGCACTGTAATTCTTTGCTTTCTCCCCCCCCGCCCCCCCCATGTCAAAATTGGACCTGGCGGAAAGGACTTTGAGTAATTTTGTATTAATTAATCTCTTTTTTTATTAAGATGAGCTCAAAGGACGTTCAAGGCCAGGGAAGTATGTGGAAAGGGGAGACAGAGCTGAATTTGTCTCTGGTGTAATGATCTCAAAGACATCAATTTGGTATTAATGCTATTACATGGCAAGAGCATTTTGTCATTTTGAGTATGGGCTTCCGTTAGGGCTGAAATAGCTGTTCCCCTTTTTCAGAACATTTAGTCAAAAACAGAACAGCTATTAACTTTTCTGTTGGAATTCTAATCGGAATTCTTACGGAATTATTTTTTTTTTAAAAAAACCATTGGACATGCGCAAAATGGCCACTGCCCTTTATTTCAAAATCGGCTTCCTTTATCCAATCATTTTGAAATTTGGTACACATAATGATTTCTATTGGAGGTATAGGCACCCCAAGTTTCAGTCACATAGCATAAAAAACAAAAATGTTACAGCCAATAATGTGTTTTCCATTGAAACCAATGGAAATTCAATTCTGAACTCACCTAACGCATCCGAACTGAAAGTTCGAATTCGAGTTCGATTTGCACGTTAGGTTTGGTTGACAGAACTATTCGAGTTCGGTCCGAACTCCGAACTTCCGAACCGCATTCGCCCATCCCTAGAAAGTACCTGTGCCAAAGGTTAGCATAGGTGTGAGTCCCATTGAAGTGCATGGGACTCCACTGGATGCTAACTGCTAGAGTGTCCATACGATTGAGATGTTGGGGGAATTAGAGTTGGCTGGAAAATCTGCATTTTCCAGCTGAAAAGTACTGAAAAGTACTGAAGATCTGTAAGAGGTAACAATCCCATCTCCAAGCCTTCAGGAATCCCATCCGCCCAATCAGGAAAGATGAACAATCCTATGTGACTTACACAATCAATCGCAATGAACCAAAAACTGCTGCACATACCTAGTAGAGCGTCCGGCAAGTTAGCCATAAAGAAAAGCGTCAGGACACGGAGTAATTCTGAAGAGCCAATAAATCATAGGGAGTTGCGATCTGCTTTTGTGAGCAGCAAAAGAGGCTAAATCTGCCAAGGAGATTAGTTGTTGCAAATTATTTGCTCAGCTGTGCTCAATAGCAGTGTTTTCTCAGGATTATGGTTCCGGAATTGAGGCTATTACATGACAGAAAGGTGCTTAGGATGCATTAACAGGGAAGAAGAAGAAGAAGAAGTCGTCATCCTTCCATGCTATTCCAGCTGGCTTTGGAAATCTTGCTTATGTTGTTAGGTTGGATTCTTATTCTTTGGCTTGTGGGCCACTGTCACATTTGTAAAGACTCACATCTAATCATTCCTATTTTAGCACACAGCAAGCCTCTTGCTTGTAAAATGTATATGAACAATCTTCCTGCATGTGCTGTGCTGGTGAATGCCAGGCTGCCTGCATGGTCTGTCAGGGAGAGCTGCCCATTCTGCTTGATCTAAATTCAGGTCATTAATTTCCTCAAGATCTGCCTAATCCAGGGACAGAAAGAGGGAAAGTCAAACATTGTGACATCAGTCAAGTCAGCACGTTGAGGGAAGTGTGTACATAGACCTTGTGTAAAAGGTGGCCAATTCCAAATGTTCCAAAATCATGAGTTGGGCCCCCAAAATCATGAGCCTCATTTTAAAAAAAGTATTTAAAATTGATTTCTTTTCCCAGGACATTTGGTTTGGGAGCCTGAAGTTATATGACTATGTCCCCAGTCCTTGTGTGCATGCCCTCATCTCTGCTCCCTTACCCTGAACTCAGATTTTCTGTTCTTAAGGTTAGGAACTGGTTATAGGGGCCACATCCAGGGTGGAAAGGGACCAAATAAAAACTTGCCATGGGCCACAGGGACAAAATAAAAACTTGCCATGGGCCACATTTAGCCCCTGGGCCTAAGTTTCCAACCCCTGGTGTAGGAGAAGAAGAGCAGGGATGTGAGGGGCTGGTCTGAGGTGAGGGATTAAGAAATGCAGCACCATCAGTGTGGCTTAGTAGCTACTAGCTTATAGGGATGGGCGAACAGAACGGAGTTTGGAAATTCGGTTCGGTTCGGTTCAGTTCAGTTTGAAATTTGAGTTTGGAAATTTGGTTTGGTTCAGTTTGAAATTCAAGTTCGGTTCGGAAGTTCGGTTCGGTCGACTGAACACACTGAGTTCGGTCGAATTCCGAACTTCCGAACCAAGTTCGGCAATTCAAAACCAGATTTTTTGGTGTGTGTTGCCACTAGGGATGGGTGAACAGAATGGAGTTCAGAATTTCGGTTCAGTTCAGTTTGAAATTCGAGTTCAGTTTGGAAGTTCGGTTCGGTCGTCCGAACAGACCAAGTTCAGTCCGAACTCCAAACTTCCGAACCGCATTCGCCCATCCCTACTAGTTTACTATACTGTTTGCTAAAGTATACTGATGGAGCAGGAGCCACAGGGGAGAGCTCTGTTCTAAGCCCATGAGAGGGACTTGAAGACTGTTGCTGTAAAGAGCTGGACTTATGAGAGACTGCTAGGGAATCAGGTAAAAGGGGGCTGGGAGCTCCATCAGTATTCTGCCCCATGCTGGCTCTTCTAGTCATGCTATCCTCTCTCCCAACTGCAGATGAGGTGGAGGTGGGAATGAAGGAACTGTTTGGGTTCTTTCATGCATACTAAGATTGATGTTCACAGTAAAGCTTTCTGCACAGTTAGGCATATAAATGATCTTTCCCTGGTAGGGTGAATTCTCTGGTTTGTACTGAGGGCTAAGCTCACCCTATCGCATTTCCCAGTAAAGGCACATGTAAGGGTTCTTTCATGTGTGGATTCTCTAATGTATACTGAGTGTCCCAACTTCTCCTGATGCTTTCTACGCATTATTATTATTATTATTAAACATTTATAAAGCGCCAGTTGCAACCTGGTGCTGTACAGAACATACAATCAGATGCGGTCCCTGCCTGTGGCTTACAATCTAAAAGACAAGGAGGGGGAGACAGGGAGAGGGGACAGCGGGAGAGACATGGGAGAAGACAAACAAACATTCA
>QEPC01012417.1:271161-281965 GCA_003113815.1 Sphenodon punctatus
TAGTCTGCCAGAAACACCCAGCATGCCTAACTGGTGGTGACAGCACACTGGTGGCAGGACACAGAGGCAGCGCTTGGCAGTGGCAGGAGGGGACCTGAAGCAGGGTATAGGTGGGCCCTGCTTCAGGCCCAAGTGATGGACAGCTCCCACACTGCGAGGAACCTAGAGGCAGCCCTGGCCACCATGGTGAGGGAGTGGCTCACGCCTTCACCAAGGGGTGTGTGGTCATGGACAACGTGGCCAATATCCTTAAGGCAGTCCATGACCGGGGCTTCACGAGCATCCCTTGCTCCGCACACACCCTCCATCTCATGGTGAAGGATGCTCTAGGCTTGGGGGAGAAGGGGATTGTGCCAGGCACCCTTAGCTCCTTGGTCGAGTGGGGGAGGAAGCTGGTGGGCTTCTTCCACTGGAGCGTGAAGGGCAGCGAGCTCCTCCGGATGAAGCAGGCCTAGCAAGGGTCCCCGGTGCACACCCTTATCCAGGATGTCTCCACCCGGTGGAACTCCACCTTCCTGATGCTTGAGCAGCTTCTTGAACAGAAAGCCCCCCTGCATCAGGTGGAACTGGAGACAGACATCGAGGCACCTCCAGGGTACAACAGGGAGGAATGTGATATTATATCCAAAACTGTCTCTGTCCTGAGACCATTCCTGGGCATCACTGTCAGGATCCAGATGCAGGGAGCCTGGGGACACGCCCCCAGGATGCCGGAAGAACCAGAGGGCGCAGGGAGCTCTGCAGCCCGGGCCGTTCAGAAACCCACGCCGGGACAACAAGCAATCGACAGGAGCCCGAAGCGTGCGTCCAGCGCAGCAAGCAAGGCTCTGACAAACACAGACACTTTCAGCAACAGGCCTGCTGACGCGCCTGCAGCCATAATGCCATCCATGCCCCCTGCGACGAGGCTATGCCAATCGGAGCATCTCCGGCTCCGCCCCTCACCACCAGCATATTAGGCAGAGCACAACAGACTTTCACCGCTGGTGAACAGTGCTCTGCCTGGGAGACTGGCCCCTATTTGTGTGTTTAGTGCTTGTGACTATGTAGGACTCATCCTTGCTCATAGTGTGTTTGAGCTGAGTGACTGTTGGTGGTTGAGGCGAGTGTGTGTGCGTGGGAGACTGTGTGTGCGTGGGAGACTGAGACCAGAGTGCATCAGGTAAGTGAGGAGCCTCCCTGTCCCACAGTGGTGTCCCTGGGGCCTCTGGGTGCAAGTCCCTTCCTGGCCTACCCCCCTGTACCTGGGGAGTCGCACCTCCCTTTCCGCACCATCACCCCGCATGCCTTTCCCCCCCCTTCCTGGGACCTGGAGTGCTTGTGCTGAGGGGAGTGGACCGAGGCTTGCGCTACTCCAGATACCCAATGATGATCAAGGCTGGGGTCTCTTTTCGAGTCTAAAGCCACCTAAGATCCTGAGTGTAGTTTTCCAGGCACTGCCTCATAGTCTCAACCCCGGGTGTACCCCGTTTCCTTTCCCCCCTCCTTTTCCCTTCGTGAGGCAACCCTAGCCTCACAGTCACAGAGACATTGAGCAACTCCAACGCCACCCTCAGCCAGGTGACCCCGCTGGTGCATAGTCTCCGCAGCAGTGGGGGGATGGGATCGTAGCCCTCAGGGCAGGAGAATGTGTGCTGAGGTGATAGACCTAACTGAGAAGTTGAAGGTGGGCCTGAGCGCACGCTTCGAAGACCTCCTGTGCCGGGATGAATATGTCCTGGCAACCATGCTGGACCCCAGGATCAAGGGCAGCATGGCACATGAGACTGTGGTCTATGGCCTACGGAAGGGGATGCTGGTTCAGA
Source organism: Sphenodon punctatus (assembly GCA_003113815.1). Taxonomy (NCBI): domain Eukaryota; kingdom Metazoa; phylum Chordata; class Lepidosauria; order Sphenodontia; family Sphenodontidae; genus Sphenodon; species Sphenodon punctatus. The sequence goes on from QEPC01012417.1 coordinate 272,967, forward strand.
AGGTAAGGCAGGCAGAGTGGACGATGCAGCGGGATGCCCCTGGGGATGGTGGGAGTGGGAGCAGTGACCCCTTCCAGCCATCTGGGTCTATCCCTGCCTCCAGCCCTAGGTCTAGTAGCAGCACCAGCAGCAGGACCCCTACTTCCAGCAGCTCCTCCTCTGTTCCATCCACTCAGGGGAGCATGGGTCCCAGCACAAAAGGGCAAGTAGCATGGCTGAGGGCAGTGGGGCAGGTGGTGCCCACCCAGAGCTACCGGAGGGAGTATGATGGTGCCTCAGCAGCGGTGGAGACCTATCTGGGGGAGGAGCCATGCATAGATCCCAGTAGCGATCCCTTGGCCTACTGGGCCGGCAAGGCCAACGTGTGGCCGGTCCTGTCCAAAGTGGCCAAGGGTATCCGGTCCTGCCCACCAACCAGTGTCCCCTGCGAGAGGGTGTTCTCCATCACGGGGGACATATGTGCCCCGCACTGCCTGAGACTGGGGGCCACGTTGGTGGAGCAGTTGCTCTTTCTGAAGGTTAATCTTCTGCTGCTGGGATTCCCGGAGCTGCCTCTGGACAAGGAGTAATGGTGCAGTGGCACATGCCATCCCATGCCAGGGGAAGTCTTGGGACAGGGCTCCTCCTCCTTCTCCATCTGGGCTAGGGCTACTGCTCCTCTTCTGCTGAGGTGCTATCCCTCCCTCCCAATGCCTGGCACCCGCCCTGCCTCTCTCTCTCTCTCTCTCTCTCTCTCTCTCTCTCTCTCTCTTATACTAGACGGCCTCGGCCACCTTATCTGACTGACCTCAGGACACAGGGTGGGATTAGGAAATAAACTGTAAGCCTGCCAGTTGGCCTATGGCTAGTTGTATTTGTATATATATTTATTGTGGAGCCATAGGCTATTACAATATCTACACAATCACAAACATATAATTCCAGGTCAAAGTTAATTACACAAATTCAAAATGATATTCAGGCCAAGGCCCCCTGTGTAACATGGCCCTTCAGCTACAATCATCCAAATAAGCTGACCTTAACCGAATGAAAATTTGGCAAAGTCTTGCAGCAGCTCTCGACATTGCTGAATCTGTGCAACTGAGAAGCCTCCTTAGCAGGGACCCTGAGTCTAGGAGACCATGGATGCAACTGCCCAAAAGAACCTGTCTCGGTCCCAATAAGGCTGGGCAATGAAACAAAGCATGCCGACATGAGTCTACTTCTGCGAGGTCACATAACTGACAGAGCCTCAACGATCTGGGGATGCCCTTAAAATGTCCCTCTAGCATTGCTGATGAGTAAATATTACATCTAAGGCAGGTAAAAGCCCTACGCATTCTGAAATCCTGCCAAAGATATAGGTAACTGTTCCTCCAGCCCGAACGATCGGATAGAGGATACTCAGGAGCAACCTTCTGGCTCATTAGCAGGGATATTTCACTTTGGAGCTCTTGGTTCAGTACTCGCCTTTTGATCAGGGACAGAGCTCCCTCTAGACCCAGATACCCCAAAGATTCCCTTGAGAACCCCAAGGACCTCACCAGCTCCTCCACCCGCTGCGACCAGGGGCTCTGAAGTCCGACTCCCACCACCATAGCAAGGAGAGAATTATCCTGTGGGGGGAACAAAACTACCTTTGCCCAAAACCTCAGAAGTGATTGTAGGGCCCGGGTCCTAATAGTGAGGCTTGAAGTTTCTTGCCGCAAAAATACCAGGGGGGTACCCCTTGGAACCCCCAAGATAGAGCGCAGGAACTGGTTATGTATCAGTTCTAGGTTATCTAGGAAAGAGAGGCCCCAGACTGGGAAAACATAAGCACTGAGCAATGGTTTTGGCCCTAAAGAGCCGTAAAGCTGGCAGCACCAATTTCCCCCCCTGAGTATGGTAAAATTTCAAAATGGCCACTGAGGAACTCCTACATTGTGACACCACTGCCCTTAGGTGAGGCTTCCAACTCAAGGAGGAGGAGACGATCACACCCAAATACTTGAACTCCCTTACTTGCTCGATGGAATTAAAACCAATGGTCCAACGGTGGGTTGTCCCAGGCCCTCGCCTCCCCATTACCATGGTCTTGGTCTTACAGAAGTTAATTTTAAGGCCCTCCCTGTCACAGTACTTCCCAAACCCCTGCATTGCTCTCCTGAGCCCCACAAGGGTTTGGGAGATCAAAACTGTATCGTCGGCATATAAGAGGGCTTGTACAATCCTTGAGCCAACTCGAGGGGCATGGGTGTCTATGTTCTTAAGGTAAGGGACTATGTCGTTCAAAAAGAAATTGAACAGCACAGGGGCCAATAGACATCCTTGTCTAACATAATACCCCTGCATACATGGACCTCTTTCGAGAGTGGGCGAGCTGGAGCTGGACGGATTCAAATATAATTATTACTATGTATTTTGATTAATAAGAAAAGCAATTGGCGGTCAATGGATGTGACACTCAGTTTAAACCAAAACCTTTCCCTGTTGATGGAATCAAAGGCTATGGATAAGTCTATAAAACACAGATAGAATTTCCCCTGGCAGTTAACATACTTGTTAGAAAGAAGGCAAAGAACAAAAACCTGATCCAGCGTGAATTTCCCACACTGGAACCCTACCTGTTCCGGTTCCAACAGTTTACTTTCGTTCAGTCAGGATAGCATTTTTTCCAATAGGAAATGTGTGTATAACTTGCTAATGATGCTTAGAAGACAAATAGGATGATAGTTCCCATGATGGGAAGGGCCACCTTTCTTAAAAAGAGGAACAACTATCCCTCTTTGTCAAAATTTAGGAATAGCTCCTGAGGATGAGTTGATCGAAGAAAACAGGGGGGCCAAAAAACTGGACCACCATTCCAGGTCCGACTTCAATAATTCAGGGGGGACTAAATCCTCTCCAGGGGCCTTCCCTGATTTCAACTTGCCAATAAAGTATAATACCTCCTCCTTGGAGACAGGTGGCCACTCAGGGAAACTGTCCATTAAAGGAACAGAGGTAATACTTTCCGGCAAGATAGAGAAAATTTCTGTATAAAACTTAACCCAAGTGTCCGGCTGAATTATATGCCCTTATTATCAGACCTACTAGGTTGAATGTTGGAAAAACAGCTCCAGATGACATCACCTTTTGCACCAACAAACCCTAATGACCACTAGGGGCATTTGGGAGTAGAGATAGTGAGTTAGTGTGAGTGTCACTTTAACCTTTCCTGATCTCTGCTTCTAAGCCCCCTCCCAGGTGGGATGTGCCCAGGAAGTTCCTATTTGGACTTCCTCCTTCTTCCTGACCATTCTCCATCATTCCTAACTTCTCTCTCTGACCTTCAACATGTCTGGCCACCATGCTGGTGGCATCTAGCTAGTAAGACTAGGGATAGGCCTTTCCTATCACAATGTACTTCTCAATAAAGTAGTTTATTTTAATCCAGAAACAATCTCCAAGGTGTTGATTACTACTAAGCTGTTGCTATTAACAATTCAAGCTGCTTTTGGTTTTTTTGTTTTTCTAACCATTAATAAAAATCTCAACATATATGTTGGCCTTGGACAGGGATGGAATCAGAAAATCCCAACAGTGTTTACAGCATTTATCCCCTCCCCAATCACAGGGCCCACCTCCAATGCAGCCGCAGAGGAAGACAGCTCCTGCGGGGGGGGGAGGGGTGAATCAGCAAGACAGGCTCATGACAGCGAATTAAGGCCTGAGGTTCCTGGTTACTCCCTGTCCCAATACCCCCTACCAACTCAACTATGGAAGAACAGGTGGGTAGCCGAAGAGAGGGGCCACTATCCTTGGCTGCCAATCCAGAAACCCGACCCCCATCCAACCTAGAGGAAGAGCACAATAGCATTCTACGGGATCTAAAATCCCCTAATTTTCTGGAAAGGGGCCCAAATTTATCCAAGAAACCCCTCTGGCCCACCTGAGAAACAGCTTGTGCGGAACCAGAGCAAGGGGCCACTGATCTAAGTTCCGTTCCGATGGTTGGCCCAGCTAGCAAATGTTCCATTTCCATACTCCCACCCCCCAGGCTGTCATCGATCAAGGGGGGTGATAAGGGGATAGGATTAGGGCCACCAACCTGAGTACAAGATAAAGAAACTGAACCAGCGGGGTGAAACCCCCGTGGTCCGGATGGAGTTGGAGTTGGGACCGCCCCACATGGCCTACAAACCAGGATCCTTCCTTCCAAACCCCTACCATCCACCAGGGTGGGGGGAAGGCCCAGAGGGGCACTCCTCCCAACAGAGGGAATCGCATCAGCGGGACCAGGGAACAAAGGCTCCTGAGACCCAGTATTTGGTGGGGTAATGCCTCTCCCTTGAGGTTGGAGACCAACATCAACCACATGAAAGCAATCAGGATTGCCCTGGGCCACTCTTGATATATAAATTGCTTTAGCCCTTAATAACTCAGAATTTTCCAGAATAAAAGAGACCCAAGATTGGGGATTAAACAGAACTTTTAACATGTGGTGGTTCCTTTGACTAGAGATGGTGACAATTGCAGAGATATTCTGGCTAGTAATAGGTTTATGCAACAGCAGTCGCAGATATTCTGCAACATATAATGGTGTGCTCCACCTAGGCAAATGGCCATTGGCCATCGGGCAGATGGTGAAAACTAATTCACTTGGGGAGACCCTATGCGAAGATATTTTCTTATAATGAGCTGGACTGCAGCACTCCGACTGAGGAGGATGGGGACCAGTGAGGTTTGAAACTATAGATCCTGGCATGGGTTGCCCCGAGCTACCACAGGGCTTCCCCATCACCCCCCCATCATAGGGCCTTGGTTGGCAGGAGGATAGAGTACTTCCATCTGGGTAACACCCAAGTGCCTTAAGCCCCCTCCCTGCCAATTACCCTGGCATAAAAATAAATTCAGTGTTTCCAACTTCTCATTCAGCTGATCCAGCTGAGTGAACATAAATTTCAAAGTCTCGGTAGTGAGAGCAACACGGTTTGAGAGAAAGTCAGTTAGACCTGCTTCCTCCTCAACTCCCAAACAATGTCCAACCATAGGAGTCCACACACCTATATCAGAGGAACTCTTCAGGGAGACTGGGGTCAGTAAGTCCTGGGGTCGACCACCCTCCGGCAAAACAGGTGAAGATAAGGCTGAAAAACGGTTACTTACTGGGAGGTCAGGAGGGGCACAAAGACCACCAGAAGATTGACCAGTACAGGTGTTGACCATAAAGCTTTCCATCCGTCTCTGTTTCAGTATTTTGTCCGATGGAGGAGACTGGATAGCTGCCTCCACCCTGGAACACTTATGTTTCTTCATACCAGCACAACCCAACTCACCCTCCGCTTCTAGGACCAGAAAGTCCTGGCGCACCTGGCCCATGCCTAAGGGCCGCATGCACAAGGGCATGGCCTTGTGTGTGTGGCCCTTAGGCGTGCAACCAGAGGCGCGTGCCTGCGGCGCTACCACAGGCAAGCCGCCTGCCTTTAAAGTCTGCCGGCGCTGCGCCCAGGTGTCTTCCATTCCTGTAAGTGTCCAACAAATTCCAATAGGCAGTGGCTCCCAGTCAGCTCAAGCCCGCTCTCCCCGACACCACACACTGCCACAGGCAAGCCGCCTGCCTTTAAAGTCTGCCGGCACTGCGTCCAGGTGTCTTCTGTTCCTGTAAGTGCCCAACAAGCGCCAATAGGCATCAGCTCCCGGCCGGCTCAAGCCCGCTCTCCCCGACACCTCAGGACGCAGGGTGAGATTAGCAAACAAACTGTAAGCCTGCCAGTCGGCCTATGGCTAGCCAATGCCATATGATCTCGGCCTGCCTTTGTGATGCTGACCGGCTCTCGCTCTCTCGCACTGCACAATCTTTGCTAGCCTATCTGATTGCCCTGCTGCCAATGTCCCAGCCTGCCTGCCCTACCATGCAACACTGCCTGTCTTACCACCCTGCTTGCTGCCAAGCTCAAAGCATGCATCAGTCCTGTCTCCCATGTCAAGGTTCCTGTCTTCCCACCCAGGTTGCCTAGCTAAAAGNTTCTCTCTCTGACCTTCAACATGTCCGGCCACCATGCTGGTGGCACCTAGCTAGTAAGACTAGGGATAGGCCTTTCCTATCACAATGTACTTCTCAATAAAGTAGTTTATTTTAATCCAGAAACAATCTCCAAGGTGTTGATTACTACTAAGCTGTTGCTATTAACAATTCAAGCTGCTTTTGGTTTTTTTGTTTTTCTAACCATTAATAAAAATCTCAACATATATGTTGGCCTTGGACAGGGATGGAATCAGAAAATCCCAACAGTGTTTACAGCATTTATCCCCTCCCCAATCACAGGGCCCACCTCCAATGCAGCCGCAGAGGAAGACAGCTCCTGCGGGGGGGGGAGGGGTGAATCAGCAAGACAGGCTCATGACAGCGAATTAAGGCCTGAGGTTCCTGGTTACTCCCTGTCCCAATACCCCCTACCAACTCAACTATGGAAGAACAGGTGGGTAGCCGAAGAGAGGGGCCACTATCCTTGGCTGCCAATCCAGAAACCCGACCCCCATCCAACCTAGAGGAAGAGCACAATAGCATTCTACGGGATCTAAAATCCCCTAATTTTCTGGAAAGGGGCCCAAATTTATCCAAGAAACCCCTCTGGCCCACCTGAGAAACAGCTTGTGCGGAACCAGAGCAAGGGGCCACTGATCTAAGTTCCGTTCCGATGGTTGGCCCAGCTAGCAAATGTTCCATTTCCATACTCCCACCCCCCAGGCTGTCATCGATCAAGGGGGGTGATAAGGGGATAGGATTAGGGCCACCAACCTGAGTACAAGATAAAGAAACTGAACCAGCGGGGTGAAACCCCCGTGGTCCGGATGGAGTTGGAGTTGGGACCGCCCCACATGGCCTACAAACCAGGATCCTTCCTTCCAAACCCCTACCATCCACCAGGGTGGAGGGAAGGCCCAGAGGGGCACTCCTCCCAACAGAGGGAATCGCATCAGCGGGACCAGGGAACAAAGGCTCCTGAGACCCAGTATTTGGTGGGGTAATGCCTCTCCCTTGAGGTTGGAGACCAACATCAACCACATGAAAGCAATCAGGATTGCCCTGGGCCACTCTTGATATATAAATTGCTTTAGCCCTTAATAACTCAGAATTTTCCAGAATAAAAGAGACCCAAGATTGGGGATTAAACAGAACTTTTAACATGTGGTGGTTCCTTTGACTAGAGATGGTGACAATTGCAGAGATATTCTGGCTAGTAATAGGTTTATGCAACAGCAGTCGCAGATATTCTGCAACATATAATGGTGTGCTCCACCTAGGCAAATGGCCATTGGCCATCGGGCAGATGGTGAAAACTAATTCACTTGGGGAGACCCTATGCGAAGATATTTTCTTATAATGAGCTGGACTGCAGCACTCCGACTGAGGAGGATGGGGACCAGTGAGGTTTGAAACTATAGATCCTGGCATGGGTTGCCCCAAGCTACCACAGGGCTTCCCCATACCCCCCCATCATAGGGTCTTGGTTGGCAGGAGGATAGAGTACTTCCATCTGGGTAACACCCAAGTGCCTTAAGCCCCCTCCCTGCCAATTACCCTGGCATAAAAATAAATTCAGTGTTTCCAACTTCTCATTCAGCTGATCCAGCTGAGTGAACATAAATTTCAAAGTCTCGGTAGTGAGAGCAACACGGTTTGAGAGAAAGTCAGTTAGACCTGCTTCCTCCTCAACTCCCAAACAATGTCCAACCATAGGAGTCCACACACCTATATCAGAGGAACTCTTCAGGGAGACTGGGGTCAGTAAGTCCTGGGGTCGACCACCCTCCGGCAAAACAGGTGAAGATAAGGCTGAAAAACGGTTACTTACTGGGAGGTCAGGAGGGGCACAAAGACCACCAGAAGATTGACCAGTACAGGTGTTGACCATAAAGCTTTCCATCCGTCTCTGTTTCAGTATTTTGTCCGATGGAGGAGACTGGATAGCTGCCTCCACCCTGGAACACTTATGTTTCTTCATACCAGCACAACCCAACTCACCCTCCGCTTCTAGGACCAGAAAGTCCTGGCGCACCTGGCCCATGCCTAAGGGCCGCATGCACAAGGGCATGGCCTTGTGTGTGTGGCCCTTAGGCGTGCAACCAGAGGCGCGTGCCTGCGGCGCTACCACAGGCAAGCCGCCTGCCTTTAAAGTCTGCCTGCGCTGCGCCCAGGTGTCTTCCATTCCTGTAAGTGTCCAACAAATTCCAATAGGCAGTGGCTCCCAGTCAGCTCAAGCCCGCTCTCCCCGACACCACACACTGCCACAGGCAAGCCGCCTGCCTTTAAAGTCTGCCGGCACTGCGTCCAGGTGTCTTCTGTTCCTGTAAGTGCCCAACAAGCGCCAATAGGCATCAGCTCCCGGCCGGCTCAAGCCCGCTCTCCCCGACACCTCAGGACGCAGGGTGAGATTAGCAAACAAACTGTAAGCCTGCCAGTCGGCCTATGGCTAGCCAATGCCATATGATCTCGGCCTGCCTTTGTGATGCTGACCGGCTCTCGCTCTCTCGCACTGCACAATCTTTGCTAGCCTATCTGATTGCCCTGCTGCCAATGTCCCAGCCTGCCTGCCCTACCATGCAACACTGCCTGTCTTACCACCCTGCTTGCTGCCAAGCTCAAAGCATGCATCAGTCCTGTCTCCCATGTCAAGGTTCCTGTCTTCCCACCCAGGTTGCCTAGCTAAAAGCCTGCCCAAGCCCACCTGCCCAACCCTACTGCCTCTCATGACATGCTTCCTGCCTGCCTGCCCAGGTTGTGAAGCTTGAACCCTCCCTCAATCTGCCTGACTGCCGCTCATGTCATGCCACCTGACTGCCTGCCTGGGGCAACCAATGTCTGCTGCTGCTAGTGTCACTGGCACTAGTTATTCCACCACATGACAAGAGGCAGCCACTCCAACCCCAGGACCATATGTCACGGTCCCAGGGCCAAGTTACAGGCAGGGAGGGCTGTGGCCAATATGTACAAGCTGCCACCCTAGCCCCGGGACCCACCGTGATGGGTCTGGGGCCGTCATTCATCTCACACT
>QEPC01012417.1:291354-323044 GCA_003113815.1 Sphenodon punctatus
GCCTGCTGTTCAGGAACAGTGACTAGCTCAGAAGGTGTTGGGAAGGGGGGAGGCAGATAATTAGTTTAGTTTCTTGCAAGCCTCTCCACCCCTGGTGCCTGGAAGTCTGATCCTCAGTGACTGACACCTCCCTGTAATGTTTGACCTTCCAGTGAACCTTTTTTTGCCACCCAAACTCATCCGAACGTGATCCGAACTGACCGAACTGTTTGGCAATTTTGCCGTTTGGTGTTCGGTTTGTTCAGTATGTTTGCGTTCGGGCTCGTGTTCGAGTTCGGTCGTCCAAACAGGCCGAGTTCGGGCTGAACTCCAAACTGCCGAACCACGTTCGCCCATCCCTACAAAAAACCCACACACCAACAGTCACCCACAACACACACCAACCACCCAAACACACAGCACAGCCAAACCCAACACAATCACAGCAAAAACACACGAACCAAGCACATCAAACACATACACACTCACCTCACAGCTCTACACGTACATGCATTTCTGGTTTCCAGCGCAATTTCCAGCTTCCTGCATGCTTGCGATATTTTTAGGCTGAACGCCAAATGCCAAATGGCTGAACCCGATCTCGGGGATTGACCCGAAATGCTGACACCCGAACGGTCGAACCCGAACACACGAACCAAACGCGGCTGAACCAAATGCAAACTCGGCGATCCACCTGAACGGCCAAACCTGAATGCACGAACCAAATGCGGCCGAACAGAACGGCCGAACCCAAACCGCGATCTGTTCGCCCATCCCTATCAATAACCTTCCCTTAAAAGGGAAGGTTAGAGGCCGACCAATAGCTGGTCAGGGCGTCAATATCCAATTATGGCTTCTTGAACAGGGGCCGCACCACCGCTTCCTTTAGGTGATCCAGCACACTGCCCTCCCTAAGGGAGGCACTGACTATCCTGGCCAACAACAGCCCTAATGTCTCCTGACTGGCCTTAACCAGCCAGGATGGGCATGGATCTAATTCACAATAGGTGGCTCTAACAGTCCCAAGAGCATCACCCACATCTGAGGGCAACACGTCCCTGCTTGTTGAACAGAAGTGGAGGGAGGTAGTTATCCCAGTGTTGAAACACTGGGGCTGATCCAGAAACTGCTTATGCACTGTGAGTGCGCACACAAATATTGTGTAGCTGTTAGAGCAACTGTTGTGCAACACCTACACAATATTTGCATGCGTGCACCTTGCTCACAGTGCATAATCAGTTATCAGCCCCACTGACTGTCTATGTGGTCTTTCTTGAGTAAGTTATTTAGAATCCAGACAGCGTGTGTTTGCCGTGTTGTTCCCAAGTGATTCTCAAACCTTTTTGTGCATGAGACACATCAAAACATTCTTTAAAAATGTGGGACCCACCTTGAAAAGAGAAAAGAAAAATTGGGTTCAGGAATGACTGGGTGGAAGCAGGGCTGCAGTGTGTGTGTGTGTGTGTGTGTGTGTGTGTGTGTGGTGTGTGAAAATTCAGGTTGTGGCAGCATCAGCAGGGGCAGCAGCTGATCCCACCAGCACAGTAAAGACAGCTGGCATGAGAGGGTCAGAAGCCACAGAATCCAGAGAGACAGAGAAGCCATGAGCCTCTTTTTCCTATTCTGCCTTGGCCAGCAGTAGCACAAATGGCCAGAAGAAGTAGCAGGAGGAGGAGATGTGAGAGGAGATGTGACACAGATGATGTCTCAGCACCTCTCAAAGTCAAACCAGACCAGTCACATAGGTCTTCTAAGGTTCAGTTTTCAGAGCTGCTAAGAACTGGTAGTTCTAGGAGAGACCACTGGATACTCTAGAGAAAGGGTGCAATCCAACACCCCAGTTAAATGTGCGCCTAAGCCAGGTGTAGTTTACTTACGCCAGTGCACATGTGTATATGCGCCCTGCGCATGCAGCAAGCCGCTCAGCACAATGGCGCGTCCCTGCTAATATGACACACACACACACCCGAGCCCCACCCCCCACAGCCTAGGGGATGGAGCAGGAGCCGTGCTTGCTCTGTCCCCTAGACTGCAGGGTGTTTGGGCTCAGGGGGTCATATTGAAAGGGTTGTGCTGTTGCACCGAGCGGCTTGATGCCACTTCGATTGCACCCAAAGTTCGGTGGTTGCCATGTTGGTCCCAAATATAAGAGGTGGAGAGACAAAGTAGTTCAGATAATATCTTTCACTGGGCCATCTTCTGTTGGAGAGATTATGCAAGCTTTTGGGCCACAGAGGACTCTTTTGGAGGTATGTAAAAAGTCAGAAAATTCATTGGGTGCCAGCTAGGTCTGAAATGAGAATCAATTTGTTTCTCACAAAAATCTTGCGAGAATCAAGAATCGTTACTGAGATATTGGGATGGTATCAGTAATGGTTCAAGATCTCAGTCGAGAAATTTCTCAATTTACCGTTTACCGTGATTTACCACTTACTGTTACCGATTAACTACATTTGTCGTGCAGCTGTTCACCACCACAGCTGTTCTGCACATGCACAGCAAAGTTCTAGAGACACGTTAACAAGCCTAGACTTACAGCACCGTAATACAAGACAAATTGGTTTCCGACTAAAGGCTGCCAGGGGGGCATAGCTCACGTGGTAGGAGTGCGTGTTTCACATGTATAAGGCCCAGGTTCAATCCCTGGCATCTCCACTTGATGATTCCTAGCAGCACGCCTGTAGGGATGTGCAAACAGATTATGGTTCAGAAGTTCGTTCGGGTTCAGTTGTTCGGTTCAGTGGTGTTTGGTGCAGTTTGGCCATTTGGTGATCGGTTTCGGTCTAGGTATTGCATGATCCCGTGATTGCGTCGGAAACTGGAAATTCAACTGCGTGCGGAACTATGTGGCGAGAGAGTGTGTGTGCTGTGGGTGCTTGCTGTGTTTGTGCTGGTTGGTGAGTGTTGTTTGGTGACTGTTGGCTGAAGTGCTTGTTTTGTTGTAAAAAAAAAAAAGATGAAGAGGGTGATAATCATTAAACATCAGACATGGGGGAAGGCCAAGGTGGTGGAGCCAGTGGTGGAGGAGGAAGAGGTTCCTGCTGCTGCTGCTGGACCTTCGGTGGTGGAGGAGGAGCAAGAGCTGGTTGGCACAGGAGGTGCTGCCACTCCTGTCAGGTTTGTAAACTTTTTTTTTACTTTGAGGACAAGAAGAATAGTATCCTTTAGAGCGAGCTCAATGGCGTGTGGGTGGGTGTGTGGGTGGTGGGCAGTCAGGCACAAAGATTGGGCATCAGCAGGTGGCAGCAGATGTCTGTCACAGAGAGAGAGGGTACTGTAGTGTGGGGGGCTTTCCCAGCAGTCAGGCATGAGCACGAGCACCCCCACCCAAACATGTGCCAGGCTAGCAAGGGTCTCCACTCTCCAGATGCTATCCCTACACACCCCCAAATAAGGGCAGGATTTGCACGTGCCAGACAGGGTCTTTCCAGTTGCCATCCATAACGCCCCAAGGAGGGCAGGCTTTTCATGTGTCAACCAGGGTCTTTTGGATTTGCACATGCCAGACAGGGTCTTTTGGATCTGCATGTGCCAGCTAGGTCACCATCTCCCGTTGCCATCCCTAGCACCCCAAGGAGGGAGGACTAGAGGCATCATCATAAATGCATGATCATACTTAGGTGTTGTTTATGTGTTCCTGTTTCAGAGAGGGTGAGGAATCAGATGCTGCCCCCAGCACTGGTGTCAGGCCCAGGAGGACACCGAGGCAGAGGTCGCCAGACCCACTGCCAGACAGTGGGCGCACAAGGTCCGATGTCTGGCAGTGGTACGTGAGGCATGAGAATGGATCTGAAGAATGCAAGGTAAGGCACGGGGACTGGAACAACAGGGAATGGATTGCCCTATGACCTGTTAGGAAGTCCCCTGCAGAGAGAGATTGGCCATCCACCCTCTTGTAGGGACAGAATGCAGGCAGGGCTTGACAGACCATTGGTCTGACGCAGTATGGCACTTCTTATGGTCCTATCTTTTTATGTTCTTTAGGTCTGCCACAAACAGTTTCGAAGGCAGTGCTAGGGGACCACATCAGGGCTGATAGCCCACAGGGAGAAGCTCCACGGGCTGACGGTGAGGCAGCAGCTGCAGGACTCTGGCGTTATGGCCATGGAGCATCATTGTCACCAGAAGAAGGGGGGGAAGGCATGGCAGAAGCAACGCCATGTAAGCCCTTCCCCCTCCTCCAGCTCTGATGTGGAGTCCCCCGGGCCCCGGGAGTCTTCAGTGGCAAGGACCTTTTGGGCGGAGGTTGAGAGGCCTACCTGGCAGTTTGTGGATGGCCTACGGCTGCATGCAGTCACCATGGAAAACCACCTGGTGGAACAGTTCCAAGCACTCAAGGTGGAGAGAAAAAAGGTGGAGGCGTACGCCCAGTACGTCCCTGCCGAGATGGAATGCCTGGAACTGTACCACCAGTTGGTCTCCATGTGGCATGAAGCCATGGCAGGGGCTGTGAATTTTGCCCTCCAGAATGGGTATGAAATGCCGGAGCACAGGGTGCCCACTCCTCAGTCCTGTCCTGTGCCCCTTTTGCCTTTCCCCCAAGTTCCAGGACAGGCCCAAAGACAAGTAGGCTAGACCCCAAAGTTTAAAGTTTCTTTTCTTTGTATATATGTTTGGTTTTGGTTTTATAATGTTGCTGTTCTTATTGTTTAAAAATTGATCATAAAAGTTATATTTGTTGTTACAAGCTTTGTTTTACCTGCCCAATCTTTTATCCCTCTGTGCTGAAGTTCTGGGATGTGGCAGAATCTCATACAGCTAGCTGATCCCTACCAGCAGCACCTGGCACCTCCACATATAACATAGGTAAGGTATTACCCCCAAAGATGTGCCAGCAGCAGGGTCTCAACTTGCAGACAGTCCCCCAGGAGGGGCAGGGCTTGTGTCTGTCTGTGCGTGTGCCAGAGAGAAAGAGAGACAGTCTACTTGGCAAGGGGAAGCAGGCAGTGAGTCTTGGTGGTCAGAGGGGCTTTTTTTTCAGCAGCTTCAGCGGGCATCTGCAGGTGGGTGCTGATGAGTAGGTTGGGGGGGCAGGCTGGCATGTGGGCTGGGCACTGGGCTTTTGGTTACAGTGGATTGGAATGACAGCCCCCAGTGACTGGAATGATGGTCCCAGAATCTCATTGATGGTTCATGGGACGGGCGGGCATGACTGATTCAGGTACAGTGAAATGACAACCTATGGGAGCTGAATGATGTCCCCAGAATTAGTGCATGGTTGGGCACACTTCATTCAATCGTGTGATAGGTAGGTATAGGAACACACACAGGTAGGCACATAATACATTCTATGTTTTGTTATATTCCATCTCATTCTGGTAGGTTTGCTGCTTCTGGATGTGGCCATCGAGCAAAGATGGGAGCTCTTCCTGGTTCTGGTAGGTGGCAGCTTGAGCTGGCCTCCCCTCCACCCCATCTCTCTCATTCTAGTGGGGAGCTTCTCTCTCTCTCTGTCCCTCTTTCTCTCTCTCTCTCTGTCTATATAGTGCAGGTGACAGCATGGTTGGGATTGTGTCTATCTCTCCTTCTAGCAGTGGGGAGACTTTCTTTCTGTCTCTTATTTCTCTCTCTCTCTCTCTCTCTCTCTCTCTCTCTCTCTCTCTCTCTGTGCAGCAACCTGGGTGGGCAGACAGGCACCTTGGCATGAGAGGCAGGAAGGTAGGCTGAGGCAGGCTTTGAGCTTGGAGGCAACTTGGGGTACAGAAACCTTGGCACAGACAGCATATAGGCCTGGGGGCCATTGGCAGCAGCAGACAGTGGGTTGCCGGGGTACAGAACCCTTGGCACAGACAGCATATAGGCCTGGGGGTCATTAGCAGCAGCAGACAGTGGGTTGCCGGGGTACAGAACCCTTGGCACAGACAGCACATTGGCCTGGGGGCCATTGGCAACAGCAGACAGTGGGTTGCCAGGGTACAGAACCCTTGGCACAGACAGCATATAGGCCTGGGGGCCATTGGCATCAGCAGAAAGTGGGTTGACAGGGTATAGAATGCTTGGCACAGACAGCATATAGGCCTGGGGGCCATTGGCACTAGCAGCAGCAGATATTGGTTGCCAGGGCAGGCAGGCAGGCGGCATGGCATGAGAGGCAGTCAGGCAGACTGAGGCAGGGTTTGAGCTTTGAAAACTGGGTGGGCGGGCAGGCATGCAGCATGCCATGAGAGGCAGTAGGGCAGGTGGGCTTGGGCAGTCTTTGAGCTAGGCAACCTGGGTGGGTAGACAGGCACTTTGGCACGGGAGGCAGGAAGGTGGACTGAGGCATGCTTTGAGCTTGGTGGCAAGCTGGGCGGGCAGACAGGCAGCGTGGCATGAGAGGCAGTAGGGCAGGCAGGCTGGGACATTGGCAGCAGGGGACTCAGATAGGCTATCAAAGACTGTGCAGCGCGAGAGAGTGAGAGTCAGTCAGTGTCACATAGGCGGGCCAATATCATGTAGCCATAGGTCTGTTGGCAGGCTTACAGTTTCCCAATGCCACCCTGTGTCATGAGGTCAGTCAGAGAAGGCGGTCGAGGCCATCTAGTATGGGGGGGCAGGGCAGGCACCAAATATTGGGAGGGAGGAACAGCACCTCAGAAGCATAGCATCAGTAGCCCTAGCCCAGATTGAGGAGGAGGAGCCCTGTCCCATGACTGGCCCTGGCATAGGATGGTGTGTGCCACTGCACCATCAATCCTTGTCCAGGGGCAGCTCGGGGAATCCCAGCAGCGGAAGGTTCACCTTCAGGAACAGCAACTGCTCCACCAACTTGGCCCCAGTCTCAGGTGGTGCGGGGAGCAAATGTCCCCTGCCATAGAGAACACCCTCTCGCTGGGGACACTGGCTGCCCTTGACCCTGGGGTCCAGGATTGTTTCCAGGACATATTGCTCCCGCTGCAGGACCATGGCAAAACGCGCCTTCAGCCCTGACTTCAGCTTCTGCACCAGGTCAAGCACCTCATCGTCCAGCTTCCTGCCTGCAGGGCCACAATCCTGCCCCCCCAGAATCTCGTCCAGACTCCTGTGGAGACTATGGACCAGAGGGGTCACCTGGATGAGGGTAGTGTTGGAGCTGCTCATTGTCTCCATTACGGCCAGGAATGGTCTCAGATCAAAGACTGTTTGAGCCAGGAGCTCCCATTCTGCCCCATTAAACCCTTCCGGTGCCCCACAGTCTGTCTCCAGTTAAACCTGATGCAAGGCGGCATTCTGCTCAAGAAGCCGCTCGAGCATCAAGAAGGTGGAATTCCACCATGTGGCCACATCTGGGACCAGTTGGTGCCCTGGGGAGCCTTGCTTGGCCTGCTTCTCCCGGAGGAGCTTGCTTCCCTTCACGCTCTGGTTGGAGAACACCGCCAGCTTCCTCCCCCGCTCGATCAGGGAGTTAAGGGTGCCTTCTCCAATCCCCTTATCCCCTAAGCCCAGAGCATCCCTGATGACCAGGTGAAGGGTGTGTGCAGCGCAAGGGATGCTGGTGAAGCCCCCATCATGGACTGCCTTTCGTACATTTGCAGTGTTGTCCGTCACCACACACCCCTTGGTGAAGGCTGTGCCTGGTGTAACCCATTCCTTCACCATGGTGGCCAGGGCTAACTCTATGTTCCTGGAGGTGTGGGGGCTGTCCATGACTTGTGCCTGAAACAGGACCCACCTATACCCTGCTTTGGGGCCCCTCCTGCCACTCCCCAAAGCTGCCTCTGGGTCCAGCCACCAGTACGCCATTACCGCCGGGTACGCATGCTGGGCGTTCCTGCTGGACCATAGGTCCATGGTGAAGTGGACTGTGCCCCCCCCCAGCCCCTGCCAGCTGCTCCCTCACCCACTCCTTGTCAGTGGGAGGGGGTAGGAAGGGAAGGAAACACAAGGGTAAGGGTGCCCACACGCTCCGAGGGGGCTCAAATAGCTCTGTTTCAACACTCGAGGCTCCCAGTTGCCCGTCAGGATAGTATGTGGGCCGCTCAGTATGCTTTCGCACCAAGAGCTTCGGCCCCTATCATCATAGGGCACAGAGCAATTCAAAGGGAAAAGGCTCACGCATGCATCACATTCAAAAGCCACAAGGGGGAGCACTGGTGAGGTGGAGGTGAAGGGAGCAAGGTTAAGGAACCCTGGGAAGGAGGGAAATGGAACCGGGACTCTCACACTGAGGGGGAAAGGGATAGGGAAATTGACCCAGGAGGGGAGAGGGGCAGAAGCACCCTGGCCCGCAGGCCCTCGCACCCGTTCTTGCTTACCAGGGACAAAAGGGGTAAGGGTCCTATCAACACACAATTGCTCAGGGCTATACACAATCAACAAGGGGGTATACAGGAAGACACAGTACAGGGAGAGGGGAATACAAACGGAAACACGAAAGGCAAGGCAATAGCAACACACGCAAAGGCAAGTACTTAGCTTTCAGGCAAGGGGCCAGTCTCCACAGACACACAAGCTCTGTTCACCGGCACAGAGCTCAGCAAACTGCCAGCTTATAAAGGTCTAGCCCCGCCCCCTGCACGCGCCTGCAGGCGCTCAGATCGACGAGGAGGGGGGCGTGGTCTCATTGCGTGCTCCACAGGCCCCTGCTGAGGTGCGGCTTGCAAAGGGGGCGGAGCCACAGGTGGCATCGGCGCGATGCTTGGCTGTAGCTGGGGCTGCGGCCCCAGCAGGATGGGGCTTCCATGCCGCGGAGTGCGTCGGGGTGCGGGTAGGCGAACCCGACTGCTGACACTCCTTCAAATCCCTGTAAAGGTCTGGCACCACAGCCCGACTGAGGGTGGTGCCAGATGGCAGCTTAAACTGGGGGGGGGGCAGGAACTCAATCAGTCGCTGGAAACCCTTGTCTTCTACAATTGTTAAGGACTGACCATCCAGTGCAATCATTTCGGCCAACAGGCGCCTGGCTTTCATTTGAAAGCCACACCGCCCTCCAGCTGCCGATGGCCTTGGTGGCTGCCCCCACCCCTGATCCTCCATGGTGTACTGACGCTGCTGGCGAGGCTCCTGCTGCTGTTCTTCCCCCCTGCTCCTGCTGGTAGAAGCAACAGTTGGTGCAGGACACTTGCCAGCTGAAGGAGCCGGTGACTGCCCGCTGCAGTAGGGAACTCGCTGGCATCCACTTCCACTGCCTTCCCACTTAGCAGCAGAGCACTGTGGCATGACTTCAGGTGCCTTGCCATGGCACTTGTCCCAAGGTTGGCTTCCCACGCTTCATCAGCGTATTACACAAAGTGCACTGTATCTCTCTGGGATCATCTGCCCGCACTAGCTAAAAATGTTCCCATACAGATGATTTTTTTCCCCCTCCTGCCTTTTGGCCCACCCCAGGTGATGCACTGCTGCCAGCGCTGCTTGGAGGGGTAAAACTTGGTGGCACTGGCGACACAGCTCTGGGAGGAGGGTCAGCCATCGCCTCAGCTCCAGACATCTGCTCTGTGGCACTAGTGTCTGCCTCTGACTCACTGTCCGCAATCACGGTGATGTCCCGTGAAGGGGAGTACTGGGACCCTGAGGCTAGACTTCCTGTGCTCGCCATGCTGCTGGCACTCTCCCTGTGCTCCCCTCTATAGCTGCTGCTGCTGCTACTACTATCCCTACTGCCATTGCCCGGGGATCGGGCCCTGCCTCTAGCAGTCGGGGTGGGATCCACCAGCTCTTGACTGCTGGGGATCACCTTGACAGTGGGGGACATTGGTGACCCTGGAGGAACATCGGAAGCAGCAGCACCTGCTCCAACACCAGCAGCAGCAGAGACAGACGCAGCCTCATGTCCTGCAAGTCTTCCAGTGCCCTGCGTGGCAGTGGAGGAGGGCACTGCCAGGAGGCGATGCTGAGCTGCTGAAGCCTGTAGCTGCCCTAAAGCAGGCCTGTGGAGTTTGGGGCATGTGATGTGCTCAGGCTGCTGCTGATGCCTGCTGCCACTCCGCTGGCACGGCCCCTAACCCTACCACCTCTCCCACGTGCCACATTGCATGTCTTACAAGCAGAAGACCGGCCTCTCCTTCCCTTCTCCATGGCTTCCAAGTCAAAGCACAGCAGCACACAAAGATTTAACTTTATATATACATATATTTATTTTTTTATTCAAATGATTTATCTAATATATTGCTACACTAACTCTAACCAGCTATTCTAAAATATATGTAACTAAAAATATTATATCTAAAGGCCTAGTCCTAAAAACACACTCTATCAAAACTGAACTAACACTATATCTCTATACTAAGCTAACTCCTATCTATCTATCTATCTATCTATCTATACATACATACATACATACATACATACATACATACATACAATATTACACAGGGATGGGGGGGAACACAAAGAACACAGGGAGGGGTACAAAACTGAACTGAAACCTAAATCAATCTAATAATTCTATTCTAAATAAATCCAAAAAGAGGGGAAGGGAATCAGAGATGGAATATATAGAGGGAGAGGGAAAGGATTCAATGGAGGAGGGAGGAAGAACACAGGAGGGGTAAAAAAATAAAAACAACACCTAAATCTATCTAATATAATTTAAATAAATGATAATATGGAGGTAAGTTGATTGGATGGGTGAAATAGGAGAAGGATGGCAATGGATTGAGGAGAACAAACTGTTGGAAGAGGGAGCCTTCTGAAAATGCCTGCTGTCAGGAACAGTGACTATCTCAGAAGGTGTTGGAAGGGGGGAGGGCAATGAGTTTTGTTACCTGCTGTGCCCGCCTCACCGCAAGCCCCATTGGCTCCGTGTAGCCAAGCTCATGGCCAATCGCAGCCTGCCAAGCCAGTGGTCTGAGGAGAAAAGGGATGGTGAATTGGCAGGCTGACTGCTACTCCAAGTCTCTCCACCCCTGGTGCCTGGAAGTCTGCTCCTCAGCTGACACCCCCCCTCCCTGGGTCAGGCAGTGGTCAACTGGTCACTCTCCCGCCCGAACCATCCGAACGTGATCCGACCCGACCAAACTGTTCGGTCGTTTCAGAGTTCGATATCGGGTTCGGTTTGGTCAGCTCGGGTTTGGGTTTGGTCATCCGAATGGACCAAGTTCGGTCTGAACTCCGAACTTCCGAACCGCGTTTGCACATCCCTACACACCTGGGGGAGGCCTCTGCTGGGGGCTTGGAGGGGTCTCAGGTAGTACACCGGGATGGCCTCTGCCAGAGACCGTGGAAGAGCCGGATTTGGACCCAAATTCAAAACCCTTGCTGCCGTGTCAGGTTGTGACAATACTGGACTAAGATAGACCATTGGTCTGACTCACTTAGGCAGTTTAGTTTAGTTTAAGTCAAGCCAAGATAAGTCAAGCCAAGCTCAGACTCTGTGGGGTTATGAGGGGCAAGTTTGAAAGCTCAGGTTTGGCCATCCACTAAAGCAGAGATACAGCAATGTCAGAATTAGAGTTGAAACAAACTTTGTGGTAAACACAATATCCAATGAATTCGATTGGCAAACAAGCACCCGCCAAGTCGATCAAGCTCATCAAATCTGAATGATCTGATCTAAACTGAACGAACCAGGGAGCCAACACTACCCATCTGATCTTCGATTGATTGCCCATTTTCATCTTTTTGCGTCAATTATTTGGTTTGCTTGTGTCATTTGATTTGGCGGGTTCATTTGCATCATTCAGTTTGGTGGTTTGTGTCCAGTTCTAGTTTTTACCCCACCCATTTTCACTGTTCCAAACAAAAATGACTAAACAGACCAAACCAAACAAATTGAACTCGTGAAATATTGGGGTGGGTTTTTGTTCGGAATCACACACACACACAAAATATTCTGTTTCAACTCTAGGTAGATGTGATAAAATGGAAATTTGGTGCTGCTTCATGGGAAGCTCATGTTGGATATTTTGGTTTGTTGGTTTGGCCTTTTTAGTCTTTTCGAGTATTTGACATAGGGCTAAAACCGAGTCTCTGGGTGAATTCCATCTCTAATGGATTCACCCAGTCTGATCCAGGTCTGCCATCTGGTCTACTTGTCATCAGCGCATCATTTTGGCTGCTCCAGAAGCCAACTGCTGCACTATGCCATCTTATTTATGCACTGTAAGCAACATACTTCTTTTCCACATGCAGACAATGCAAAATGCATTTGGGCTATTTCCACATGCACAAATTATTTGGGGGTCATTGGTCTGACCCAGTCTGGCCATTCTTATGAACAATGAGGCCCCAATCATCTTGCTTAGGGGCTTCTTGGTTCTATCCTGACAGCTGACAATAATACTCTCTCATGCTGCCCTCTATGCTTGGAACTTCCTCACCTGAACACATTCACTCTGCTCCCTCCCTCCCAACCTTCAAATCCTTCCTAAAAGCCTATCACTTCCAGCAGACTTTCTCCAGCTCCTCACCCCCATAGATTGCTCTCTGATGCTTCTCCTTTTACTGCCTTATCCTTCGGGACACCCTCTTCCCCTCATAACTAAGATAAGCACATCCACCTGTGACTCCTTAATTCATGAATGTATCTATGGGTAAAAACAAACGTGCAGCTGGAACGGAACAGGAACAGAATAAATGTTTCTCCAGCCTGACCCGGCCAGGGAAAGGAGGACAGGCAGTGACATGCAGCAGGCTGACCTCCCCACTGGGCTGTAGCCAGTGCTCCATCCTCTAACATGATGGATAGCCATGGCTGCCAATAACAGGCAGCCATGGCTGGTGGCTATGGGTAATTTCAGACGTTACGTGATCACGGTCAACCATGGACAATCTCCTGTGGTGGCAGATGGTCGCGTAATGTGTGTTTGCTCGCCGCCAGATGTTCACTACGGTGAACCATCGGCGGTGAGCAAATTAACCAAATTAACCATGTTTTCGAGGATGGTCCGGGCACCATCTCCGAAAGCATGGTTAATTGAACTATGGCCCGGAATCAGCGGCCGGTAATGTCTGCTACTGCCACCGATTCTGGGCCGTGGTTTGGATCCCGGGAAGGAATCGGGTGCAGTGGCCGGATTGGCCGCTGCGCCCGCCCATCTCCCGGAGGGCGGCCGGCCTGGGGAGTGTGGGAGGGCAGGGCTGTGTGGGCACACATTGCGCTGTGCAGCCCCACCCCCTCCCCAGATTCCCTGCTGGAATCAGCCGGCTCCTCTGTTGATGGGCTGTTTTGATTCTGGCAGGGAATCAAAAGGTGATTCTGTGACGGGGCGAATAGGCGCCCCGTCACGTCTGAAATCACCCTATGACAACCCCCCACACTGGGCCAGGCTGGTGTGGAAACATATGTGCCCGCCCGGTTCGGCCTGCTATGGCCTGTCTGGGTGGCCCTTGAGCCCAGACTGTGGGACCAGTTCTTTTTGGGTCTGGTTCCTTTGGGCCCACATCTGTTGGCCCAGAAACAGACGTGTGAGGTGAAGTGTTGGCCCGGGTGAACTAGAAGAGGCCAACCGAGCCCCGTCACGTTTATTAGCACCCTGTGTCTCGCCTTATGTCCCCTTCCCCTTGTCTCCCCTCTCTTGTCTCTCATAGATTGTAAGCCCCTTAAGGCAGGGACCTGTCTTTAATCATGACAGTTCAGGACCCTACATAGCAGGCGCTCTCTAAATAAATAATAACAACAATAACAATAAGAATCGCGGCAATAAAGCTAAAAATGCATGACTGTTTTATAGTGGTTTGGAGGAAAGACCCTGTGGATTTTATTCCTGATGGAGAATCCATTGTATAGGGACAGCCCTGCTGGTCTAGCTCCTATCTTAGCTTGGGTAAGACAGACTCTTGCGGATGGGGAAATCACTTCAGAAACAGTAAAGCAAAGAGGCCCCTCTCCATTGTGCTTCTGACTTTCTCTTTTCGGCTGCCAAAGGATTTACCAATTAAATGACTGTTTAGGAGTCTTTAAAGCCACTAATCAAATCTGCCAAAACACTTAATGAGAGCTTTTTATTTCCCTTCCTTTTTAAAAAAAGGCATGTTTAAAGGTTCATTAAATATCCACAAAGGAGTGCAAACTGCTTCTTGAGCCACGCTCCTTGCTCGCTAAATAATTTTAAAAGCAGCTCTCTTGCCAGTCCCCGCCTCCCCCTTACACCTTATGATTTGCTTTGAGTCCTAACCAGTGGAAGCCTGACAGCTCCACAGAAACTTGTTAGCAGCCCCCCATCCACAAGGAAGAGCTCATTCATGGGGAGTTTGTCACTGTGAGTAAGGGTGTATCAAGGAGTCTCGATTGGAGGAGAAGACTCTGCCCCTATGGCCCCCTTCCTTGGTCCCATGGAGTCCTGGAGTCCAGGCTATCACTATCCTCCTTAATGTGGTATTTCTTTTTGCCCCACAGTCACCATTCCACCTCTTGCCTTGCTCCCCAGAGGCCAGGGGAGCTTCTAGTAATTTCTCTCACAGTAGGCTGTCGCCTGTCCCTTAACTCCAGAAGCCCCACCTCCTGCAAGTGTTGAGGATGGGGCATGCTAAGAAGCTCATTGCTTCCCTTCAGCTATGAAGCAATAGTAGGTGGGGGGCAGGGGGAAAAATGGGAGCTTGGGGAGCTATGTGGGAATTGTTGTAGCCATTATGGAGCGGGAGTGCCAAGACACACACACCCACCTGTGTGGGGGGAGCATACTGGCACGGCGGAAAGTGTGTGGTTTTTGACAAGGCACTTCTGTCAGGGGGAAGGTGCAGACATGGGGGAAATCAGGGGTAGGAGATGACCCAGGTGAGAGATGTTGGAGTGGGACTGGTTAGGGTAGCACTTGGTTTGGAATATGGTCTGTGGGAAGCAGGTTTTATAAACCGAGTGTGGTTGGACTCCTTCAAGTGAGAGACAGAGGAGTGGGTGGGGTGGGATTGAATGGCTGGGTGTGGAATTTCTATATATTATAATTAAGCCTGTTTTTTTAACCATTTTCTGCCTCTAAAAACCTACTGTAATCAACTATTGGGGTATGATATACCTTGATTAAGTCACAGTTGAAAAATATAAATTTGATTGATTTCAAAATGATTCCAGTTTAACATAAAATATTAAACTGTATTGTTTGTTGTAAAGAAATAGAGGACTACATAAAAGTTCTTGTGGTCAGTAGTATCCCACCATATTAAAAATAAATCCCAACAGTAAAGCTATTGGGGATGAATTGATCCCCCCCACCCCATTTTTGGAACATAACATGTACATCATGCAAAAGTAACACTATGTTTTGAACATTAAAATTATTATGAATAAAAACATAAGAACATAATAGCATAATAATAACATAACATAATATAAGAACATAATACCAAAACAATTCAGGTAGCCTCATAACTGTCAGCTACATTCACACAAATACAGCAGTTAATTCCTAAAATGATCTCTTTCTTTTCTCCCCATCACCTATGGAATCTAACTGGTTAAAAAAAAAATTAAAAAAAAAATCCTTGGCTTTACACATCTTGGGAACAGCACAAAGATATGTACTTTGCATATGAATGATTGAGTGTTATCACTCAAGTTAACAAACTTGGGTGATGTCCCTCTCTAATCATAGGCCAGAAAGATGACTTGGATGAAGACAAAGACCTTTTTTATACGGACGGCACAGCAGCGCCGATGGGTGGAGATGGGTGTGGATGGGTGGGAGAGCACACCCAGAGAACACCCGGCGGCGCTGAGCAGGGAGACAGTTACACGGACAGCGCCGTGAGGGGTGGGTGGGAAGGAAAAGGGAGGGGCTGGCAAACACCCACCGGCCAAACACCCATCCTGGGAAGCACCCAGCAAACACCCGTGCAAGTACATGGACAGTCGGGACCAGGAACGGCAGGGAAGCCCCGCCTGGCACAACGATGGCACAACATGGCTGACCAAGGGCAGATGAAGCCGTGCAACGTGCCCCTACCCCCAAGATGCCAAGACCCACATGGGTGGGGCAGGAGGGAGCAGGGATGACAGCTGCTACAAAGGACCTGTCTCCGCACAGTCCTGGCACAGAGCCCAGGCAGCCCGGTGCCAGCCCCCCCGCAGAGCGGCACACACAGGGTGATTTCAGATGTTACGTTGTCTGAAATCACCACAGTCAACAGCGGAGGGGGTTGAAAGCAGGTGAACGTCTGTTTGCTCACATCCAGATGTTCACCTCAGTCAACCACCCCCACGGTGAACCAAACCACGCTTTATTCTCCCACACCATGGCGATGAACGAAGCGTGGTTAGGGGGAATCCGGAACGCGGTGAAGGAAAAGTATCATCTGTTACCTTACCTTCACCGCGTTCCGGAGTCCCGGTGGCGGGCTGCGGCAGCGGCTAGATAAGCTGCTGTGGCTACCTGTCTCGTGGAGGGCAGTCGGCCGGGGAACGCAGGGGGTGGGGCCATGCGGCCATATGCTGCATCGCAAGGCCCCGCCTCCTCCAGGAGGGGGGGTTGCCCAACAGACGTGACGGGTGGCAGCATTGACGCTGGGCCGTGGTTCAGTGGTTGCCACAGCCAGGGGCAAAGGGGTGAACGTCTGTTGGCACGCCCCTTCACCCCCACCCGTGGTCCGAACCACCCCACGGCCCAAGGTCAATGCTGCCGCCCGTCACGTCTGAAATCACCCACACAGCAGGCAACAGAAGCACACGGGGATGGGCACATGGCCCATGTGGGGGGGAAGGTACCAACACAACACAGGCATCCCTGCAACACCCCCAGAGGCACCCGAACAAGGGGAGTGGTCAAAGCACAGCACAACACGGACACACAGGGAAGGAACACAAGAAAATTTAATACAACGGGGAACCAGCAACAGGGAAAAACAACAACAAGGCAGTGAAGGGGGATGGGGCAACAGAAGGGGGGGCAGTGCCGGCAGTGGCAGGCCTGTGACAGCATCTGTGCCCAGCGCCAGCATTCAGCCTGCACACGGTCGAGCCAGTGCAGCCGGTCCAGGATGTGC
The DNA here is from genome assembly GCA_003113815.1 of Sphenodon punctatus. Lineage (NCBI taxonomy): Eukaryota > Metazoa > Chordata > Lepidosauria > Sphenodontia > Sphenodontidae > Sphenodon > Sphenodon punctatus. The sequence goes on from QEPC01012417.1 coordinate 308,146, forward strand.
AGGAGGAGATCCAACAACTCCCCCTGCTCCCGGGTCCACTCTGCGATCATGGCTTTCACTGAATGGGACAGAGGGAGAGGAGACAGCCATCAGAGCTGGCCCTGGGCACCAAGGAACATAACCCCCCACGGAGGGACACAGGGACAGGGCCCAGCAAACAGGCAGCACACTCACGCATGCCATCGAACAGCTGGCCTTCCGTCCGCATGTCCCACGCCACCCGCTCCAGCTGCAGGACCATCTCACCCAGGCGCAAGATCGCCAGCAGCATGACATCAGAAGCTGCAGGAGAGAAGGGATAGGGCAATGGGTAACGCCCACACCAACGGGCCCTGGGAGGGTCAGGGGAAGCAACAACACGGGCACACCACACATGCTGACAGCAACCACCCAGAAGAGCACACAGACCCCTGCAGGAAGGGGGATCAGAGGGGCCAAAGCCCGCAGTCAGCACAACCCCTACTCAAGCTCAGCTGCCCAGCGCCCCTGGTGCCGCCGCCCATCCATTGCCGCCACCACATACAGACAGCACCAACAGGGGGCGGCAGCAGAGGGGAGTGGAGGGGAGGTGCAGGACCGGGGCCGCACCAATGGACAGGCGAGCGCAGGGGGTGCCTGCCCGACTTTCCACCACCAATACCACCCCTTGCACATGCCAATGCGTAAGCACCTAGCAGGGAGGCCTCCAGGGGAACACACACCACACAACTGGATCACACCCCACAGGACCAGAGCCCACCAGTACACACCAAGCACACCCCCTGCACACAACCACACAGATGGGGGCAGGAGGGCTGCCAAGGGGAGGGGGCATCCAGGTGCCAAAGGAGCAAGAGAAGCAAGGCAGGACAGACTATCACAGAACAGCATTTTATTGGTGCCGGGGGAACAGGGTCCCCCAAGCAAAAAGAGGCAGAGCAGGGGGGTGCAGGTGGACCCACAGCCGGGAAAGAGGATCACAACAGGAGGGCACAGGTGCGTCCGCAGACGGAGGGTGAGGGCACCAGGGAAGCCCCAGTGGGAAGCAGCCACGGTTTCCCAGAGGGGGCAATTGGGTCCAGTGAACCATGTGGCAGGTGGCATCGAAGCAGATGTCCGTGCACAGCCTGATTGGCGGCATGGGGGGGAGGGGGGGAGCAGGCAAAGCACCATCCAGGGCACCAGGGTGGCAGGGAGTGTGTGGCGTTGAGGTGCAGCTCATGGAAAGTCCAGTGAGCACTTCTGGGATGGAGTCCTCTGCGCCAGACCCTCCCAGGTGAACAGGCCCCATCGGAAGCCCCGGGAGCATGTATGAGCATCCACTAGGAAGCGGGGAAGGAGCTGATCTGCACCGGTGGCCACAGCAAGCACAGCTGGAAGGTCCCTCACCGATCGAAGGGTGGCGAACTCCACAGCGGAAGGGTACCCAATCTGGAGTGGTCCACCAACCTTGGGGGACATCAAGGCCAGGTCCCACAGGAGGGCCCCCACGTCTGAGTGTGCGCAGGATGCCGCGGGCATGCAAGAGGGTGCCAGTGTACAGGGCAGCAACAGAGAGACCACCAGACTGCAAGGCGAGCCCGTACCTGGGTCGTGCTGTCAGCAGGTGAGTGGTTATTACCGCCGCAGCGGTCCATGGCATGACAAAGGCGGGTGGGTGCCCCCAAGGAGGTTGGTGCAGGAGGGTGAAACCGAGCTCAAGGGCTTGCCCCCGGCATGCTGGGGCACCGACCTTATGTCCCATCGTCCACATGTACCGCGACAGGAGCCGAAAGCCATTCACCACTGACAGGGAGTAGCCCACCAACAGCTGAATGTCGGGGCTCAGACAGAAGGCCCCCAACAGCATGTCCACACAGGGTGACCACCCCTCCCCAACATCCCCAGCTGAGGGCCCCGCACAACGACCAGCTATGGCAGCAGTGGGGCCCGCTCCAGTGAAGCAACAGGCGGGAGATGGAGAGCTGCAGTGACTGGGATGAGCACGTGATAAGAGGCTACCCTTGCCCACAGGAGACCTTGCATGCCAGAGATAGGCTGGCCCACTGGGGCCGGGGCTCTGCAACCCACACGCAGGAGTGAAGGTATCCAGCACAGGTGACAAGAGATGAGCGAGGTCATGGCCAGGCAGTAGGCCAGGCTAAGTAGCTGAGCCAGGCATTGTATCCATACCAAGCACAGCTGCAGCATGCAAAGGTGCACCATGGGAGGAATGGATGTAGAGCAGATGCGGATGCAGCGGTACCCTGGGGTACGCGCGGTCCCATCCTCCCCAGCGGGCATGCGGCCGGCGCAATTGTGGGGATGATCAGCCGGGCCAGGCAACCGGTGGCAGCACCAGCACACCCCCAGTGCAGCACCAATTGGTGACCTGCCACCACCATGCTACACAATACATAAGCGTACTGATGCACATGGTTGGGCATGATGCGTAGAAGCGGTTGCACGGGGTTGAGAAGCAAACAGAGAATGGTGACACAGAGCTGTGTGGAAACAGAGGTGGACCAGCGATACAAGGGGAGTGTGGGCCAGAAGCACAGGCCACACAGCGGAGTGCACAGAGGCCAGGGCACTTGACAGCGGGGGTTCCTGGGAGTGGGGAGCTGCAGAACCATGCTGCTGGAGGACGAGTACCCACAGCACAGGGATGTGCTGCTGCGGATCCTGGGCACATCCCTCCTGCTACTGTGCATGCTGCTACAGCAGATGGCCCTGCTCCTCCTGCCGGGTCAAGGCTCCGTCCTCCTGGGGGCATGGCGTAGGAGTGCAGCAAACCTCAGGAGGGCGGTGACCATGTGATGGGCACGGCAGACAGCTGTTTGATGCCAAGCCCTGTTGGGCTCAGTGGTGTCCCAGCAAGGCCAGCTCATCCTGGCCTGGTGGTCGCTCAATGTGTACGGTCGCTGCATGACCCTACCGACCCTTCGAAGGCACTGGTTGCGTTCCTGCACCAATGACTGGTGGGAGAACATGTTGGCCACTTGGACGGCTGAGGAATGGACAGACCACTTCTGAATGACCTGCTCCCTCCTGACCCGCGTGGGGGAGCTCCTGAACCCCCACCTCCATAGGTGGGAGACCAACATGTGCTTCCCACTGCCTCCAGGGATGTGCCTGGCCATGGTGGTGTGGCGGATGGCCACCCCTGATTCCTGTAGGAGCATGGGGGAGCAGTTTGGGGTGGGCACGGCCACCATGAACAGGGACCTCCATGACATGTGCGACCTGGTCACGGAGCTCCTCCTCAAGTGGGCCATCCAGTTCCATGACCCCATGGAGGTGACCCCTTTGAGGAACTGGGGTTCCTTCATTGCATGACAGCACCCACATCCCCATCATATGACCCCCTCATGCAAAGATCGACTACATGAATAGGAAACAGGCCTTTTCCATCAATCTGCAGGCCGTAGTGGATCATAGGGGCCTATTTATAGACGTGTATATGGGCCAGTCGGGGCGGACCCGTGACGCACGTATCCTGCATGCCTCCCCATTCTACGCACACATGGGGAGATGGGGAGATAGCCCCCAACCTGTACCGCATGATAGAGGGCGTTCCCATGACCCCTGTTGTGATAGGGGACCCCACCTACCTGTTCAGCCCGTGACTCATGCGGGCCTATCCAGTGGCGTGCAACCCAGACCACCGCCTGTTCAACGAGCGCTTGTCGTCTGCACGCAGTGTGGTGGAGCGGACCTTCGGGCTCCTGAAGTTGTGCTGGCACCTCTAATGAACAGGAGCCATTTCGACCTGGACCACACCCCCATCCTAGTCCTGGCAACATGCATCCTGCACAATGTATGCGAGACAGGAAGCGCTGTCCTGGACAACCCACCACCCTTGCACAGGGCTGGCCCCATGCCCCTGTAACAACATGCACAGGGCGGGGCTTTCCGGCACATCTCCAAGGAGAACAGGGACACCCTCTGCTGCCACATTGTTGCCCAGGCAGCCGAACACAGGGCCGTGCCCGACCCACACCCAAGTCCATAAACCTGTTCACCCCTTCAATAAAGTCTGGTAGTCAGGGCCCCGAGGGATCCGCGGGTCTGCGAATCGCAGATTTCCCGCGGAATTCCCCTCCCCCCGCGGAATCTCCTGCCCCGCTTCCCCCACCGGTCCACCTGTGCAGGGTCTGTGTACACCTGTTCCAGCCACCACAACTGCCTGCGACCTCACTGGGCTGGCCCCAGGTCCCATCAGCTAGGCAGGCACTGCACAGTGCCCTCATCCTGCTGGAGACCCCCCTGAAAGCCTCCCCATCCACCTGTCCCGGGACAGATGAAGTGACAGCGAGGTATACGTGCAACATATTTATTCGAGGAGGAACTGTACAATGGGAGGTGGGGTTAATGTCTGGGCTGCCCTCGCTCCCTCTTGGAAGCACCACTGGGGCTCACAGGCTGGCAAGCCCTAGCTGCAGCCAATCGCAGTGATTGCCGACCGGATGGCCCGGCCTACCTGTCATCCACTGACCGCTCCACCCCAGCCTCCGCTGATGGTCCCTGCGTGGAGAAACAAGAATGGGGTAAGTGATCCTCTTGTGCACTTATCTCTTTCCCACGCCAGGGCCCAGACCACTGGGTGCCCTGTGATCACCCAGGGAGCCCCCTACTCCCCACATGAGCATAACACATGACGTAGAGTGAGGGGGGGCCCTTGTATGGACCCATCCATGGTATTATGGACCATGCGCGTTCCGGTACAGCTTCACAGAGTCGGTACACGTGCCTCAGACAATGGCCTTTGCTCCACATCTCATGTGGTGTGTGTGCTCAGTGTGGGTTCTATACTGTGTTCCCAACCAGGGTCATGCCTTGTGTAGTTCCCTGTCTTCCCAGTCTGCCCCTCCCCCGGTGCTGCACCTCACCTCCACCACCCCCAGGGGCCTGGGGTTCTGCGGCCTTACAGGAGAGGGTGGGGCAGAGCCCATGGGTGGTTGGTTGTCCTGGGGTGCCAGGTCCTGGGGTGGGGCCATCACTCCCAGTGGAGGGGTCGGGGTTGCAGTGGGGGTGGGACCAGTTGAGGTGCGCGCTGGAAAGGCGGCCCTGCCAGGAGGTCCTGTTGCCCTATGTGGGGGAGGGGGACCCTGTGGACCAGGCCCGGGTAGGGCTCCTGCTGGAGGAACCACGGGTGACTGTAGTGCAGGGGGGGGCACCTGCACCAGTGGGTGGCTGCAATGATGTTGGTCGGCTGCCAACCCTCCTTCTGAGGCATGGCAGGGCCTGTTGTGCTGGGACTCACGCTGCAGGGCCTCCATCACCTCACCCATGAAGTCCATGAGCCATGTGGCCTGACCCTCCAGCCTGTCACAGGCACGTCGCTGCTTGCATTGGAGGGAAGCAGCCTGGAGCCTGTCCCAGAGGTGTTCGGTGTGGGACTGGGCCATCATGGCAGCCAGGATCTCTCGGTCCCTTTCCCCCTCCCCTCTGATGAGCTCGCTGGTAGTGAGTGCTAGCTCCCAGGAGTGCACCGTGGCTAACTGTTGCAATTCCTCCAGCAGCTTCCTGCTGAGGTCCTCCCTCCAATGCCAGTTCCTGGCCCGCATCTCCTGGTTTCGCTCCATGCTGCCAGCAGCCGCACTCCTCATGCGAGCAGGTGCCTGGTCTGTGAATGAGAGGTTGCACACTGCGTTAGTGTTTCCGGCTGGTGTGCTCTGCTGCCCGCTACCACATGTCCCAGGGTGCCTGGTGGGGCGGCCCCCATATTCTGGCAGCTCCCCTCTGCCCTCCCCTTTGGGACCCCCATGCCAATCCCTGTGGGATTGCCCCTGGCCGCGGATCGCTGCAGGTGGGGGCCATGTCTGTCATGTGTTCCATGGTGGCCGCTGTGGGGCCACCAGCCCCTCCCACCTGTCCCCATCACCCCGACCCCTGTTGGGCACTGCTGGTTGGGGTCACATGCCCCCTTGGCCCCCCCTCCCCACCCTGTACCTCTGCCCACCGCCACACCTGGTAGCGGGATTTCCGCCGGCCCCGCCTTGTCCACCTCCTCCTCTGAGACCTCCACCACCAGGATAGGGGGGCAATTCATGTTTACTGGCACCCAGGCCGCCTCTGTCCGGGCCTCCGCCCCAGGCCCCGTTGGACCTTTCGTACCTGGATCCTGTTTCTCCGATTCCTGGGGGCTGTCCCAGGTTTCTGCGTGCTCCATGCATGTCCCCTATCTCTGTGGGCCTGTGGGTTTTGTGGGCACACACAGAGTGTGGTGATTCTGTGCTCGGATCCCTGGGACGCCTCCTCCCCATGTGGGATGGGTCTCTCACCTCCCGCTTCCTGGCTAGCCTCGCCAGGGTCATCTCCCCCCCCGCTCTATTGGGTTGGTCGGGGGGGGGGTTGTGTGTTGGCCCTCCATCTGCCCCTGGTGAAGGTGCTGCCATGTGTGTGGGAGGCCACGATGTCCCCGTTCATGCAGAGGAACTTGTCTAGCTCCTCCTGGAACTCAGCTTTGTGCATGGCCCGGCCGGACTTGAGATTGTTGTCCTTGATATGTTTATATCCGGACATCAAGTCCTTTGCCTGCTGCATGCACTGGGTGACATCCCTATTGTACACCTGCTGCTGCATCTCCTGGGCAATGGCTTCATAGACCTGTCTGGTCTTGTAGCTGTGCACCAGGTTGTGCTGGACCCTTTTGGACCCCCACACATGTATGAAGTCCCAATTATCCTGCCTGGACCAGGGCTCCCCCTTTTGGGACCCGTGTGTGGGGGGCCGACCGGCTTGGCGGCATGGGGCCTGCCCTGTGGCTGTGGTAGCTGTGGAGATGGTCATATTCTGTTGGGGGTAGTGCATTTGGGATTACACAGGGTCCTGCTGCCCGCCCTCTGTGCCCCCATGGGGCCTTTCCTCCCTACTCCCCCTGGGATGCCCTTCGGTTTACCTGACTGTCTGGGGGCCCCTCCTTGGCCGTTTTCCTGGTGGTGCGGTGCTCCGTTGTCTGGGTGCTGTCCTAGGGGGATGGGTGGATGGGTTATCTGGCAGCCGTCTGCCCTGTGTTCCCTGGGCCACAGTGCCGGGGCTGGGGTGCTGCCCTCCCATCCCAGGTTGGAGGGTTCCCTCACTCTCACTTCGCTATCACTGCTGCTTCTCTGCATGTGCCTTTGGGATGTGCTGGGCTGGGGGTCCTCATTCAGTGTGGGGGTCGCTGAGGGCCCTTGGCCCTGTGCAGGGAGACGTGAGCTGTGTTAAGGCTTGGTGCATTCCCCCCCAGCAGGTTACCCCCAACCCCTCGTACCTCCCATCCAGGCCTCCCCTGTACCGGTGGCCCGGGACCCCTCCCCCCAGTGTGCTGTCTGCCTGGGGCACCCCTCCTGCACCGCCTGGGTGGGGCTTTCCCCTGGGTGTTCCTGGGTCCCCGTGCTCACCCGGCCCCTTCCCACGCGTGGGGTGGAGTTGGCTCCCTTGGTCTTGTCATTTGCCTTCCTGGATGTCATTGTGGGAGCCCGTGCATGTGTGCCATGGTTCCACCCTCCTTTACGGGCTCTTGCCCCATGCATGGGGGCATGTCTGCATGGGGGCATGTGCCTGACCCATGGCGCCGGTGCAGTACGGCTCCACTGGTTCAGTCCACATGGGTGTGGGTGTTTTCACTTTTACACAGACGCTCAGGTGTTGAGCACCCATCTCCACCCACAGAGGGTGCCGGCTCCCTCCCAGCTACTCCAGGGGTGTTGGCGGGTGGGTTGGGCAAGCGCACCCACCCACTCGTGGATTTTTACATGGACACTCTCCCACCCATCCGATGGGTGTTTCCAGGTGTTCGTGGGTGGGTGGTGTCTGTGTAAAAGTGGCCAATGACAACAGCCCAATGTTCACAATTAGTCAGCATGGATAAGCAAACAACACTAAGTAGGTGTTAACTTCATATGCAAACAGTTTCACAAGTTCAGTAGATGGCTGTCATAGTAACTAATGAGGGGATCGAAATGACCCCTTCAGTCCAATACAAGTTTGTTTCAACACAACCTCGTAAGTTAAAAAAAAACAACAGTATTTAAGTTTCACACTATGAAGGCTTAACTGTTGTATATAGAATATAAAGATAAAGCCAACTTGTAAGCTGGTAACTGGAGTTTCCCACTGGGAGTATAATTGCCCCCAAATCCACTTCTGGTGAAATTCTTCTGTACATACAGAAAATGGCATATTATGATAACTGACAAAATTCTACAGTGTGTTTGGGGTAAATATGACCCCACAGCTTTCTTTTTCCCATTCAATACACAGGGGGTCAATCATACCCCATTATTCTTCTAGTATTCAGCTTAAATTTGTAACAAAAATACAATTGTGGAGAAGCACAAACGAATGGACCACAACTGACTCCCATTATCCTTGAGGACTGCATGAAATATGAAGAGCTACAGGTTTGCTAAAAACGTTTTATGATTTTTTTTGTACAACTCCTGGGCTACCATGCAACCCCATAGGCAGACTAGAGTTAAATTATTGTAAGACACCCTGAGTCACTTTTGGGATAGGGTGGGGTAAGGGTTAAGGCTAAAGTGCCTATTATTCTCTGTGATGCTATATGACTTGCTCCCAGGTTTGTGACCAAGGTAACACTTGCCCTTCTCCATGGTTGTGGTGGCGGGGCTGTTGTCGCACCCCTCTCCCCCCTTGTAGGAATGAGGATGGGCACCAAGCACCATGTGCTTGCAGGGATCTGCAGCGCTCAGCTCGTGGCTGCACTGTGTTGTTGGCAAGGCGCGAAAATGAAGTGCCCTGGTTGGTGCTCCGCTGCGTTCCTGGGTGGAGCAGCAACCAGTTCCTCGTTCCCTGCTCATTCCAGGAGGAGCAGGGAACGGAGAAGCAGCTCGCGGCAATGTTACTGCTCTCACTAGACTGGTGTTGCTTGCAGCATGGCTCAGCTCGGCTCGAGCTTGGATTTCGGCAACAAGGCACGAAGCGGAGATGCGTTATGGTGTGAGCAAGGAAGTGCGGCCCCAGGGCAGGGCTGAAGAATTGGGCTGGGAGTGAGGCCGAGCCGGTGGTAATGGGGGTGGGGTGTAGGGAAGTGCAAGGGCGGTGAACCCTTACACCCAGAACCCACTGGGCCTGTGGGAAAGCCGGGCAAAGGAGGGGCAGGCCCGGGGGACCCCCTGGTGGCGAGTACTGCATTGGAAAGACTGGCGGCATGTGTGGCCTTGTTTTTTGGCACAGGGCCCAGCGTCGCAGTTGGGGTTCCCCCCTGGAGGGCCCCACAGCAGGAGTGGGGGGGCACTTGCCTGGCACTGGGCACGTGCCCGAGAGGGATAGTCAGGGTGGGGAATTAGGGGGTACTGGACCTGCATTGCCCGCTCCACCCCCGGTAGTACAGGCCTTGGGCAGGGCCTTCAGTCCCACCCCTGGGTGTGTGTGTGGGTTGGGGAGAATTGACTACACACATCACTGAGCAGGCAGTGGCCATCTTTCCTAAATAACCTAGAGTTATTTAGGAAAGATGGTGTCCACCTGTCCCCGGCTGGTAATGACATGTACCTACAAACTCTGTGGGCTATGTTATTGGATGTTTGTAAAGTATAAAGTAAAGTTATTGGATGTTCTAGGAGAGGTGTGGGGGCTGGACCCGTCCGAGGGTATTGGCGGTTCCTTGGTGGTGGGGATCCAGTATCAGTTGAAATTAGGATAAGTGAACATAGGAATCATCTCTTTAAGAGATGGGAAAGCCACGCCTACAGCAATGGCAGGGTATGGCAAGTCAGGTGTTGGTTCCCTGGGAAGGGTGACATGGGACGGTGGTAGGGGCATTGTATGGTCCCCCACCGGTGGGCACCATATTCCTTACTTATGTCCGGATGGACTATGTCCCCTTTGGCTGCGTGCCCAGCGCTGAACGAAGGGGAGACATTGTGGTTTTGGGAAGGTTTTGATGGTATATAGGGACCTCCCCTGATGTTAATGGCTAATGAGTTACTGCTGATACTGGACCCTGATCTCAATAGGTGATGTCACCCCTCATCTATTCTGTTTGGTTTGTAATCTGGATTAATAAAGGGTGTGGCCATGTTTAAATCCACATGATTGTGTCCTGTGTCATTTGGGATGCGACAACAATTGTCCCTATCTTAGTTATCTGGAACAATAGCAAGTGTTGCATGTGGAGACACCCAATCACTCTTGCACTTTGTAGCAGTTCTCTCTCTCTCTCTCTCTCTCTCTCTCTCTCTCTCTCTCTCTCTCTCCGTCTCTCTCTGTTCTATATCTTTTGATACCAGAGGTCAATTTCAACCAAATTTAGTACAGCGGCAGATGACACAAAGATAAGTAGGAAAGCAAATTTTCATAACAATAGGTGCACCTGGAAGGGAGATGTGTCCCCTTCCCCCCCCTCCAACCTTTAGACAAAATATTCCACTGACATTCAGCAATGACATCCCTCCCTTAGGAAATCATTACCCTGGATGTTTGCAGCACTAGGGATGTGCTAACAGATCGCGATTCAGGTTCGGTTGTTCGGTCCGGTTCAGGCCGGTAGTTCGGTCCGGTTCGGTCACCGAGTTCAGGTTTAGTAGTTCGGTTCAGTGGAGTTTGGTTCGGGCATTTGGAAAAAGGTATCGCGTGATCCCTTGATCGCATCGGAAACCGGAAATTCGAGTACATGCAGAGCTGTGTGGTGAGAGAGTGTGTGTGTTGTGGCTGGCTGGGTGTTTGGTGTGTTTTGGCTGTGTTTGTGTTGGAATGTGTGTTAGTTTTGGTTTGACTGTTGGTTTGGCTGGTTGGAGAGTGTTGGTGGGTGACTATTGGTGTTGGCAAGTGATTTTTTTTTTGGTTTTTTTTAAATGAAGAAGGTGACTAAATGCCGGGCCTGGGGGAAGGCCAAGGTGGCAGAGCTGGTGGTGGAGGAAGAGTTTGCTGCCGCTGCTGCTGAATCTTTGGTGGTGGAGGAGGAGCAAGAGCCAGTGGGCACAGGAGGTGCTGCCATTGCTGCCAGGTTTGTAAACTTTTTTTTTACTTTGAAGACAAGAAGAATACTATCCATTAGAGTGAGCTCATTGGCATGCGGGTGGATGCGTGGGTGGTGGGAATCAGTCAGGCACAAACAGTGGCCATCAGTGGGTGGCAGCAGATGTCTGCCACAGAGAGAGAGGGTACTGTAGTGTGTGGGGCTCTTCCAGCAGCCAGGCACGAGCACGATCACCCCCACCCAAACATGTGCCAGGCTAGCAAGGGTCTCCACTCTCCAGTTGCCATCCCCACGCACCCCCAAACAAGGGCAGTATTTGCACGTGCCAGTCAGCCAGGGTCTCTCCATTGTGATCCCTGCCCAGCACCCAAAGAAGGGCAGGATTTGCATGTTCCATCCAGCCTGGGTCTCCCCATTGCCATCCCTAGCACCCCAAGGAGGGAGGACTAGACGCATCATCATAAATGCATGATATTACTTAGGTGTTGTTAACTAACTACTTGTTTATGTGTTCCTGTTTCAGAGAGGGTGATGAGGAATCTGTTGCTGCCGGTGCCAGGCGCAGGTCATCAAGGCGAAGGTCAGACTCGCCAGTGTCACCCCCAGACAGTCGGCGGAGAAGATCTGATGTCTGGAGGTGGTTTGTGAAGGGTGACACATACGCCGTGGGCACGGTAAGGCATGGGGACTGGAACTACAGGGAATGGATTGCCCTATGACCTGTAACAGAAGTTCCCTGCAGAGTGAGATTGGCCAAAATGCCACCCACCCACTTGTGGAGACAGAATGCAGGCAGGGCTTGAAATACTATTGGTCTGCACAATATGGCACTTCTTATGTTCCTATCTTTTTACGTTCTTTAGATATGCAGCAAAAAATTCAGACTGGCAAGGAGGGGACCACATCCAGCCTAATCTCCCACATCGAGAAGCTACACGGGGAGAAGGTGAAGTAGCAGGAGTCTGGCGTCGCGGTGGAGCATCAGCACCAGAAGAAGGAGGGGAAGGCAACCCAAAAGACATGGCAACACCATAAAAGCCCCCTCCTCCGGCTCCGATGTGGAGTCCCTCGGGCCCCAGGAGTTTGCAACGGCAAAGGCCTTTTGGACCGAGGTGGAGAGGCCTACCCGCCACTTTATACAATGCCTACGGCTGCATGCAGCCATGCTGGAGAACCGCCTGGTGGAACAGTTCCAGGAGCTCGAACTCGAGAAAAATCAGGTGGAGGCGTACTCCCAGTACATCTCCGCCGAGATGGAGAAGTTGGAACTGTACCACCAGTCGCTTTCCAGGTGGCATGCAGCTGTGGCGGGGGCCGTGGACTTCGCCTCAGCCCACAGGTACAAAATGCAGGAGCACAGGGTGCCCGCCCCTCAGTCCAGTGCTGCGCCCCGGCTTTTGCCTTTCCCCCAAGTTCCGGGGGACAGGCCCAACAAAGACTAGGGATGGGCGAACAGATCCATTCAGTTCGTCCGTTCGGTTCGTCCGTTCGGTTAGGCTGCATTTGGTTCGTTCGTTCGGTTCATCCGTTCAGTTAGTTCGCTGAGTTTGGGTTCGGTCGTTCGGTTCGGCCGTTCGGTTCGGCAGTTCGGGAATGTTGTTATTGGTGTTTTTGTTGTTTTTTATATGTTTTTTTGTTTTTTTATTGGGTTTCATACGGTTTTCTTTTCTTTTTTATTTGTTTTTGTTGTTTTTATATGGTTTTTTTTAAAAAAAAAATCTAATATTATATCTATCTATCTACACTAAATCTAACTGCTATTAACTATTCTAAATGCTATGAACTAAATGGATTATCTAATAAGTACACAGGCCTACTCCTACAAACACTAAAACTAAATCACTAACGCTATCTCTATCACTAAGCTAGCTCCTACAACTACTATCCCTAACCTCTCTCTCTCTCTCTCTCTCTCTCTCTCTCTCTTTGGGATTGGGGGGGGAATCACAAACACAAGGTTTCAGTTTAAGGATTAAGTTTCATTTCAGTACAAAACTGAAATGAAACTTAAAGCAATCTAATAATCCTACTCAACGCCTGCTGTTCAGGAACAGTGACTAGCTCAGAAGCTGTTGGGAAGGGGGGAGGCAGATAGTTTCATTTCTTGCAAGCCTCTGGTGCCTGGAAGTCTGCTCCTCAGTGACTAGTACTACCCCTCCGTGTCACGTTTGACCGTTTACAGTGAAACTTTTTTTGCCACCCGAACTCACCTGAACGCGATCCGAACTTACCGAACTGTTCGGTCATTTCGACATTCGGATTGAGTTCGGTTCGGCCCATTCGTGTTCAGAAATTCGGTTCAGTTCAGTCGTCCGAACAGGCCGAGTTCGGGCCGAACTCTGAACTTCCGAACCGCGTTTGCCCATGCCTAACAAAGACTAGACCCTCAGGTTAAAAGTTAAGTTTCCTTTCTTTTAATATATGTTTGGTTTTGGTTTTATACTGTTGTTGAATGTTCATTGTTATTTATAAGGTTTTATTAAAAGTTATATTTGTTTTGTTGTTACGAACTTTGTTTGACCTAGACAATCTTTTATCCCTCTGTGCTGAAGTTCTGGCAGGTGGCAGAATCTCATTGTATATACAACTTGTCCGTGTCAGATCCCTACCTGAAAGCAGCAGTAGATGTAGCATTAGCGTATTAGCCCCAGTATGTGCCAACAGCAGGGTCTCAACTTGCAGACAGTCCCCCAGGAGGGACAGGGCTTGTGTCTGTGTGGGTGTTCCAGAGAGAAAGAGAGACAGGCTTTTTTGGCAGCGGGCATCCACGGGTGGGTGCGGAGGAGTAGACTAGTGGGGGGGCAGGCTTGCAGGTGGCCGATGGTGGCTGCTGGCCAGTCAGGCACAAGCAGCGGCAGCACCCAGAATGGAATGACAGCCCCCTGTGGCTGGAATGATGGTCCCAGAATCTTGTTGATGGTTCCTGGAACAGGTGGGTATGACTTCTTCAGGTACAGTGGAATGACAGCCTATGGTAGCTGAATGATGTCCCTAGAAGTAGTGCATGGTTGGGCACACTTCATTCAATCATGCGATAGGTAGGTATAGAAACGCACACAGACAGGCACACAATACGTTCCACGTTTTTTTATATCCCATCTCATTCTGGTATGCTTTTGCTGCTGCTGGATGTGGGCATCCGGCACAGATGGGAGTTCTTCCTGGTTCTAGCAGGTGGCAGCTTGAGCTGGCCTCCCCTCCACCCCATCACATTCAGGTATTAGTATTAATCTATAAGGCCCTTTATGGTCTCGGCCCCTCATATCTCAGGGATCGCCTCGCCCTCCGCGCTCCAGAGTGGCTCCTTTGGTTTACCAGGGGTGCCTTCTTGGAGGTCCCCCGTGTTAAGCGGGGGGCCACAATGGAGAGGGCATTCTGGTGGCCGGGCCATGTCTTTGGAACTCCCTCCCGGAGGAAGCTTGCCTGGCACCAAGCCTCTTAACATTCTGGCGAGTTTGTAAAACATGACTGTTCACCAAGCCTTTGGGGAGGGTGGGTTAGTGTTGTTTTTTTCTCCCTCTACTCTTTATTTTTTAGTACAATTTTGTCTATCCCTGTTTTAATTGTTGTTAGTTTTATGATGTTTTAAATATTTTAAATATTGTTTTACATTGGATTATTAGCTGCCCCAAGCTGTTCGGAGAAGGGGCGGGGTATAAATATATTAAATAAATAAATAAATTCTAGCAGGGAACCTCTCTCTCTCTCTCTCTCTGGCCATATAGTGCAGGTGACAGCATGGGTGGGATCGTGTCTATCTCTCCTTCTAGCAGTGGGGAGACTTTCTCTCTCTCTCTTATTTCTCTCTCTCTCTCTCGGCAGCAACCTGGGTGGGCAGACAGGTACCTTGCTATGAGAGGCAGGAAGGTGGGCTAAGGCAGGCTTTGAGCTTGGTGGTAACCTGGGGTACAGAACCCTTGGCACAGACAGCATATAGGCTTGGGGGCCATTGGCACTAGCAGCAGGAGACATTGGTTGCCAGGGTACAGAACCCTTGGCACAGACAGCATA
>QEPC01012417.1:340554-350612 GCA_003113815.1 Sphenodon punctatus
ATTGGGGATCAAGAGGGAGAAACAAGCTACAAACACACCTATTTATACTTAATGGTGAAGGTGGGACATGTCTCTCTGTGAAAGCCCTAGCCAATGAAATGAAAAAGCCCTAGACAATTAAATTGACCAATGAATCATGCCGCCGGGTCTCATGATAACTTGTATTCAGGGTGGCCCGGTGGCGGAAACATAATACAATGATCAGATTAATCACAAAGATGCTGCGGCAGACGGAAAGGGGAGGTGGTGCCGCTTCTTACTGGGAATCCGAAAAAGTTTCGCTCCCGCCAATTAGTTCCGATGACGCGGCAACATTAGCGGCAAACCGCTGCCGCAGCCGTCGGAAAACAGCCTCTGCCGACCTGCGCCGTGATGTGCGGAATAGGGGTTTCCACCAGTAACAGCTGCCGTGGCAGCATACCGCTACAGCCCTAGTGTAGACCTCGTAGTCAATTGGTACTCATGGGAGTGTGCCCTCAGCTGACAGAACATAAGGGAAGAGGCAGTTCTTCAGATACTTGGGGCCCAAGCCATTTAGGGCTTTATAGGTCAAAACCAGCACCTTGAATTGTGCCCAGAAATAGGGCTGAAACTCGATCTTGATATTTTCTTGATTCTCGCCGAAAATCAGGCTTCTCAATGAGAACTGAGATAAAAACGAGAATTGACAAAATCAAAAATCTCGATGTTGTCTCATTGAGATATTTATTCCAATAAAAAATTTAAAAGTGTCACTCACTGAGCAGGTGCAAGATGGATGCCAGGGATGTTCTTCATGTGCATGGCCCTTTTCCAAGATGGTCAGTGTTGGTGCCCTTTTCCAAAATGGTGCTGATGCTGCCCATGCCATCTTGGAAAAGGGCTACATGTGCACAGAATGGTCCTGGTGTCCATTTTCACAGTGATTTTTTTATAGTGAGATTTTTAAAGTCCTTAGTGAGATTGTACCGAGATCTCGCTAGGTTTTCTCGAATCAAATCGATTCTCATTTCAGCTCTACCAAGAAAGCTATTGGAAGTCAGTGAAATATCTGGTCCACTGGTGTAATGTGATTCCAATGACCTACCCCTGACAGAGGTGGGATGTTGCATTCTGCACCAACTGCAGTTTCCAAACAGTCATCAAAGGAAGCCCCACAGAGATAAGAGGTGTGCACCAGGGATCCATGTCAGTTTTTGATTTAATTTTTCATTTTCATTCTTTAAATAGTTCATTTTCATTTTCATAAATATCAAAATTTTGTTTTCGTTTTTGCTTTTGTTTTTGCTTTTGATTGGTTTCAATGGTAAACACATTTTGGGGTGTAACATTTTTGTATTTCATTATATTTGGATAAAACCTGGATGACATGTATATCAAATGGAATGCATTAAGTATTACCAACTTTCAGAATGATATAATAAATGAATTTGATTTTATAAGCAGTTGAATTGTGTTATTTTGCAAATATCTGCATATACATTTGTGGCAGTAATGTCTTTGTCTTCCACCTACTGTGGATGGAATTTTGCAAGTTTATACCCCTTCACAATATTACTATCTATGCCAACTGTCAGAAGGATTGAATAAAGGGTCCTGGTGGTACAAGCAATTAACATATAAATATATGTCAGAATGTAACAAATTTATAGTCCATGCAGTGTACATGAAATTTTGCAGAGCTGTATCTCACACATTCAGGATCATCTCTGCCAGATATCGGAAATATGTGATAAAGGGTCCCATTTTTATAAGCCTTCACAGCATATGCAGAGAATGAGCCTATGCCAGGGATTCACTTACGTGCTACTGTGTTATAAGATCTGTTTCCGATGCCAATTGGCCGGCAGAAATCTCAACCAAATATCCTCATTCTGTGCTGTGACCATCCCAGCTTGTCTCCGTCACTTGTTACTGGGAAGTTGGAAGCATCTGTTTAGGAACGAGCCAAAAGAGATTCTCTTATGCCCTCTGTCACATTACTGTAGGATGTGATTGCGATGATAACTGGACAGCCTGGATGTGTAAACCATGTTTCCTTATTGCTGGGATACTATCCCCAAAGTTCCTGTTATCTCCCTTTTATGTCTAGCTCAGTGCCGCCCCCCCCCCCATGCCTGCCACGAAGCTACCACCGATTGGTCCTGTAAGGCTGGAAGATGCAGTAATTGGCCAGTAAATGTGTCAGTCAGTCTTTTGGGTTTCTCCCCATCCTCCCTCCTACAGCCTCCCTCCCTGTCATGCCAGGTGCCTGCCTCTGACTGGCACTGAATGTGTTGCTATTTATCTGAATAATGGTCTTCAAGGGGACAACTTCAATTGCTTATAAAATTGGGGCCCTTATCATATTATCCTGTATTTTGACAGAGATGACAGGGAAGGTGTGGGATACATTCCTACCAAATGTCTTGTAAACAGGATGGAGGAATATAAAAATGCTACAGGCAGAAATGCATTTTCAAGTTAATGTCTTATAACATCAGGACCTTTATCCAATCTTTATGAAATTTGGCAGGATTGGTAGTCTTGGGGAGGGACATAATTTCCCCAGGTTTCATGCAAATTGAACAAAGATAAAGAAGTTGTGTGGAGGAATATGTATGGAGCTTTTCTTAAAATCACAACATTCAATTGCTTTTAAAATCAGTTCCCTTTATCCAATCATTGGTGGTACAATTTCTCCAGGGTTCATCAGAATTTAATAAGAAAAAAAAAAGTTATAGCTGGAAATACATTTCTCCGTTTCCCCCCATTATTTAAAAAACCAAAATTCATTTTTGTTATTGTTTTCATTATTATTATTTTTCATATTCATTGTTACAATATGAACATCCAAAAAATCATTTTCGTTATCATAATAATGAAAATGAATTGCACACCCCTAATGGAGAATGCATACGGTACCTAGTGCTGTAGGGTGCTGATCCCCATTGAAGTATGTAATAAGTGGAGAAACATCAGCCTATAAGAACAGAAGAACAGACGAAGAGCCATACTGGGTCAGGCCAATGGTCTATCTAGCCTGGCATCCTGCCTCCAGTGATGGTGGCCAATTTTTGTTGCTTCCGAGAAGTGCACAACAGGCCATAAGGAATGGACTCTTTCCTTCTACTTACTCCCAGCTCTCAACTATCAGGTAGAACTAAAAAGAGCATCTGTGCAAATAGGGATACCCAATGCATCCACAGTGCATGACTCCTCACAGACAATTCAGGCAATGTAGATTTTCCATAGGGCACCTGACTGGTGCTCATTTTAGCTCTACAGTCTGAAATAAAAAAAACACCTGGGGGCACATGTGTGTGTGTGTGTGTGGGGGGGGGCTGGCAGTGTCTAGGAGGTGGTGGTGGGGTTGCAATGGAGGCAGGGGAGGCAGGGGGAGAGGGGAGGTTCCACAACGTCTAATGGGAGAGGCAGGGTTCTCCATGACAGCCAGTTTCAGTTTTTCTCCCTAGCATGGAGCCCTCTATTTATCAGGAAATGGTGGCTGTCTCAGAGTTCCTGGGAAGTGTAATTTCTTGGAAAGCCCTGTCATCCTAAAGCCCAGGGAGGTTCTTAGATACTACACATCCAAGAAGCTCCCATCCATACACTCTCTATAGAGTCAAGGAGGTTTAGGGAATACTAAAATGAATTACAAGGAATGCCCATTGAAAACAATAGAGCCAACTGGATAGCCAGTTAGAAGTAATGGGGATTTGGGTTTGCCCATAGCAGTGGTGGCTGGTGGGGTGGTGGGTGGAGCCAGAAGTGGGTAGGGACAGGCCAATGGTAGGCAGTGCCACGCCAATGGTACATCGGGATAATCAGAATTTTAAAATATGCAATTTTACAGTCTCATTTCCCCATCTGTAAAAACAAACTCAAAAATGGAAGTGTGCATATGTGGGGAGCAGCATTAAAATGCCACACCTATATGCTCAATGGAATAGAACATGCACACAAGGGTTAAGTGGCAGATCGAAGGTACAGATCCATGATCCAAACCCTTCTTTTTCTGAATGCACTCGTCTCCAGCTTGTGTGTGACTCTCAGAGCGTGTACTAATTTTTTTAAAGGTTTCCCCACCTCTGATATAGCACTTTCAGTTTCCTTCCTACAAGATCCCAGCTCAGCTAAGAAGAGAAAAAAATACATGGAAAAATCATCAAGATCCCAAATTCCCAGTAGCATCAGATTGCTTATAGAGTGGGGGACAAATTTCAAAGTGGTTAACACTAAAACCACACAAGGCTGTGTACAAACTGCAAAGCAAGTATTTCTGAAGTAGGGCTGAAACTGCCTCAATGTTCTCGCCAGTTCTTGGTGAGAAGGGGGGATGTTTCCCATTTTGCCTTGAGATGAGCTGAACCAAGAAACCCCCCCCTTCTTGCCGAGAGCCAGAGAGAATTTTAGGGGGACAGGTGGGGGTTTTATTCACAGGTGGGGGGGCAGTGAGGGCTCCGGAGGTGAGCAGGGGGCAAAGACAAGCCCCCTGAGTACCTCTGGCACCCCTGCTTTGGGGAAGGGCAAGTTTGGGTGCAGGATTGGGAGCCTATCAGGGGGTTAGACAGGCTTTACTTACCATCTGGGGTCTGTCGCAGGGGAAGGGTCTTCTTTTAAACAAAACAAAACAGAGCTTGAGCATGCATAGAGCATTACTCAGCCCTGGGCACCCTTTTAAAGATGGCACCTGCAGAATCAAGCAGATATTCTGTGCATGCTTGGCCCCTGTGAGCACTATCTTTGAAAAGGGTATCCAGGGCCGAGAAGCACTCTGTACATGCTCAAGCTCTGTTTTCTTCTTTTTAAAAGAAAATCTGGGAAGCAGCCCAGTGGTGGTGTGGAGCAGAGTGGGAGGTCAGGACCTCCCCCCAGGACAGACCCCCAGATGGTAAGTAAACCTTGCCTGACCTCCCACTAGGCCCCCAAACCCCGCACCCAAACTTTCCATTCCACCCCAGGCGGGGAGGCTGTGGGAGACGGAGGTGCTCATGGCGCTTGTCTTTTCCCACTGCTCACTGTCTGCCCCCTCCTACCAGCACCCACCTGCCCCCTCTTGAAAATTCATGAGAACTCGAGATGGGGGGGTGAGAGCACCCGAGTTCTTGCCCCTCATCTCAAATCTCATTAATTTCTCACAAGATTTTTTCTCCAGCTCATTTCACCCCTATTCTGAAGTGTTCACACTGCAGCAGAAAGATTTTCACCAAATAAATTCTTTGGCAAAGCTTCTACCCACACAAAACCAAAGTCCACCCAGGCAAGGAGCAACAAACAGAGAAGCAAGAATAAAATGAATTTCCATTAAGGGTCACCCCAAAACAGACAGCATTGCAACAAGATAGGGGCCTCTCCGACCCTGAGTGAACCAGGGAACTGAAAATCCCCATTTAGCCATACATTTCTTTGTACCAGACTCATCTTGCCTCACAAAACCAAAGCCCAGGCAAGGAGATACAACCACAAGCAGAGAGACAAAGGAAAGAAAATTATTTCTAGCAGGGACAAACAACCAGCATTGCAACAATGATCCCCCCAGGGAATGAAAAATCTCAATGTAGCCATGCATTTTTATTTTATTTTGTCCCCCCCATTAACCACGACCAGGCAGATACCATTACAAATTCCTTCCTCCCTCCATCACCCCCACCCTAAGACAATAAATCTATCAGACAGCTCAAGTGAGTGCCCCCCCAAACTCAAAATAAAGCCCAATAGTAGTCACCCACCCAGCAGCAGTTAGTAGCAAAATGGTTCCAGAGCAGGCAAAGCCAAATTCCAGCCCTCAGTAATCAGTGCTGTCCCTCCTCTCCCTCTCCATCCCAAATGACTTGGCAACAAGGCACAGGCAACGAACAGCAGCAGTTATGGTGCCAGCTGCAACCACTGCCACCATCACATACCCAGAAAAGGCCACACAGGGCAACACCAGCCTCCACCCTTTGCATTCCAAACCCATCTCCAGACCGGTATCCCCTTGCAGACTTCAGTGAGCATGTGCACTTACTGCACTCACGTCCTGCCTGGGGGCATCTATTTCTGCCACCCAGGCATCCTTAAAATAGCTCCATTCTCCCCACCCCCACAATTGACGCTCTGTAACTCTGCTCCCAGTGGCTGAAATCTAAAGTACACCCCCTCATACCTGTGGTACACATGGGACACCCAGCCGCCCATACTGCTAATTAACTAAATTGTCTCTCCTGTGTGCACATACCTGGCCAGCCAGCATCAAACTTTAAAAGAACTTGGAAACAAGGAGATCCCCTCACCCAGCAGCAGCTTAGTGTTCGCACACACAGAGATTAACAGAGGCCCTTTTTAAACAGGCTTGAGAGGGGCAGGTTGGTGTTCTTGCTGGTGTGGGTGGTACACCCATCTCCATGAACTGAGCAATCGTCATTTTCACCGGTTGCTCTGTGAGTGTGCGATGGAGGAGGTGGGTGTGCAGGCGTGTTCCCGGAAGCAAGCGCATGCACACACCCCCACCCCACCCATGGTGGGGTGTACATGAGACTCACCCATGCATGAACACGCAGATTTCTGGGTGTTGATGCATGGGTGCCATCCATGTAAAAAGGGCCAGACATGTGCAGATCATGCGTTCACCTCTTGCCAGTACTCTAGGAGTGGAGACGCACTGCATACACATGCACACTGCATCCCCAGATTTCCCAACACCCAGAAGGGCAGCACTAGCCACTTCAAAGTGGTGGTGCTTCCCAGCAGTCAGAGCAGTGGTGGTTTGACTACTGTGGAGAGCTTGGAGGAGGGTTTTGAGTGGCTGGGTGGGGCACCATCCCCACCACCCTAATGGGCACATAGCACCTGGTCCATAGCCGCCCCATAATGGGTAATAAACCAATAAAATGTCAGATGCTGATCTAAAACAAAAGGAGTGGTGGAAGGATCTGAAATGCCAAAGAAGGGCACTAAAAAAGTACACAAAAGGGGTTTCTAAAAAAGACTAAGGGGGGAGGAGTGAGGAAGCCACAGAGACAAAATGGAAGATGGGAATGAGGGACTGGGTAAACTGAGAACAGCAAAAATGACAGGGAGTTGGCTGGCAGGATGGGTGCAGGGACACTGGGAATGGTTGAAATGATGAGGAGCATGTGGAATGATGGGTGTGAGGAAACTGGGAACAACTGTAATGATGAGGAGCTGGTCGCCCAGGTACAAGGACAATGATGCGGAGCTGGGAAGAATGATGGATGCAACAAAGAGACAAAGCCCAAAGATAAGCACAAAAGACAGGGACTTGTGTGATAAACTGGGAACTGGGAGAGTTTGGGGGGGTCTAGTAAGCACCAGGAAAAATAGTAGGCGGGCCATTAGGGTGTAAGTCTCATGGTCTTCAATGTCTGTACACTAACACACAGAGTATGGGAAATAAACAGGATGATCTTGAACTCATAGCACAGGAAGGTAAATATGATTTAATAGATATTACCAAGACTTGGTGGGATGACTCCCATGATTGGAATGTAGTCACTGAAGGATATAACTGTGTCCAAAAAGCATAGGTGCAACAGAAAGGGAGGGGGAGCAGCATTACATATCTCAAATGTCTACACTTGCACAGAAATCCATGAGAGTGAGCATGGCAGTTCTGTTGACAGGATCTGGGTGAAAATAAAAGGTAAAAGAAATAAAAATGATTTCATTGTTTCTACTACAGACTGCCAAAATCCTAGGGATGGGCGAACAGATTGCGGTTCGGGTTCGGCCGTTTGGTTCGGCTGCATTCGTTTCGTCCATTCGGTTTGGCCGTTCGGTTCAGCTGCATTTGGTTCATCCGTTCGGTTAGGCTGTTTCGGGAAATGTTGTTATGGGTGTTTTTTTGTTTTTTATATGGTTTTTTGGTTTTTATTGGGTTTTATTTGGTTTTCTTTTGTTTTTTATTTGTTTTTTTTTTTTTTTATATGGGTTTTTTAATTTATTTTTTAAATATAATATTATATCTATCTATCTACACTAAATCTAACTGCTATTAACTATTCTAAATGCTATGAACTAAATGGATTATCTAATAAGTACACAGACCTACTCCTACAAACACTAAAACTAAATTACTAACGCTATCTCTATCACTAAGCTAACTCCTACAACTTTCTATCTATCTATCTATCTATCTATCTATCTATCTATCTATCTATCTATCTATCTATCTATCTATCTATCTATCTATCTATATGGGATGGGGGGAATCACAAACAGAAGAGGAGTCTGTAGTGAAATACATACATACTCAATGAGTCTGTACAGTGAAATGCATAACACAAGGTTTCAGTTTAAGATTTAAGTTTCATTTCAGTACAAAACTGAAATGAAACTTAAAGCAATCTAAAAATCCTACTCAATGCCTGCTGTTCAGGAACAGTGATTAGCTCAGAAGGTGTTGGGAAGGGGGAGGCAGATAATTAGTTTCGTTTCTTGCAAGCCTCTCCACCCCTGGTGCCTGGAAGTCTGCTCTTCAGTGACTGACTACACCTCCCTGTCATATATGACCTTCCAGTGAACCTTTTTTTGCCACCCGAACTCACCCGAATGTGATCCGAACTGACCGAACTGTTCGGCCATTTTGCCGTTCGGTGTTCGGTTTGTTCAGTATGTTCGCATTCGGGCTCGGGTTCGTGTTCGGCCATCCGAACAGGCCAAGTTTGGGCCGAACTCCGAACTTCCAAACAGCGTTCGCCCATCCCTACAAAATCCTAATCAACAGGGAAGATGTGATCAATAAGTTGAAAGTAGTGGGAACTTTGGGGGGAAGTGATCATGAAATGTTGGAATTCATGATCTTAATAAAAAGTAAAAGTGAGCATAGTCAAACGTGTACCTTGAACTTTAGAAAAGCTGATTTTAACAAACTCAGAGAAATCCTAGGCAGGATCCCATGGCTAAACTAAAGGAAAAAGGAGTCGAAGATGGGTGGGAGTTTCTGAAAAATTAAGATACTGGAGGCACAATCACAAACAATTCCAATGAGAAAGAAAAATGGGAGACATCTAAAGAAACCAATGTGGCTGCACAAAGAGCTTTTTGATGAGCTGAGAATAAAAAAGGGCATGTATAAGAGATGGAAGGTGGGACAAGTCATGAAGGATGTATATAGACAAGTAGTCCAGATTGTAGGGATGGTATCAGGAAGGCAAAAGCACAGAATGAGCTGAGGCTAGCGAGGGATGCTAAGAATAAAAAAAAGGGGGTTTTCAGGTATGTTAGAAGTAAGAGGAAGAAAAAGGAAGTGGTAGGTCCTCTGCTCAGTGAAGATGGTGAAGTATTAACAGGTGACAAAGAGAAGGCCAAACTACTCAACTCCTATTTTGCCTCCATCTTCTCCCAAAAAGGAAACTGTTTAACCTGGCAAAAGTAGAATGAATTATGAGGGGAAAGGATTGCAGCTCAGGAGGGGTGTGCATGTCATTTTCCTTATATCAATAATGAAAACGATATTTGTCATTTTCATTATCATTATTGCAATAACAAAAACAACACAAAATAATAACGAAATCAATAATGATAATGAAAGTCATTACTGATTTTGCTATTACCTAGCAACCCGGCAGGTGTTTTGGGGACGGAAATGTGGTGAGGGGAGGTGGGATCCATAAACAGTTTTGAACTCTTGAACTGGGTCTGTGATGGGAAGAACCTGATGGATGTAATCGCTGGCCAATGCACAGCACAAGCAGGTCCCAAGCAGTTGAATGACACCCCGTGATTGCTCAATGCCTCCTACCTCCCAGAACCAATCAGGGGACCTCTGGGGGAGGGCACTGCAACCCTTTATATTGCAGGGCTGGGCTGCTTGACTTTGGTTCTGTGTTAGCTATTGCTCTGTCTGGGTGCGTTTGTAGAATCTTCTGGTGCTTGCACTAAAAATCCCCCCATATATATCCCGAACACCTTACCTTTCTAATCCTTATTCCTTCCCCTTACATTTTACCTTTTTCCTTCCCCTGCCTGTCTCCCCTGTACACAGAGAGAGAGAGAGAGAGAGAGAGAGAGAGAGAGAGAGAGAGGTAGTATTGTTTATATATATATATATATATATATATATATATATATATATATATATATATATATATATATAT
>QEPC01012417.1:363105-382392 GCA_003113815.1 Sphenodon punctatus
GGGGGGGGGGGGGAAATCACATTGAACACGCAACGAAGATGGTCCGGGCAGGACCTCCATTTGCGTGTTCAATGTGATTCCCCCCTGTGATTCACGGGGGTGAACATCTGGTGGGGAGCGTCCGTTCCCCCCAACAGACATGACGAGACCACGATCACCATGTGGGAATTCCCCGTGGTTGAGCGTGATCTCATAAAGTCTGAAAATACCCATTGTGCTACCTAACTGTAGACATGTGGCCACACATTAGCGCAAATTACCCAGCATTCACCTGCACAACAGGCTTCACAGTCTCCAAGACCATGCCATGAGTGGGGGTTGCAGGGCTGTTGGGTGGTAGCCCCATGTCCAGTGGGGGCGAACATCTGGTGAATACCTAATAAGCAATATTGTCTAATGTGGCATAATGTCTTGTTTGTTAACAACCTGTGTTGAAGGCCTTCCTGTTCCAGCTTGTTCCACACCACCAGCCTTCTCATTGGCCACTGTGGCAAAGCAGTCAAACAGACTGTATTTACATATAACAGCACCACTAATACTGACATTAAATAAAAAGAACAGGGGAGCATGTGCTTCCCCATTTGGTTCCCTGGAAACAGGGGGCCCCTTAGGGTGGGAAGAGGCCTATTCACTACACACAGGTGGGAAGAGGCCTATTCACTCCCCACCCCCTGCACAGAAAAAGGTGAGCAGGGACGTTCTTTGCTCAGTTGAGTAGTGCATTGACACCGATCAGAAGAACAGCAGCATGGCAGTGAGGTGAGTCAGTCTGGGGTGAAGGGTGAGTCAGGCACTCCATATTCAATTCGGTGCCCAACTGGTCAGGTACTAGTGCTGGACTGAGCCACATTTCTGGTTCTCATGAGAGTTGAGAAACCATAATTAAGGACAGAATTACAGGGCATGTTGACAAACATGGGTTAATGGGGAAGAGTCAACAATGGATTTAGTAAAGGTAAGTCATGCCTCACTAACCTGTTGGAATTCTTTGAGGGTGTAAATAACCATGTGGACAAGGGAGACCCAGTAGATATAGTGTACCTGGATTTCCAGAAAGCATTTGATAACGTCCCTCATGAGAGACTCTTGAGAAAGATAAAAAGTCATGGGGTAGGAGATAGTGTCTTACTATGAATCAGAAACTGGTTAAAAGATAGAAAGCAAAGGGTTGGACTAAATGGGCAGTTTTCACAATGGAGAGATGTAAAAAGTGGTGTGCCCAAGGGATCTGTATTGGGACGGTTGCTGTTTAATGTATTTATTAAGGAATTGGAAAAGGGTGTTAAGAGTGAGGTGATCAAATTTTCAGATGACACCAAGTTATAGGGGTGTGCGAACACCTGGGGGTTTGGGGTTTGGACCGCTTGGGGTTTGGGCCCCCGAAACCTTTCGGGGTTTGGGGTTTGGCCTGAACCCATTTGGGGGACCTGAACCCATTGGGGCAGGGGGCAGAAGGGGACCCGATTTCACCTCCCTCCAGGCTGCACAGGTGGAAGGGGTGCCGGAGCTCACCCCACCCCACCGTGGGCAGCCTACTAAATTTGTTTTTTAAACCCCCCACCCCAGGGACCCCCCTACCTATCCCTAACCCCGGGTCCCACTCCACGGAGGTGGCGGTGGGTCCAGCTCTGGTGGCGCTGCGGGGCACTTCAGGCCTCTACTAAGCCTTCCGGGTTAGGTGACTGGGTCAGGTGACTCAGAAGGCCTAGTAGGGATGGGCGAACGCGGTTCGTATGTTCAGACTGAACTCAGTCTGTTCGGACATCCAAACCGAACTCTCAAACGACAGAACAGTTTGGTCGTTTTTGGACAAGTTCAGATGAGTTCAGAGGCAGGGAAAACGTCTTTCCAGAGATGAAAACTAAGTTTCGGTTTCGGTTTCACTATTTTTGAATGTTTGGCCAAGTTCGGCCAAACCGAACTCGGCTGAACCAAACCATCGAACCCGAACTCGGGTTTCCAACCAAACGACCGAACATCCGAACCATGTTCGCCTATCCCTAAGACCTAGTAGAGGCCTGAAGCGCTCCGCTGCCGCCGCTGGACCCAGCCCTGATGCCGCAACCAGAACTGGGGCCGGATCCTGACCTACCTGGTGGTGCTGGGGCTCCAGCCCCAGGACTGGCAGCAGTAAGGCTGGCTCCTGCAGCGGCAGCGGAGTGCTTCAGGCTTCTACTAGGCCTTCTGGGTCACCTGCTGCTGCGGGACCCGGGGCCAGAACCCCAGCGCCACTAGGTAGGGGGGTCCCTGGGGTGGGGTTTTAAAAAAAATGTGTAGGCTCCATGGGGGTGGGGGTGGGGGGAGGTGAGCTCTGGCACCCCCTTCCACCCACGCAACCTGGAGGGAGGGGAAACCAAGTTCCGCCCTGCCCCCCGCCCAAATGGGTTCAGAACCCAAACTTTGTTCAGGCAGTTCAGGCGGGGGGCAGTTCAAGTTCGGGGTGTTCGCGGATGAGTCGAACACCCCGAGTTCGGCCTGAACCCTGAACCCCCGAACCGTGTTCGCACATCCCTACCAAGTTATTCAAGGTAGTTAAAACATGAGCTGACTGTAAGGAATTGCAACGGGACCTTAAGACACTGGCTGCCTGAGCATCTAAATATCAAATGAGATTTAATGTGGACAAGTGCAAAGTGATGCACGTAGGGAAAAATAATCCAAACTATGCGTACACAATGCTGGGTACTAAGCTAGGAGTTACCACTCAGGAAAAGGATCTGGGGGTGGTTGTGGACAATACAATGAAATCCACAGCGCAGTGCGCAGCAGCAGTCAAAAAAGCAAACAGAATGTTAGGAATTATTCGGAAGGGGATAGAGAATAAAACTGAGGATGTCATAATGCCTCTATACAAATCAATGGTGCGACCGCACCTCGAATATTGTGTGCAGTTCTGGTCGCCCCATCTCAAAAAAGACATAGCTGAACTAGAAAAGGTACAGAGAAGGGCAACAAAAATGATCAAGGGCATGGAAGGGCTCCCGTATGAGGAGAGGCTTGGTAGGTTGGGGCTCTTCAGTTTGGAGAAGAGACGACTGAGAGGAGATATGATAGAGGTCTATAAAATCATGAGTGGTGTGGAACTAATAAACAAGGAGCAGTTATTTACCCTCTCAGCTAGTACTAGAACTAGGGGACACTCCATGAAACTCATGGGTGGCAAGTTTAAAACAAATAAAATTCTTTTTTCACTCAGCATATAATTGGGTTGTGGAATCTAATGCCAGAGGCTGTGGTAAGGGCCAGTACTATAGCTGAGTTTAAAAGAGGTTTGGACAAGTTTCTGGAAGATAGATCCATTAGCAGCTAGTAGCCAGACAGCATCAGGGAGCATGACGGGAGCTGGGGGGAAACAACAGGTAATGGATCCCCCATTGTGACCTGTTGGGTGCTTCTCCCAAGCCACCGTTAATGGCCACTGTTTCTTATTACTGAGATCTCAACTAGCTCTCAGTAGCATTCCAAGATCTCATGAGAATCTTGAGCAAATTATTTTTAAAAAAGGTTTGCACATGTACAAAATGGCCGCCTGTCCATCTGTGCATACGCAGACTGCCCCTTTCCAAAATGATGCCAACACTGTCTGTGCCATTTTGGAAATGGGCGGTGCATGCAGAGAATGGCCCTGGTGGCCATTTGTGCATGTGCAATGTTTAGGGGGGTTTATTGGTTTTTTGTTTGTTTGTTTGTTCACTGTGAGCAGTGAACTTGCCTCCTCGCCTGCCCCTGCAGAGAAGGTGGCAAGGAGACCTGGAGCAGCCCCAGATGTGGAGGGAAGGCAACCTGGGGAGTACAATGTTGTTTTTTTAGAAAAACAAGTTCAGGGGGAGAGTGAGAGTCTTGCTTTTTTTGTCAAGAGTCAGGGAAATTCTTGGCTCATTCTCATTTGCAAGAACGAGCCGAGAACCCTGATTCTCATTGAGAAAAGTGAGAATCTGAGAAGCGAGTATCGTCCCTACAGGGTACTCAGGTGCAGCTCTATCCATGGGTATGTCACTCTCTTCCCTGTGGTCTGGACACTTTATGAAAGTGCTCTCTATGGATTATAAGGTTCTCCTTCCTTCAGAGCCAGCTGCTCTTTCAGGCTTTAGGGCTGAAACTCAGTCTTTGAAATTATTTGGTCTTTGCTGAGTATCCTGGCACTCGACTCGTTTTGCTGAGTACCGAGAAACCAAGGAATTGGTCCGGCACATGGTACTTGCCAACTCCTCAATTGAAGGGTATGAGCCACTGGAATGGGGGGCAGGAAGGGGAGGCAGAGGGCAGCAGGGGAAGGTCAGGGGGCAGAGGGAAACAGGGTGATAGAGGGCAGAGAGCAGCACGGGAAGTGGGCAGTAGAAGCAACCCACCCCTTCCTTCCCTGCCCGTTCTGGAAGCAGCAAACTCACCAGAAAGCAATGGAAGCAAACACGCCGTGGAGTGGAGCAGCTGTTCTAATGTGAACCTCTGGCAGCATGCTCTATATTGCTCTGAAGGAGCATGCTAGGAAATGTAGTCCATCCTGTTCCCAGGGAGCCAGCCCAGCCACTGTTCTAATGCTGTCGGGGAGCGTGCTGTACTACAGTTCCCAGTATGCTCCTGGACAACATTTTAGAGCATGCTCCCAGAGACTCACATTAGAACCATGGGAAAGGGGAGGTGGGGGGGGGGCAGCAAACTCACATTAGAACCCTGGGAAAGGGGGTCGGAGGCAGAAAAATCACTGGAAAGTGGAGGGAACCCACATTGCTTTGGAGTGGACAGAGCTGTTCTATGCTCCAGAGCACTCTACAGTGGTGCCAGCCAGTTCTCTCTGCTTTCCAGTGAGTTTGCTGCCCCCTGCCCTTGCTGCCCTCTGCCCCCCATTCCTGCCCCCTTTCCCAAGCACTCACCAAGTTACCAATAATCAGTCTGGAAACTCGTGCCTGATCTTCAGAAGTTCAGAAATATTCAAGAATGTTTTTTAAAAAATTTAGTATTTGGTTCAGCCTTCATTAGTGTTGCCACCTCTTCCAGTTTGACACTGAGACTCCCATAGGCCAAAATAAGTCTCAAGGTGAAACCATGACAAGTGGCAACTATAGATTCAGGGGATGTGCCAGGGAGTGTCAACCCACCTAGACTTGTGGGCCCCGGTGCAGCCGGTCCATACCACTTATCCCTTATATAGCTATGCCCTTGCATTAAGTCTCCTTGCAAAGTCTGGGATTCTCTCCTGGTCTGGCTGAAACTGCTGCTGAAACTTGGAGTGACTACTTTGTATCAATGTGCAGATTTTCCATAGCTGTGGGCATCCCTATGGCACTGGACCATTTCTTTCCTACCTGTATGGGAACATAACTGCATCTAGTCGGTGTCTCTTTGTAGATCCAGATTTCATTAACCCTTAGTTCCGGTGGGGTTGCTCCATCTTGCACGTGGTGACTCAGCTTTG
This sequence comes from Sphenodon punctatus, assembly GCA_003113815.1. Lineage (NCBI taxonomy): Eukaryota > Metazoa > Chordata > Lepidosauria > Sphenodontia > Sphenodontidae > Sphenodon > Sphenodon punctatus. The sequence continues at coordinate 368,519 of QEPC01012417.1, forward strand.
GTCACAAACCTCTGGTCTGCTAGAATGGTCCTCCCTGGAGCCATGAGTTATCCCCCACTGGGATGTGATTTGATGGATGAATTGTTCCATTTGCTTTCCCCCAGGCCTGTAAGAAAAAAGGTTGTCTGGGCCCCTATCACCTGTAGTTGCTGAAGTGTTTAAAAATAGAAGCAACAATAACCATTCTCTCCCTCTCTCTCGCTCCAGGCCGTGCAGGAGAAATTGCTTGATTAGTTTACAGGGGTTGTTTTTCTTTGCGTGAGTGGGGGTTGGATGGGAAGGACTCATTCACGGAAAGCAAAGGCAAAGAAAAACATTTAGGCCTCAATGTGGCGAATATCACTTCCCCCCATTTTGCCTCTCTCAGGGGTTGGTGCTATTGTCTACACTTGGGAAGGCTGCCTCTTTAGCACACATTCAGCCGTCATCTTCATCTTATTCATCATGCTTAAGTCTCAAAATTGGCCAAAGACAGGGAAAAAGTTGCCAATTAGAAGCCTTTATTTCTGCCATCTGTCTTCCTTTCAGGGACTTAGTGCTAGTGGGACTTAAAAGAAGGGCTTAAACACACCAAAACGACTTACACAATGTTTAAATAAGACTTAAATCAGTCCCTTTTTTTTCTGTTTCAAGCAGGTTTTCCAGCACAAAGTGAAATGGCAATTTCCATCCACATTGCTGGCTGGAGCCCACTGGCTCACCAAGGTTCTGCTTCTAAGTGCATTGACAACAGAGCAGGGCTGTGTGCACAGAGCGGGAGGAAGGCGTTTGAGGGAAATGATAGAGTGCAATACCCTTGTAATATATTTTTCTTTGCAATAGGATTCCTAGCTCTGCAAAGAGGAGATCTTCCCCCTTCTTTAGGATGACAAGATCATGGTTTAAGTAGGATTTTGGGGCATCATCCTGAAGCAGATTCCTGAGGGTTCAACCCAGCCATCACTTCCTTCCAGCCACCCCTCAAAGGGGTTTGCTCAGGGTGGCCTTACAACAAACAACATATGAAAATAAACAACAACAACAAAACCACAGAACCCCCTCTCTCTCACCCATACCCACTTGGGGGAGTCCCTTTGCACCTCACTACCTATTCCTCCTCACCCAGTCTGTGGGCCCCCTCTCTCACAGAGAGGGAATGGCCATCCCCTCAAATCCTTGCGCCCTCCATACTTTCCCCACAATATATCAATTCCCTATGAAATACTCATATAAAAACAGTACAAACTCCCCCTCCCAATAATTTCTATAAAAATAAAATTGTAGAGCCAAAACAGGGAGTAGATTTGATACTTACACCTCAAGCAGCTTATTTGTTGCCCAATCAAGAACCAACTGAGCCAGGCAACCAACAAATCAAAATAATACCAGGTATTACCGTTACTGGCTTACCGACTTTCTGTTTTGTTAACATACCATTTCGATTTTAGGTTTTCCTGCTTTTCATCCTTTGCTTGGCTGCTCCAGTTTAGTCAATCACTTTGAACCTGCACATGCACATGAAATGCCTCCTCCCTGCTCCCTTAAATACACACGGCATTGCCCTCCATTTTGTTTTGTGGGCTGTGTTAGGAGGTAAACTGGAGACCAGGGTAAAAGTAAATGATGTGCAGAACAGATGTAAATAGATGGAAATATGAAAATGTACAGAAATGCACAAACGGTAACTTGGTAATGTGGTAACAGTGACTTGCTAACTCAAGTAACTTGTCATGCAGTAAACAGGGACCATTTAGTACCTGACAATATGAAGTCCGTTTAATTACTGAGATGCCAGCAGGTTTACCTGTTCCAGCTCTAAATAATTCAAGAAAAATCTGCCTACCAAATAGAGATAGACAATACTGTTATCCTTACAGATAGATAATCATAAGTTGCACACAGAAATTACAGAGTTTTCCATAAGAAGCAGTGTCCCTACAGTCACTACTGGTCAATGGCCACCTAATGGTGATGCTTTTGGCAACCACCTGACCCTAGACAGTCACTTTCAGGGTAAGAGGTTTTATGGAGGAGCAGAAGAAGCAGTAGCCCAGGTGGAGATCATCCAGCCATTCAGTTCCCATGGCATTTCATGGGGAGGAAGGAATCAATAACACAACACAATGATATGTGTTGACATGATAATACAATAAATGTCTGATCGTATTAAATTTGGGTGCTTTCCAAGATCATAGTTACCAGTTCACTCATAGACTCCAGTGGCAGCACCATGATTTGTTCTCTGGTTTTCCAAATGGTGGCATTTTCCCATGGTGTCCCAACAGATCTTCTGCATGGTATAACGAGGGTGATCGGTGGAAGAGGCACCCTGGGTACTTTTCAAGGGGCCTTGCATTTAAAATCATCTCATTGGTGGCATGTCGAGTTAGGTCCTATGATAAGGCTGTTATTATGCTTTATAAAGATCAACAATATAATTATAAGGCATTATTAGGAACTAAGAAAAGGAATCATCAACAATCGCAGTGACTTCGTTTGCTCGAGGCAGTTAATAGGAAAGATTCATGGGCTTTCTGGAATCTGGTCAATAGGACCTGGAGCGGCTATACAGCTTACCAAGAGCCTAAGGTTACAGCGGATAAGTGGATAAGTCATTTTACCACACTTTTTAATAGGGTGGAAAATGAACCCCTGGCTGAGGTGATAATAGGAATGTTGTACCGCAATGGGAGCCTGTTTCTGGTGCTGAGGTTTTGGAGGTAATTCAATCTTTAAAAACAGGGAAGGCCCCGGGCCCTGATTTTATACTGGGAGAAGTCTTTAAGTTCTCACCGGATTGGTGGGCAGCTGCTTTGGCACGTCTATTTACTCTGATAAATGCCTCTGCCATCATCCTGGATGAATGGAAATTGAGCTTGGTGGTGCCTATCTATAAGAAGGGGCCCCAGGGGGATCCCCAGAACTATCGCCCTATTAGCTTTTTATGTATTGTATCTAAACTATATACAGGCCTGTTATTAAGGAGATTGCTGAACTGGATTAGTACCAACGGAATTATAGCAGGGGAGAAGCTGGCTTTATGCCAAAATGTGGCACAACTGATCATATATTTGTTTTAGATCACTTGGTGGAGAGACACAAGAAACTGCGGCAAAAGTTATTTGCAGCCTTTGTGGATCTCTCCTCGGCCTTTGATCTCATTGATAGGGAGAAGTTATGGGGAACACTTTAATTTCACTAAAACCAAGGTGGTTGTTTTTGCCTCTCATTTTCACCCTAAGGCATGGTTCATTGGCCGTAATAGACTGGAACAAGTCCCCTCCTTTAAATATCTGGGGGTTCTTTTTTCGCATTCTGCCTCCTGGAGACCGTATGCCTTGCATTTACAACAAGTGGTGTCAAGGAAAATTTACCCTCTTGTAAGGTTCTTCTACGCCAATGGGGGAGGTCATATTGTTATGGCTCTAAAAATGTTTGGTGCCAAATCTATTTCTAGACTTCTGTATGGGTCCCAGGTCTGGGCAATGAACCCCAGTGTAGCCAAGATCCTTGACCCAGTGATCAATTCCTTTCTGAGGTCAATATTGGGTGTCCCACGGGCTGTGCCAGCAGCTATATTGAATCTTGAGCTTGGGTGGATATCTTGGCAGGTTAGGTCCGATTTGAGTATAATATTTACTGGTTGAAGTTGGTATTTCAGGGGATGCATACCCTTATGGGGCACTGCCTAATCGAGAAGTGTAATGACTCAGTTATTGGAGACCTATGGTGGAAGGGAACTGAAAGGAGACTGGATCTACTGGGTTTCTCACCGGCCTTTCTATTTCAATATCCAAAACTGGCTGTAAAGCATTAGTCAAGAGGCGTATCTTGGACATTAACTGCCAAATGGATAGGATGGTTGCATCCTCCTCCAAGATCTCCCCATTCTATAAATATCTTAACCCCACTAGGGGTGGAGCAAAATATCTGGGAGCATTATCTGATATATTGTTGAGGAGATCGTTTACCAGCCTGCATATGCAAACAATGAGATCTGCAATTTTAGAAGGTCGTTATTCACGAACACCTTTTTTGGAATGCATCTGTCCTTGTGGATTGGGGATTGAAGATATTCTCCATTATTTGCTCTCCTGTCCTTTATATGATGACCCCAGGAGCCAACTACTGCAGAGGACCTATTTAAATCAGGAAGCCCCCCCCCCATGTGGAAATTGATCTTTCTTCTGGGAGATAGTGATGACAAGCGATCATATTACGTTGCCGTTTTTGCCAAAAAAAGCCGCCAAACTGCGGGAAATGTATGGCAGACCTCAGGAGGGTAGTTTGGGTTATTTAGACCCAGATGTAGATTGAGGATGCTGGTAAGGAACTGGCGATGGTTTTCAGGGGTACTGTTGCTGTAAGCAGGTTACATGTTTATTTGATCTTACTTGGTGCGAGCTGTTTGTAATATTACTGGTGACTGTATCAATGATGATTTTAGATTTGTGATTTTGTTCTGAGACTGTCATGGCTTGTTGCCTATACAGTAATAAAGACTAACTAAAGTCTAAAGCCTAAAAGTCTCATCTCATTGGCGCTTCATGGTAAATCTGTTCAGACATTATGAAAAGTATTCCCATGGGATAATCCCAAGACAAAGCCATGGTGCTGCCACTGGAAGTGGTAGTGGAAATCATGACTGTCAGGATCAAGTCTAGAATGTGGGTTGACTTGCAGAACCAGTCCATAAACAGGGGCAGAGCAGGACAGGATTGTGTCGAGGCAGAGGCAGAGTCAGGAATGGACTCAGGTGGGAATGAACTCAATATAGGGCTGAAGCAGCAACTCCTTTTTCCACTCAGTTATTTCATTCCACCATTTCGAATTGCCTATGACTTTCCACAGCTTTTCTGCCGGCATTCTGCAAATTCTGCCTGCATTCTGCTAATTTGGAAACTGTTGGAACATTCTCGTAAACTGCGGGAACAAACCTTTTTCCGCTACTTTGCAGTGCCGAAGGAAATTGTGGAAGATTGAAACTGTCAGAACAAACATTGTTTCGCTATTTTCATAGCCGTCAGAAATAGCAGAATGAAAGAAGTGGAATGAACATCTCTATCGCACCTTGCCGCTCATTGCGGAAGAGCTTTTTCCATCAGAAAAAGCTACCGCAGCAGCTTACTGTTTCAGTCCTAGACTCAAAACAGGCTCAGGTGCAGATCAGGAATATTTATTTATTTGTTTGTTTGTTTTTAGAATTTATATGCCGCCCCCTCCTACCTCAGGCATCTCAGGGTGGCTCACAATATATTAAAGCATTTCAAAACATTAAAACATTAAAATAAACCATAATAATTTCAATTAAAACAATGTAAAACACCATCCCCCCTACCCTAACCCAACCCATCCACCCCATCTCCCTCGGGAAAGGCCTGGCAGAACAGACAGGTCTTACATTGTCTGGTTGGCAGCCAAGCGGATCTCCAATGGGAGGGAGTTCCACAGTCGTGACGCAGCCACGGAGAACGCCCTCCTCATAGTAGACACCCAGGAAACCCGGGGAACCCCGAGGAGGGCGCCCTCAGCCGACTGCAGGGGCCAGTCCAGGACCCGGAGGGTGAGGCGGTCCTGAAGATAGGTGGGGACCAAGCTGTTTAGGGCTTTAAAGGTCAGCACCAACACCTTGAATTGGGTCCAGAAACCTACCGGCAGCTAGTGCAGAGAGTTTAGCACCTGTGTTATATGCTCGCTTCTGCCCGTCCCTGTTATGAGATGGGCCGCCGCATTCTGCACCAGCTGCAGCTTCTGAACCAACACCAAGGGTAGCCCCACATAGAGTGTGTTGCAGTAATCCAGTCTTGAGGTAAGAAAAGCATGGATGACTGTGGCCAGATCCGAGTCCGAGACATATGGCCTAAGCCGACGCACCAGATGTAACTGGCAAAATGCTCCTTTTGCCACAGCCATCACCTGAGCATACAGGCAGAGCTGTGAGTCCAGGAGAATTTCATTGCCAGGATTGTCATGGAATAGTGATACGCATGGTCTCATTCAGATAGGGATATTCAACTGGGGGAACAAACAATAGCCTTATCTTGGTTGCCATGACTGCTTCAGAGCAATGCATGCATGGATTCATGTGGACAGGGGTTTTTCTGGAGGTATTATAAATGTTCCATGTGTGGAGGATATGTAAAATTTGGAGACCACCCACCTGTTTTGCAATCCTTGCCATTATTCTACTGGTGCTGTTGATAACGATCACAAGATGGTCTGAAACACAGTGTGTCCAGCAGGGTATAGGTTTGTTTGCAGTGTTGGTGTTCCTTATTGACTGTATATGTTTTTGAAGTCCTAGTGAGTACCCTAATTGGATTTCAATAACTGTGGATACATATCTGCTTTGAGATTTATTGTTTATGGATGTCTAAATTTATTTAAAAAACATGTGATTTTATTAATGTTATGTTTGTCTAAGGTATCCCCACCTGTTGTTTTGCCATCTAGGAGTACCCCCAGACTCTGTACCAGAGAAACTGGGGGGGGGGGGCGGCCCCCATAAATGATGGGGGCCACAACCACCCCGGTGTTCCCCACAACCATCACCTCCATCTTGTCAGGATTTAGTCTCAGGTGGCTCGCCCTCATCCAATCCCCTACAGCAGACAAACACCGGGTAAGCACCAAGACTGCAGGACCTGAATCGGAGGAAAATGAAAGCTATAACTGGGTGTCATCAGCATATTGATGACAACTCACTCCATGCTCCCTAACAACCTCCCCCAAAGGCTGCATGTACATATTGAACAGGAGAGGGGATAGGATGGGGAGAGGAATAGACCCAGTTCAGGATCAAGCTCTGACACAGAACAAGACAACAGACTTAGGACAGGAAAGCAAGAAGAAGCGTTGTCAGGAACATAGGCACAGAAAGGAGAAGCATTGCTCCACCCAGTTTTCTGTTCCTGCTGGGTAGGTCTGTTCCTGCTGGGAAGCCAATCAGCAGCTAGGGGTTGTGGCTTGAAAGGAACAAAAGGGCCGCAACTTAGTGAGATACTTTGAGATGTTATTCCTTCTTGATGGCACACCACATGGCAATAGTCCCCAATCTGCTCTGTTCCAGCCTGGTCCAGGCAGAAATCAGGGCTGTGTCGGTGGATATTTTTTCAGCTATTTGGTCAAAAAGCATTCCCACTCCCAATAAGCTGATCTCCAGCAGCAGGAGAGCTCCTTTCACTGGTGGGAATCTGAAAAGTTACCCACATTACCAAGTTGCCTTTACTGAGTTACCGGTTTTCTGTTTTACCAAGTCACCATTTTCCTGTCCATTTCCATTCGCCGGTTCTTATTCCGTGACCCTTCCTACTGTGCGTGTGCGCACAATGGCATAAACAACAAAATGTGGAAATTTGGTAAGTCACTAAAACAGTAACATGGTAAGTCACACTCAGAATGGGTTGGTAAAATAGGAAGCCGGTTACTTAGTAACAATAATACCCAGCATTTCAAGTAGTCAGTTACCCACCTCGGTATGTGACTAATCAATCAAAACTGATAGGCTGTCCAAAATTTCAGGTATTACCCCTGGGTGGAAAATTTGTTCACTGTTTCAACTCTACAGTGGGGGAAAAGAATGTTGCTTGGGGGTTGCCTAATTGTTCTCTGCCTAATACAGTGGACCTCACACCTCTGTCTCCTATTTGGTTAATGCTATGGAGATATAACAAAGTCTTAAGCCAAGACCCATTTGCCATCAGGAAGCCTATGGTACAATAATCTTCTAAACAGCCTGCAGTGAACCCCAGTTCCATCCACCCCCCTCCTCTCCTCTCCTCTCCTCTCCTCCGGGCTACAATGTAACTGAAATACCAAGGCCATCACTGCTAGTAGCAACAGTCCAAAAGGATAGGTATTTTGTAGAGAAACTGAAACATTACTACCAAGTGGATGATTATGCAAACCTACTAGCCTCCCGTGACACCTTACGCATACATAAGAGCACACACACCATCTTCTTATAGCAGGTAAAGAAAGGAGATATCATCCTGAGATATAAATTCATATTCTGTTTGTTGTTGTTGTTTAGGGTGAAGCAGAAAAGAATGGCTCGTCTTCATTTGTCTAACCTACTGAGGAACAGTGAGGACTGACTTGACATTTGCCTGTCAACCAACCTCAAAGAGCAATGGCTATACTCTCAGCAGGCATAAATCAGCATTACTTGGTTAAAGTCAGCAGAGAGACATCAGTTGACACCATCCCAGGATCTGACTCTGATCCCCCAGTCTTCCCTGCAATTAAATAAAGCAGGCTTGGGTGCCATAGACAAACTCTTGACCTCTGTCTCTTGCCAATCTTTTCCTTTTCAGTATTCAGTCTTTGACAAGAGGAATTTGTTGAAAGATTTAACACTTTAAGCCTGAAAAATCCCATCCCTAATATAACCACTATTTTTTTCTCCACTCTTATCCTCCTGGTAATAAACCAGGGGAGTCTAGCAAAATATTCCAGCTACCAATATCTTTGCGGTGTCAGCTCATCAGTAACCATAGGAGGAAAACTTGAAGGAATAAATCTTGTTCAGAAATTAATGTTGCTCAAGAAAAAGGGAGGGCAGAAAAAAAGAAAGTCCATTTACTTATTTCAACTTTCTTGTCGTGAGGCTTTCTAAGTGAATAAATCCAAAATAAATTTAAAGAGAGAACTCTGGGAGAAAGCAGAATAAATGCAATTCCATCGTCCTAAATGAAGACAAAGACTCCAAAGCAATATTAAATTCAGTCCCCACAGACTCGTTTCATTTCAGCTCTGGATTGTCACAAAATCAAGTTTCAGAGCATGACCAGTGCTTCCCCCGCCCCCTCCCTGCCGAAGCCACAGACATACACATATAAACTCATTTCTTCTCCCCAGCTACAGACCTCGCTTGGTGGATTCATTTTCACAGGTTGTCTTTCCATCGGCTGAACTGGGTAATTTTGTTTTAAATGACAGATTTCTTCTGTTCCATCAAAGGAAGTTGAAAATAACTCACAGGTGCAGACTAGTTTCCCTTTCCAATACACTCATTCTCTCTTATCATCTCTTGACAGAGTCAGTACCTGTTCCCAACTGTCCCCTCCCTCACGGATGCTAACAGTACTGGCCATGCCATTTCCAACTCCTACAGCTTCAGGGTCAGATAAGAAATTGTCTATGACATCTGGGAGTTACCTCCTCGCTTCCCCTCAGTGACTTGTACCGCAAATTCTCTCACTCACTGCTGACATGCCTGTTAAGCCAGGAAGGATTACTCTGTTGACAAGATACTGGCTCCAGACTCAAATAACTCAACCTTGCCTCCTGCTTCAGACTTTGCCCTCAGGCAAGCCACTTAACCTTTTTGCACTTCTATATATACCTGTATACAAAATCTAGTGCTGAAACAGGTAGTTAATTTAGTACCAGTGGGTACCAAAATCAGTAATTTTTACTGATGACCACTACTGATTTTCCAATTTTCTGATTACCAATCGGTATATTGGGTTGGAAAACCAAAAAATCAGGATGGAAATCAAAACATTTGGGACAGGAAATTGATTTTTGGAGACTGAAAGTTGACTCACTGTGACCAGAAGTTTATTTTCCAGGACAGAAAACCAATAAATAGGTGTTGGAAGTTGATAAATTGATAAACATGCAAATAAATAAATAAATTAGTAACGGAAATCAACATTTTGGGACCAGACGTTGACATTCCGGGACATCGGGTACCCAAATTGGGTGACAACCAGATCCCAACTGGTACCCAATGTTATCAGGTTGATTCGGTACTGGAAATTCGACAGCTATACCTATTTTGTGGGTACCCGCTTTTAGCTCTAGAAATAATTCCCTGTCGTAATGCACCAAGTTGTGGATAGGACAGGGACCATTGCAGAATTGTGACAGGATCAGGTGATAGACTAAACCAGGGTGAGGGGAAAAGGCTGGAGAGTAAGAAAAACCAGGAATCAAGGAAGCTGAGCAACCAAGCTTAGGTGCAGATGAGAACACAGAGTCAGACAAACCAAGAGGTCAATGCTATGAAGTAAGTCAAAGGAGGCTGGGACAAAGGACTGGGCAAAGGCCAAAGAATCATCTAGAGTTCAGTTTTCTGCCATTATATTCAATGGCAAAACTTCCATTGACTTTAATGATGGAAGATTGTAATGCAAATACCTCTAGCCCTATTATGGCTCAGATTTAGGTGAATGATATAGCCTATCCATCCCTCAGAATTGCCAATGCCAGTGCTCAGAATTCATGGAGCAGGCCTGAAATATCATTGCTTATGTTTTGAACGTAATTAATCTTGTATAATTTTTCTGGGTAATATTAAATGAGACAATAGCTCACATTGGCCTTCACCAGGTGCGTTTCCGCACATACCCATCTATTTGGTGTCCACCATGTGGCCTCCACAGAGCCACCACTCACAGCAGAGTCCAGGGACATCACATACCCAATGTGCAGGCCAATCAGGGCTAATAGGGGCCCATGTGTCCTCATCTCTTCAATTAAGTTCGCCTGTGACTTCGCTGGCATCCAGGTCTGACAGCATCATAGAGGCCCACCTAGAGTGCCAGGCCAATTGAGAAACAGGAGAAGTAGCAATCAATCACCCCACCATGGCCACCTCTCAGGCGAGAGGCATGCTAGAAATTTCCCTTCCCCTGCAGTCTCCTTCCTTCACAGCTGCCTCTCAGCTGAGAGGCATGCTAAAGATCTCCCTTCCTGCAGTCTCCCTCCCTGCCTCTCATCTGAGATGCACGTTAGAGATCTCAATCCCCGCAGTCTTCCTCCCCACCTCTCAGCTAAGAGGCATGTTAGAGATCTCTCTTCTGGCAGTCTCCTTCCCCACCACTCAGCTGAGAGGCACTCTAGAGATCCCCCTCCTTGCAGAGTCCCTCCCTGATCCTTATCTGAGAGGTGGCCATGGGGGAGGGAGACTGCAAGGGAGGCAACTGTGAGGGAGGGAGATCTCTACCATGCCTCTCAACTGAGAGGTGACTGCTTGGCTATGGCATGAGTTGATGCCATGAATAAAGCTAAATGAAATGAGAGGCAATTGCGGGGGAGGGAGATCTCTACCATGCCTCGCAGCTGAGAGGCTGCCACAGGGGAGGGGGAATACAGGGAGGGAGGTTTCTAGCATGCATCTTAGCTGAGAAGTGACTGTGGGGGAGGGAGATCTCTAGCATGCCTCTCAGCTGAGAGGTGGCCTCAGGGGAGTCATATTGCTGGCACCACTGGTGGAAGCTCCTGCAAGTACATGAAATATGGGTAGGGGGCTACCCATTTATTAGACTGGACATGCTAAACCTGTGACTTGGGGTGGTGTTGGGGCTGCATGGACTCCAGTGGCTTATCGTCTTCATCCTTTTTTCCTAACATGCCTTCTGTTTGTTTATCGAGACTTTGGGGATTTTTTTTCTCATCCATCCAATTTTTCAACCCGATGAGAAGTTTATATAGAGCAGGGGTGGGGAACCTCTGGCCCACAGGGCAATTTATTTCCTCTGGCCGGCCAACCTGCTTCATTGTTGTGCAGCCCACACCCACCTCTCTGTGACCTGGGTGGACTTTTGCAGACTGTACAAACTCACTCAAGCTTGCCTGAGCCCTGCCCTCAGCAACCTGGAGGAGGGCAGAGGGAGAGGAATTACCACTGTCCCCTCCACCGACCCGCAATTTCCTTAATGCCCCAATCACTCTGCCTTGTAGCGCCCATCTCTTGCGCCTCCCTGCAGCATGTGATGCTGCTGCTTCTGCCACTGCCTGTTACTATTGCAAATGTCCCTTCACGCATGCCAGGTCCAGCCATTTCCTCAATCTGGCATGCTGGGAAATGTAGTCCTAGCATGGCAGATTCAGGAAATGTCTGAGGGATATTTGCAAACAGGAACATTGGCGGCTGCAGCAGCAACAATGTGTATGTAAGTTTGTTTGACAGAGGGTGTGTGCTTGTCTGAATATTCTGTGTGTGTGTGTTTGTTTGAATATCTGTGTGTTTGATTCTGTGTGTGTTTGAATATTCTCGGTGTGTGTGTGTGTTTTGAATACTGTGTGTGTGTACTGTCTGTCTGTGTACTCATTGATTTTTAATTGATTTTAATTGATTTTGCTAATAAGTCTTAGCTAATTAAATTGATTTTGACATGCAGCCCCTGGCACGTTCGGGGACCGACAATGCGGCCCCTGGCCTCAAAAAGGTTCCCCACCCCTAATATACAGTCATGGAATGGTAGGGTTGGAAGGGATTTCAAGGGTCACCTAGTCCAATCCCTTGCTTCAAGTCATGCCCTGTCCCTACAACATCACAGACAGATGTTTCTCCAACCAGGTTTTGAAAACATCCAAGGAAAAAGATAGGAATGGGCGAACAGATCGCAGTTTGGGTTCGGCGGTTCAGTTCAGTCCAGTTCAGTTCGCCTGTTCAGTTCGGCCGTTTGGTTCATTCGCCACGTTCGGCCCTTCGGTTCGGTCATTTGGAAAAAGGCTCTCTGTGCAAGGAATGATGGCCCCAAACCCATGAGGGTGGGTCCTGGGGCTAGAGTGGCAGCTTCTAGATATATATTGGCCACAGCCCTCTCTGCCTGTAACTTCGCCCCAGAACCCTGATGGTAGGTCCTGGGGCTGGAGTGACTGTGTCTTGATGCTTTGGAAAATTGGCTCTCTCTGCGAGGGATTATGGCCCCGGACCTATGACAGTGGGTCCTGGGGTTAAGGTGACAGCTTCTAGGTATTGGCCACAGCCCTCCCTGCCTGTAACTTCACCCCAGAACCCTGATGGCAGGTCCTGGGGCTGGAGTGGCTGTTTCTTGATGTGGAAAGACATCGCCTCCGTGCGAGGAACGATGGCCCCAGACTCATGATGGTGGGTCCTGGGGCTAAAGTGGCAGCTTCTGGGTATTTTCAATAGCCCTTCCTGCCTGTAACTTGGCCCCAGAACCCTGGTGGCAGGTCCTGGGGCTGGAGTGGCTGTTTCTTGATGCTTTGGAAAATTGGCTCTCTGTGCGAGGAATGAAGACCCCAGACCCATGACGGTGGGTCCTGGGGCTAGAGGGGCAGCTTCTAGATACATATTGGCCACAGCCCTCCTTGCCTGTAACTTCACCCCAGAAACCAGAGGGCGGGTCCTGGGACGGGAGTGGCTGTTTCTTGATTCATTGGAATAAGATTGCCTCTGTGCGAGGAATGATGGCCCCAGACCCATGACGGTGGGTCCTGGGGCTAGAGTGGAAGCTCTAGATACATATTGGCCACAGCCTTCCCTGCCTGTAACTTCACCCCAGAAACCCGACGGTGGGTCCTGGGACTGGAGTGTCTGTTTCTTTTTTTTATATCTATCTATCTCTACGCTAAATCTAACTGCTATTAACTATTCTAAAACCTATGGAACTAAATGGAATATCCTAATAATTAAGTACAAAGGTCTTGTCCTACAAACACACTGTATCTCTATCTATCTCTATAACTAAGCTAACTACTATGTATATCTATCTAGTAACTGTCTCTCTAATAACTATCTATCTATACAATATTACACAGGGGGGAACACAAAGGGCGCTTTTAAACAAGACCAAAAAGGTGGCTGATCCTTTGATCAGCCGCCTTTCTTGGTGCTCGTCTAATTTCTGGGGCCGCTTGTTAATCTGCTTTATGCCGCACTTCCTGGTTCCCCGGGCGAGTGCGCATGCACAGAAGGGTGCACATGCGCACTCGCACTCTGCGCCATGTCTGAACTGTAGACACGGCTCGCAGAGACTGCGTGGGGGGGAAAGCCGGCGTTTGGCAATCCCGCTTGTAAGCGGGATCGTCTATAAACGCCCAAAGAACACAGGGAGGGGTACAAAACTGAAATGAAAATCAATCTAATAATAATCCTACTCTAAATAAATCCAAAACTTAAAACAGGGGAAGGGAAT
>QEPC01012417.1:385971-414377 GCA_003113815.1 Sphenodon punctatus
GTTGATACAGAGTGGTTACTAGAAATCAAAGGTAAATACAATGCATTCCTGATCTATACTGGTTGAGTTCCTAAATAAGCATCTTACCCTACAAAGGTCCATAAGTTTCTCTGAGTCCTTTGGTGTAAGCGACTGGGCACTGGTCTCTTAGCTGGTAAAAAGTAAAATCATGTCTCTCTCAGTTCATGGTCTCCAGCCTGACTTGCTGGCAGGCTTTTGTATGCAGATGTAACTGCTCGAGATTGTTCAGGGAGAGAGCTCTTGAAGGTGACGTATTGGCCTGTTTAAGTACCCTTCCTCCTTTCTTTGTCTCTCGTTTCCCACCTTGGGGAAACCTGAAGTGTGTCACGTAGGCAACCCAGGCAAACATGAAGGTCCATTTACATCTCTACAGGGTTCCGTCTGGCAAGTGTTGCCAACACACATTCTTTTTAACTGTTCTTACTTCCTGGAGTTTTCTTGTGTCACAGTTTTCAATTGTAACATTACATACATGTTGCATGTTTTGCTTTACATAGTCTACATGTAGGCCAGTATCACACGTGTGTGACCCTATGTTCCTCCGTGACAGTGGCTCTCCTCGAATCCTCTCCAAGTTGTCAACGGCCTTCTTGAAGTGCAGTGCCTAAAACTGAACCCAGTATTGCAGGTGAGGTGTCCCCAACGCACAGTAAAGTGGACATGATGCTTCTACTAATGTAGCCCAAGTGACATTTGCCTTTTCCGCAAGTGTCACACTGGTGACTCATATTCAGTTTGTGATCCATTATAACAACTCCCAAATGCTTCCTGTCAGAAAGGTTTACCCCCCCCCCCCCCACACACACACACACCCATCCCCAGTTAAACTCTTCTTTTTCTGACAAGAAGGGCATTTTCTGTGAGGGAGAAGAGTGGTCGTGAATTTCAAATGAAAGCCTTGTTGTTCTTTATTCACAGTGTCTTTCAGGGTAAGGAGACTGGGAATATTATCAAGTCTTTTCAGAGGGGTCCAGTGAATACACTGCAGACTCAGCAAAGGGCTCCCCCTCGCTGAAGGAGTCCAGCCAGCAGTCAGGCTTCACATTGTTGGCTGGTGTTTTGATGACAAATAAAGAGTTGGTGGGGAAGAGGGGGTTGGGGTAGTGAGAGGGGGGTTGGAAGAGCATTAAAGCTATGCTGGTTTTGCATCACTTCTTCTAATTTCCCTGGAGCATAAGCCACAAAGATACTTCATTTCATTCACTTCCACTGTCTTTATCAGTGAGTGGATGCACACAGTTTTCAGCTATCGGTATAAGAAAAGGATGCTGTGCATTTCCTCCCGATTCCTATCTCCCTGGAATGCAATAACTGCCTGGGCCTGAGCCTCTGTATGTGCTTGCATTTCAAAGCTCATCATCATATCACCATGAGGCAATCAACCCAGCAAGCGGGCAGGGCAGCGGATGCTCTTGAAATTTATGGATCAAACTCCCTCTCACTATCCTGTGTCATGGAAGCCTGGGTTAGTCCAGCAACACTTGAGAAGGTACCGCTGTTCCTCTGCTTCAGAGCTGTGCTATCTCTGTGGGAAGAACACTCTGCATTGCTAATTGTTGAGTGCTTCTTTATGTAAATTCATGCAAATTTAAAATAGATCATTGTCTAACATGGAGGCTAGACTTGAAAAATGTGTCTTGTTTTACAAACACCACAGCCCCATAGAACTCTAGAGACGAGACACCCCATGGGTCTATAGAACCCCACAGGACACCCCCACAGTCGAACTCCTGCAGAACAAGCAGGGCAGGGAGTGAGGTGAAGGCAGCAGCAACAGGCACCAGCCATCAGGTTACTGGTGCTGACCATGGAAGCAATATAAAAACTAGCAGTAGAGCTAAAATGGGTACTTATATGTGTACGCTCCCCCACGTACCTACTCAGGTCTGTGGGTAGCTCTGAACAGACCCACAGGGCATCTGCATATCTGACTGGGTCTCCAGGGGAACAAAAATGAGCAAGGCAGTGCCCCCCTCCCCCCACTGCCCAGGCCCTGGTGCCTTTGTGCCCTTATGGCCTATGTGCATCTATACACTGATGCATGCACAAAAATCTCAAGGTGCAATGGTACCAAAGCCCCCAGTCCCAAACCCTCTTGGCACATCCCTAGTTCATGGCATCTGGCTAGTCCCTCAGCTCTCATGTTGTTCCTGGACTGCCCCCTGGCTGTGTAACCCTGGCACATTTCTGTACTCCTGGTTCATGACTAGAGTTAACGGGTAACTGTTGGTTTTGTGGTAACCAATCTGTACCACACAGTTGGTTACAGAGTGGTATTACAGAGTAGGCCTGAAGCGAGAACAGGTGCTCTCACACTGTCAGGAAATACTGACCTTTTGGGAATGAGGAGGAAAACTACCAATATTTTTTGACATTTTCCATGATTTTCCGATATTTTCTGCCATTTCAGTAATACCTGAAATTACTAGAAATTACCAAAATGACTGGTGATCACTGCTGCAGGGTCATCTGAGGGCAGGGATGCGGGGGAGGCAGACATTGGATTTAGGCTCGTATTGCTTGGTATCAGACCCGATTCTGAACAATATGATCTAAAATCCTAAAAGAAGTAGGATTGGTTTGATTCTGAACTGATCCCAAACTTCAATACAATTTCCCATCCCTAATGAAAATGTATTTTTAAAATAAATGTTGTTTGAATATACATTTGTTTTAGTTAAATTAGTAACTAAAATGAATGTAGAAAAATTGTTTTACTTACTAATTTAACTAAAATGAATTGGACATCCCTACCCAGCCTCTCCCAGAAAAAACCTTGGGATCCTGGCTCCCAGCCCCGCCTGCTCTAACTCATTAACTCTCTTCCACTGTTAGAGCAGGGGGGACTGGGAGCCAGGACCCCTGCATTCTCTGGGAGAATAGTGGGGGTAGTGGATTAGATCAGGGGGACTGGGAGCCAGCACTCCTGAGTAAAGATTTTGAACTTCAAACATTAAGGATTACTTTGTGATAGAGGTACTAGAGATGAAGTTTTTATTAATCTGTATGGAGATATTTATTGAGAAGCATTACTGAGATCTTGAAAAGATCTAAGTAACGTTCTGAGATCTCTCGAGAATCTCAAGAAAATTCAAAACCCACTCTGTGCATATACAAAATGGCCACCGTGGTCATTCTGTGCATGTGTGGCCCTTTCCAAAGTGGCACAGGCAGCGTTGGAGCCATTTTGGAAAAGGGAAGCCATTCTGTACCTCTACCGGCACCATTCACGCATGTGCAGACCGGATGCCCTTTCCATTCTGCACATGTAGAGCCTTTTTCCAAAATGGTGCTGATGTGGAGAGCAGGAAGTCAATTGCACAATACACTGAATGCCAATAATCAGCAGGGAAAGGGAACAAGGAAAGAAAATTACAGCAAAGTCCAAGCAGGTAATCTAGCCTGGGCATGACCACTGGGCACAGAATCCTCAGCAGGCAGCAAAGTCCATAACCCACAGGTAGAGAGCAGCACAGCACACAAGTCCTGTTGAGTTATGGCCATGAGGGCTTGGGAAATCACTTCCTTTCCACGCACATCCCCCCCTCAGAAACGCTCCTCCCATTGCCCCTCACCATCATCACCACCATCAGCAGGGTGGGTCTGTAACACATCTACACATGCCCAGATCCCCATCACATCTGGGGCTGCCCACAATCAGGGACACCAGCTCACCATCCAGGGGCACAGCTATCAGTAACTCACAGCCATGCAGGTCAATGAAGAGATCCTGCAAATCCAGGCAATCATGGCACTCCCCGGGGGGTCCGCAGAAAGCTGCTGATCCTATGTAATAATTCTGGGAACATTAGATTTTCCTTCCTGTTACTGAAAATGTATCATCCTCCAATGTTCTCTTTTATCCCTTTCCTCTATTATCCTCTCAATCCCTTTCATTTTCCGTGCCAATGGAGAGAGAAGGAAGTGAAATAGATTAGTACTGCTATCTATCTATCTATCTATCTATCTATCTATCTATCTATCTATCTAATCATCTCTTTCTTTTCTTTCTTTTCTTTTCTTTTCATTCTCTTTTTCGTAGTCTTAACCTTATTTGTATGTTTATTCTCATTGTCTCTTTCTTTTCTGTTACTCTATGTATTTTATTCTGTTATCCTATTCTATTGTATTGCATTCTTATATTCTCATTCTCTGGTTTGTTTATATTGTTTATGTCCTTTCTTGCTAGAGAGGTCCTCCCATGATGAGCACATGATAATATAAAGCATGTGAATCCTTTAATTTCCACAGACAAGGGCACATAAGGGCTGCTGTCAGACCATGGACACCATAGCCCCCATAACACAAGCCTTACATGCACGGTGCGACTTCACACCAGAGATGCAAGCACGTGGCCATTCCAATTGGCCATTCCCCCTCTGCCAGGGTTATAAATGCCTTGTATGGTTCCAACAGCTGTGGGGAGTTTGTGAAGTGTGTGGGACATGGGAAAATAGCACCCAATCAGGGACCATGAGTGGGTCACGTGCACTGCACAGCCAATCCCAGGTAGGCATCCACTCAGATGTAGGAGCAGTTTAAGAAATTGGTGCAGAGTTGGAGCCCAGAAGCATTGGTGCCCTGAAGCATCTTCTAACCACCGTTGAGGCAGTCCTGCGAGCCACTCAGCAGATGCAAGCCATCTGCTGTCAGTGGTTCAAGGCCATCCACCGACACTGTCTGGTGATGTTCCATACTAACCGCAGACCCCTGCGCTTGGCTTCGTTCTGATTCAGGACCCTCATCTGCTGACGTGTCACTCCCTGGATGACATCCCTGATCTCGTCTGTCTGCCACGTGGTTTCCTTCAACAGCTCCCTGGCCATGGCCTGCCTGCACTGATGATTCTGTGCCCACACTTCCCAGTTGCGAAGGGCATTGACAGATGGTGGTGGGGGCTCAGGTTGTGCCCGTTATGATTCCACATCTGTAGCAAAGCAACGGGGAGATCCATTAGTTCTGTCAGCCCTGCTCCTGCCCCAGGGGTATGTGACCCTTGCCCATGCCTCTGTAGTGTCCTGGATTGTCTGGGATGTCCCTGATTTCACACCTCTTTTGTTATCTGTCCTGCAGTCCCAAGTAACTGCTGTAATGCCCCAGTTTAGAAAGGGAGTGGCAAAGGAGAGCAATTTAAAAGCCATCAGTGGGGACAATTAATTGGATTCTCTGCCAAGCAGATCTCTTCAGACAAGCTCATAGCAACCCCTCCCATGGTATAGAGAAGGGATTCCCTATTGTCCTCTCCTTCATTACTCTTCTCCTTGCAGTGTTTGAATTTATCTGAAACACACATTCAGCACCCCACACCACAAATCTGTTTGAGATAATTGGTGTGAACCTGTAATTTCTAATCAGTTCCCTTGGGCAAAAAATAAACAGGTTAAGGCTACAGATCTGGACCTTGTCAGGGGCTGATGTGATTTCTTCAATTATGTTTCCTTTTTTATAACAATACCAATATTTCAGACCAGCTTCTCCATCAGGCTCATCTGCCAGGGTGACTCCACACACAAGGAAACATGGCAGGTATGGGTGGCAAGCTGTACTGGCAGAAGAAGGGCTGTGTAGTCTGTAAATCTCACTTGACATGTTGGTGTGAAGGCTAAGCAGTTAGGGGCGGTGCCATAATGGAGCTTGGACACCAGCCTATAAAGAAAGGAATTTGGATCTGAAAGACCAAAGCAAAGTGTGGGTGGGTGCATGGAGCCCAGTGGTGGCTGGTGGTTTTGGAGACTGGTAGGGCAGTCGGCGGGTTCAACCAAAGCCTCCAGCGGGCCGACAGGCCTTGGGGCGGAGCTTGGTGTAGGGGCAGAGCCACGGCAATGGTAGGCCAGTGGTGTGGCATAACCCAGCAGCAAGGAGTTCCCAGGGTTAACATTGGATGGACATTACATTATTTAGTGCTGGGAACGCTGCTGTGTGAAGCACTGCCAATGGGGGATAGAGAACCCTCTTAGTGGGGTCCCATACACTCTCTTTCCCACCAGGTCCAAATTAACCATAGTAGGTTAAAAAAATAGATCACGTTGCCATCCCCTCCTTTTATCCTGAACCCTCAAATCCTCAATTTTCGTGGCATGCTTGGCCACCTGTAGTCTTCAGAAGGTGTAGGCTTTGGGACAAGTCTTCCTTCTGGCTTGGAGAAGTGGTAGGACTGAGTTAGCTCCCTGTCCTGTGAGAAGACGAATCAGAAGAGAATGAAGGTGACGGGGAGCAGCTCGGGCGTCGGACTAACGCGGGGCGACCAGCTGTGTTGCTTAAGTGAGTGTAGGGGCGAAGCCTGGGATGCAACAGCTGAGTGGGCCTTCATGAGACTGCGGCAGCCGGAGGCGGCTTGTGATGGGGAGAAGCTCAGGCGTCGGACTAACATGGGGGGACCAGCTGTGTTTCTGATGTGAGTGGAGGGTCGGAGCCTGGGATGCAACAGCTGAGTGGGCCTTCGTAAGACTGCGGCAGCCAGAGGCGGCTTGTGACGGGAAGAAGCTCAGGCGTTGGACTAACAAGGGGGAACCAGCTGTGTTACTGAAGTGAGTGGAGGGGAGGAGCCTGGCATGCAACAGCTGAGTGGGCTTTCATAAGACTGCAGCAGCCGGAGGCGGCTTGTGACGGGGAGAAGCTCGGGTGTTGGACTAACGCGGGGGGACCAGCTGTGTTGCTGAAGTGAGCGGAGGGGAGGAGCCCGGGATGCAACAGCTGAGTGGGCCTTCATAAGACTGCAGCAGCCGGAGGCGGCTTGTGACGGGGAGAAGCTCAGGCGTTGGACTAACGGGGGGGGGGGACCAGCTGTGTTGCTGAAGTGAGTGGAGGGGCAGAGCCTGGGATTCAACAGCTGAGTGGGCCTTCATAAGACTGCTGCAGTTGGAGGCGGCACCAGAGGCGTGCACCGGGGCAACGCGCCTAAGGGCTGCGTGCGCAAGGGCGTGCCCTTGTGCGCATGGCCTTAGGCACTGCCGGCACGTAGGTGCTTCATCTCCTGTGTGTGAGACAACTCCCTGGTCGGCAAGTATGGCAGGGAAGACTGGTGGAAAGAAAAAGAAAGGCCAACCAGGTTTGCCGGCCCGGGTGCAGCTCCCATTGTCCCAAAGATCATTGGACTCTTTTCCCCTTTTACGTTCTCAACGCCGGACAACATCAGTGGTAGTAGGGGAGGGGGTTGACCATATAGTTTCCCAGGAGGCTCTAGAGCCCTTCTCGGGAATGGTCCCTGTGCTTGAGCGTTCCCCGAATCAGGAAGTTTTGGCTTCTACCCAGCCGGCCCACAGTCTGGGTCCACCAAATACTGATGGCTTTAGGGAGTATACAGAGGTTTTGGACTGTCGTGCGCTTCTAACCAGTCAATGTTCCCTGTTAGAATCCTTATCTAGACAATTTGTTCAGTCCTTGGGGGAGGAAGTGGCTGCTCTTAAAGTTCAGCAAGAGCAACTGCAATCTATGGCTGAGTCCCTGGCAGATTTTACTGCCTGTGGGCAGCTGGATCGGGATAGGGCAGCCTTTACCCTTCAGAAGAGAATGAAAGTGAAGAGAAGGACAGGACAGAGGAGAAGTAGGAGGCAAAAGGTTTGGTTTTGGAGCACAAGAAGAGGAAGGGGAAGAGATGGGTTCAGTGGGGGACAGAGGAAAGGGGTCTCCTTGTTGCCTTCAGCCTTCTATTCTGCCGTGCTCCTACCTACTTTCTCCTCTGTTCACAAGGAGAGAGAGAAAAGGTGTGGAATCATCCCAAATCTCAGACCAACTGAATAGAAAAAAGAAGCAAATTACTTTAGATGTTTGCATTTTGGGCACAGAATGACATTTTTAATTTTGCTTCTTTGTGGACCTCTTCCCCCAAAGAAGAGGTCAAAGACACTACCAATCCCCATGCCATCACTTACTATTATCTGGAAACAGGCCTTTAAAAAAAAGTTTGGCCAGTTTCAGGGCTGCATTGCCACCAAACCATGCACACCCAGACCAGCATCTCTAGTAGGTACACCCTATCCCCGACAGTCAAACATCTGTCCAAGCAAGCAGGCCTTTTTAAAAAAGTTTGACCAGTTTCAGGGCTACATTGCCACCAAACCATGTACACCCGGACAGCATCCCTAGTAGCTACGCCATATCCCTGGCAGCCAAATGCCCATCCAAACAATCCAAGTTTGGCCAGTTTCAGGCCTGCATTGCAAATGAACCAGGCCCACCGAGACCAGCATCCCTAGTAGCTACACCCTATCCCTGGCAGCCAAACGCCTGTCCAAGCACACAGGCCTTTTTAAAAAGTTTGGCTGGTTTCAGGGTTGCACTGCAAGCAAACTAGACCCATCCAGACCAGCATCCCTAGTAGTTACGCTGTATCCCCAGCATCCAAATGCCCTTCTAAACAAACAGGCCTTCTGAAAAAATGTTGCCAGTTTCAAGCACGCCAGGTCCATCCAGACCAGCATCCCTAATAGCTACACTGTATCCCCAGCAACCAATTGCCCATCTAAAAAACCTGGCCTTTTAAAAAGTTTGACCAGTTTCAGGGCTGCATTGCTACCAAACAGCGGGGCTGCAATCACAGGCAAGCAAAACAAACCAGACACCAGATCTTATAATCTTAAGCAACAGTATTATATGAAGTCCTTATATTTATTTTATTTTATTTATTTTATCAATTTATATCCCGCCCCTCCTGAAAATAGCTCGGGGCGGCTAACAATTTTAAAAGCATAAAAAATACAGTAATATAAAATGTAAAACAATCTTAATAATATAAACAATTATAACAGGGCTATGACAAAATAAAACAATAAATAAGGGTAGGATGGAGATAAAACCCCTAACTCCCCTCCCCCTCCTCCCCAAAGGCCTGGGCAAACAGCCAGGTTTTACAAACTCACCGGAATGTTAAAAGGCTTGGGGCCAGGCGAGCTTCCTCTGGGAGGGAATTCCAAAGGCGTGGCCCTGCAACTGAGAATGCCCTCTTGATTGTGGCCCCCCACTTAACACGGGGGACCTCCAAGAAGGCACCCCTGGCAGACTGAAGGAGCCGCTCTGGGGCATGGAGGGCGAGGCGGTCCCTGAGGTATGAGGGGCCCAGACCGTGAAGGGCCTTATAGATCAATAACAATACCTTGAACCTGTCTCGGCACGCTATTGGCAACCAGTGCAGAGTCCGGAGCACAGGTGTTATGTGATCCTGATGACCCATCTCCAACAGGAGCCAGTCCGCCACATTCTGCACTAGCTGCAGCCTCTGAACCAGGAGCAAGGGCAGCTCCATGTAGAGCGCATTGCAGTAGTCCAGCCACGAGGTGATGAAGGCATAGATGAGGGAGGCCAGGTCCGGGCCGGAGACGTACGGGCACAGCCTCCACACCAGATATAACTGGCGGAAGGCAGCCTTCATCACTACCTCCACCTGTCAATCCAGGTGGAGATTTGCATCCAATATCACCCCCAGACTCTGAACCTGCTGAGCTATAGGAGGGCGAACCCCCCCAATCAGAGGTACTGACACCTCCCTCGCTCTCCCCACCACCATCACCTCCATCTTATCAGGGTTGAGCTTCAGTCTGCTCTGCCACATTCACTCCGCCATGGCCTCCAGACACTGGGATAGCAACGAGACAGCAGGGTCTGGGTCAGCTGAAAAAGAGAGGTACATCTGAGTATTATCAGCATATTGGTGACATCGCACCCTGAACCCTCTCACAACCTACCCCAAAGGTTGCATATATATGTTAAATAATAATGGAGACAGAATGGAACCCTGTGGAACACCACAGGATAAAGCGCGGGGGCAAGATGTTTCAGCTCCCAACACTGCCTGCTGGCTTCTCCCCGAGAGGAATGAGTGGAACCATTTAAAAACAGTCCTGTCCAGACCCCCCAGGNGTCCAGACCCCCCAGGTCACGCAGCCGTCTCAACAGCAGCCCATGGTCCACGGTGTCAAAAGCGGCCAAGAGATCTAGCAGGATAAGAAATGTCGAGCATCCTGTGTCCATTTCCCAGTGGAGATTGTCGACCAAGGCCACCAACGCTGTCTCGGTGCCATAGCCGGGGCGGAACCCAGATTGAAAGGGTCCAGGAAGCCAATGCTATATAGATGCACCTGGAGCTGGATTGCCACCGCCCACTCAATAACCTTCCCTAAAAAGGGAAGGTTAGAGACAGATCAGCAGCTGGCGAGTGCGTACACATCCAAGAATGATTTCTTCAGCAGGGAGCATACCATAGCCTCCTTGAGACTAGGAGACAATGTCCCCTGCTGTAGGGACGTGTTAACCACTTTCACCAGCACCGTCCCTAACGTCTCCCTGGAGGCTTTCATCAACCAGGACAGGCACGGATCAAGTTCACAACTGGTTGCTCTCACAGACCCCAAGACATTCACCGCATCAGCTAGTGTCACTTCTGGAATCTCCCCCCACAAAGTTGGACCAGACAGGGCCTCCATCACCTCGCACTCTCCAGCTACTGCCCCCAACCCAGCGTCAAAGTTGCTCTGAATCCGAGCGATCTTGTCTGTGAAGTAGGTGACAAACTCCTCACAGTGGGCCTGGGACAAGTCCCCGTCCAGGTGGAGGGAGGCCAGACTGACCAGCCCCCGCACCACCTGAAACAGCTCCGCCAGGCGTGACTTCGCAGATGCTATGAGGGCAGCAAGGAACTCCTTCCTTGCTGTCCTCACAGCCTCAACATAGGACCGCAAATGGGCCCTATGGAGAAGTCAGTCAGATTCAGATCGAGTCCGACGCCAGCATCTCTCCAGCCTCCTACCTACTTGTTTCATACACCACAGCCCCGCAGTCCTTAGCACTGCACATCACAAAAACAGCAGCATGGAGTCCCACTTGTCCCCCCAAACATGCTACACACAGTTCTGTTGCAATGTAAAAGGTGTTTGAGCTGCCAGAACAAACATTCTGCATTTGAAAATGTTTAGGTCTATTCCTTCAAGTTAGAGTAAACCACACAGCAGCAAATTCAACTTTGCTCAAATAAAAAATTAGAATTAATGTCTTGAGGCAGCTGGCAGCACAATAATATTTATTTATTCATTTATTTCACTTTTATCTTGCACCCTCCTGTTCACAGAGAAGTTCAGGGTGGCACAACACACACAATCAACAATTCATAATTAAACCATACTCAGTCACAATTTAAAATTTAATTTAAAATATCCTAAAAATACTAAAAAACATACAGATTGGTTCTTTACTAAAAAATATACTAAAAGTGCAGAACCAATCTGTATGTATCCATATGTGATACCATCCCATAATAATAATTATATTTATTATAACCTCCCCTCTCCTGGGTCCTCCTCCCCCCCTCTTCCCAAGACAAAACAAGTTCCCCAGAGCCCTCTAAAAATCCATGGCCAATCCCTAGATGGATCCCCAATGTACTCACCCTCAGCAGGCATCACCTCCTCACTGTTGGAGGAGAACAGGATGCTGGGCTTGATGATGGACACCTCCCTCCCCCGACTGCAATCTCTCTAGTCTCAACTTCTCAAAGGAAGATAAAATGGTGCCTGTGAGTCACCTTTTATGCACTTCCACCCCCCAAGTGAGAGACAAAGCTCGCACCAATGAGTCAGACTCACTGCTGTGGTGCTGTGTTTTTTTTTAAAAAACAACCCATACAAACTACTCCCCCCTGTTGCTGTTCCTCAGCCAGTAGCACACACACACGTCAACAATCACACACAGACACACATCCATTGCTTACCCTGCCCCTCCCCCACAGGACACCAAGGGCTACCACCCAATTTACATTATAAATGGTGCCAATTCCCTCTCCACAGACCTCAATGAAATAATGCCCCAAGCCATCCTGACAATGCATTGCTGTTTGTGAAGATGCACGTAGGACTGTACTCCAAGCCGCCCAGCACGCATTCTTTACACTTGATCCTTCTGACTCGCCACACTATATGAGGAGCCAGCGCCAGCCACTGTGTGCCTCCCCCCACCCCACCCCCGAGGCGAACTTTGCCTCCACCAGCTCCTCGGGGCAGGCTTGCTCTGGTGGTTCATGAGAGGAGCCTCTCAAAGAAGAATCAGCAGTAGTTCTTCTTTGAGAGGTGCCTCTCATTCTCACAACTGGGTTGGTTGCACTGCGTGCACGCACAACCGAGTTGTGAGAATGTTCAGAGCTAATTCGATGAACCTTAGTTTAGAAGGTAGTAACCTTCTGGATTCGGCCAGGTGGTGACCGTTATTATTATTTTTTAAAAACAGATTGCTGGTCAGTTCAGGTAGGATTTGCAGTGTGAGACTAAGGGAGTCCTGGATCCAGGGATCAGGAGGGGCATTGCCTCAGACTTCCTAGGGGGAGCATGTCTGATGGAGCCTAAGTTGTAAGTGAGCACAATCAGTGACACTGTACAACATATTTACTGCTTACAGAGTGTGCAAGTAAAGGCATGAGCCTTAACTTTATAACTTACAATTTCTATGCTTTATGGCACACAGTGAATTTGAAAGATCCTTAACTCTTATCATAAACTGAAGGTTTTCAGATCATAGAATACATTCATTATTTGATGGATTACCTGATTTACCGCATTATTGCCACTGTGTGCCTCTTACCATGATTCTGCATTGCCATTTTTCTGTCCATTCCATGGTCAGTTTCTAGTTCCATTTGCCCATAATTCCTTTCCTATTTACCCCCCAGACCCTGGTTTCAAGTTTAACTCAGTTTCCCATTGGATACCCGATTCAAATCTGCTAGATGCAGCTTTGTTATTGGTTTGGAAATAAATCGGAAATGACGGAACACAGAAAAATGTTAAATTGGCTCCGTGGCAAACTGGTTATGCAGTAAATCGGGATTAATTAGTTTTGGTTAATTAGTTAACTGCTGCAGTAATCACCATTTGCGCATGCACAGATGGGCTGCTTTCATCCAAAATGACATTTTTTTAAAGGGCATGCTTGCACAGAATGGCCTGGAAGCCATTTTGTGCCTGCACAGAATGGCCTGGCAGCCATTTTGTGCATGCACAGTAATTTAAAAAATAAAAAACCATTTTAAAAAAATTACAAATTACTGTGCATGTGAAAAATGTCAGTTAACCAATTAGATATCTGGAATTTTGGTTATTAGCTTTAGTTATGGAATTAACTATTTGTTTTAGCTCCATCTATGACCATAGCACTCTATCTTCATCACAGGCCGGATGCTTGACATTGAGCCATGATACCCTACCTCATTGTTCATTTCAGAGGGCTTTTTTAGAATGCCAATGCTAAGCATAGTAGTTCAGCCTGTTGCTAAGTCCCTCTCGTCTTTCGTCCAGTGTGTCCTCATTACAACGACTGAGACTGCTTTTAGACGTGTGCGGTAAACATGTTGCATAAAATCACAGTGCATGTAAATATCCTGCATGTGGGATTTAGACGTGACATTTTGCGCATTAAAGCCAGCCGAGCATTCTTTTAAAGCCACAAATTAAATACTGCGATGTCAAGGTATTTAATGCACGGCTTTAAAAGAATGCGTGACTGACTTTAACACATGAAATGTCATGTCTAAATCCCACACATGGGATATTTACATGCAGCGTGACTTTATGCAGCGCATTCACCGTGCATATCTAAAAGTGGCCTGATCTGAGCTGGCTTATCAATCCAGAGGAATTCCTGTGGAGTTAACTGTCTCTCACATGTTCTGTTCTGATGAGCCATGAAAACTGGGAGGTAGCTTAATCCTACCTTTCTTTGATTTCAAGGGTTACCACTTCTCTAGGTTTCACCCAAATCCTGGTTTCCCCCATGGACTCTGGGTTTTCACCCAGACTCTCTGGGAGGTGAAGCACCATTTTCTCCAGATCAGCCAAGGGAGACTAGGGCCATTGAGACTTTTCTGCCCTCTTTTTGATATGGCCCCACCCCTGCTGATTTATCCCTGCCCCCTCCTATGGAAAGGCTAGAGGGAGGTGGTAAACCTACTGCTTTCCCCCCTTCCTGCTGCCTAAACATTAGGGGTGGTCTTTTGGATGTAAATTCATATTGGTTTATTTTCATTTCCCAAAGTTATCAGATTTAATTTAAATGCAGATTTGTTTTAGATCCATATTTAAATCAAAGAGGGAAAAAAAAGAATTTAAAAATCTACTGCACATGCTCAAAATGGACACCAGACTGTTCTGCATATGCTCACCCTTTTTCATTGCTGCCATTTTGGAAAAGGACAGACAGTCTGCACATGGGCAGTGGTCATTTGCGCATGCACAGACGGGCTGCTTTCATCCAAAATGACATTTTTTTAAAGGGCATGCTTTCACAGAATGGCCTGGCAGCCATTTTGTGCATGCACAGTAATTTAAAAAATAAAAAACCATTTTAAAAAAATTACAAATTACTGTGCATGTGAAAAATGTTTGCTGGACCATTCTGCGTATGCACACCCTTTTCAAAAATGGCAGCAGCAGAAGCAACAGAAAAATATCTAGGGGGTTGTGGTGGATAAGAAGTGGGGCCAGCAGGAAAATTTCTTGGGTGGAGCATGCCAGACATGCAGGGGGCCAGGAAACTCACTGTGAGGAGGGATGTGGCCCATGGAGTCAAAGCGGAGGGGCTGCCACGAGTATCCACCACCACCGCTGGCTCTGGGAGCATGTTGGACTACGTTTCCAGGCATGCTCCCAGAGAGCAAAGATGGAAGCCCAGTCTCCTGGCAGTAGAACAGTGGCCGCAGTTGCTTTTGAGCTATGAACTGCCACCTGCTTGGGGGACCTGCAGCAATGGGGGAACCTCATGGGAAGGTAGGGCATGGGGACACTCTAGTGGCCACACATGGGATCAGGTAAGTATTCCCCAACTGAGCCATTACTGAGTACCATGCCGATTCCTCAGGTTCTTGGTACTTAGTTGGTAAAGCCAAGTCGAATACAGTGATCCTCGGCTAAAACTGAGAAAAACTAAGTACCAAGTTTCATCCCTAATGGGTACTTTCAGACATGACGCTAACCACCCTTTAACCACCCTTGGTAGTTATTTATGCATGTTGCAGGGCTGTATTGGTGCCCTATGCAGCCCTGCAACATGCATAAATAACCACCAAGGGTGGTTAGCGTGATGTCTGAAAGTACCCTAAGTGAACCAAAGGAAGGGTAAACAAGATAGGTTATAACCTCACAGTACCTGCCTGTGTGGATATTCCCCAAACACTCAGCTCTTGGAAGAGTGGTTCAAACTGAACTCTTTCCTGACCAACAGCCCAGCTTCTGCAGCATGTTACACAGAACCAGCATGCTTCTAAGCAGCTGTTATTAAAAATAAAACCTCTGTGCTAATCTGGGTCAGCACACATCACTCAGTCAGCTCCCCATGCCAATTCATAATGGATTTCCTAGAAATAAGCCTTCCTTTTAAGCCTGTGTTATAACCACATGAGTTACTGTGCTTAGCAGGACACTGATGGCTGGTATTAGCAAAGAAGCCTTGGGTTTAAGGGCATGATCTTCTGGGATTCAGAGGCTCTGGGTTCAATTCCTGGCTCTCCATATCATTGGGTGAGCCACTGATAGTAAAAACAGATATATGGGTGGTGTGGAAACTTCCTGGCTCAGCTCAGGAAACCACAGTCTATACAGCCTAGGTTAGGGAACAGAACTAGGGTGCCTGTGGCTGAAGAGCCATCCCGCCACCTGCATGCCCTAGGTAGAGTGGGGAGCACAACAAATGTGTGGGCAGCCAGCTCCGTCCACCCCCTACTCCCAGAGCCCCACCATGACAGACAGCCATGGCAACCCCTGAACCAGGACAGTACAACAGGTCCACACAGATGTGCTAGCCTGCGTTGCCCGCATTGGCAACCCTTAGCCCAGGCTATGACCTTACAGATTTTCCAAGGTCACAGCCCAGGCTAGCTACCTACCTGCACTGGGCCAACATCTGGCAGTACCACAACAGATGTGCAGGTGGGTCCCGGGCCACAGTGGGCCTAAACAGCTATTAGGCGCACACTATGGACAAGGCAGAGTGGTAGCAGGGTCAGGCCAGAATTTAGCAGCAAATCCAAACAGGCATTCTAGAGGCATAGTCAGGCTCCAGACAGAGTTAAAAAACAGGAAGGCAGTCCAAAGGAGGGTCCGAAAGAAACGGATACACTGGTGTAGACGGTAGGAAGGGGGTGGATCAGGAGTACAGGGATAAGAGTCAGGTAGCAGGAGACAAAGACAGGGGTCCAAGGCAGTTGTTCAGGAGGCAGCAAACCAGACACAAACTAAAAGCCAGTTTGCTGCTCTGCCTGGTTCCTGCTTCCTATCACCTAAGCAGAGCATGCCTGGTCAAGGGCCAGTCAGGGCATAGTGGGTGGGAACCCCATCAGGCTGACCAATGGGTCAACAGGACCAAATCAAGGGTCCATCCTGGCAGTCCTGATTGTGCAGGAGTTCCATCTACCAGCACCAAGACCAGGTCCTTACAGTGGCCCACTGGCACGCTTTTACCCTCTGTCTCTGTTTCTTAGTCTGAATCAGGAAATAACCCTTCCTTGTATTCAGACTTGAGGTCTCGAACTCACTGCCTGAGTTGCTAACCAGATTTTCTTATTGCTAAAAGTGGGCAGAGCTACCAGGTCCTGGCCGAAGGAAAAGGCTAGTTTGGCTATGTAGTCTAGAGTAAGCCAAGTTAATAATCAGGTGGATCAGTTTATGAGACTCATTGAATCTCAATGGGTGAGCTACAAGCACAGTCAGGAAAACAGGGTCAAGCCAGGAGATCAAGGGCTGAAGGACTGAGCCAAATTAGGTACTGGAAATCAGTGGTCCCAGGCCAAAGTCAGGTCAGAAACCAGAGAGTCAGGCAGAGGTAGGAGTGGAGCTGGTGGTGAGACTTCATGAAGGTAGCAGTCAGATAACTACTCAATTGCTGTGGATACAGATCTTTGGATGACCCAGAAGTTAAATAAGGGGTCAGAGGACTCTTGAACCCATCAGGAAGCAGGGCTCAGTCAGCATAGATTGGACAAATTGTAGTCCTCCTGGGCTACCAGCATGAGGTTGTGGCAGCATTGCAAGTTCACCACTGTTTGCAGTGGCAGGCCAATGAAATGGTCATGTGAGGAAGCAGTCTTGGGGGACCCATGCAGAGTGCTGGGAGACGGTAGGGGAGTGAAGGGGCATCACAGGGGGCTAGCAAAGGGAATTCCAAGGAGTGCGGGGCTGGGAGTACCACAGTGGATTAAAAAGGGATGTTACAGGTTCACCCTAAAATGCTCCCTGCCACTGCCGGGGTGTGTGTGTGTGTGTTTGTGTGCTGTAATTTCCCCTGAAGGGAGTACCAGATGCACTCTTCCTCAAGAAAAAGCTTCTTTATTGTAACACATTGGCCTTTTTTACATGGATGCTGCCGCGGCACTGGTGAATGGAGATGGGTGGAGATGGGTGGGTGAGTACACCCACTGCACACTCACCGGTGCTGAGCAGGGAGATGTGTACACGGACACCACCGTGGGGGGTTGTGGGAAGGAAGGGGAGGGGCTGGCACACATCCATCGGCCAAACACCCACCCCAGGAAACACCGAGCAAACACCCAAGATGTTTACACGGACTGCCAAGACACTGAACAGAAGGTAAAACACGACTAGCACAGTGACGTGACAACATGGCCGAGGAAGGGCAAATGAAGCCGCAGCACAAGGCACCACTTCCAAACTGCCAGACCCCATGAGGGCAGGGGAGGAGGGAGCTGGAATGACAGGAGACACAAAGTAACAAACCCACACAGGTCACGACACACAAACCAGACAGCCGGGCACCGTGGGTCCCAGGGAAAACAGCCCCCCCCCCACGTGAACACATGAACACAGGGAAACACAGGATATAAAGGGAGCGAGGGGACCCCAGCTGAGGGAGGGGGTCCAGCACCAAGCAAGGTCACCCACAAGAACTGGCAGGACCAGAAACAGATGGGGTCCATACCTAAACACACACAAACACGCCAAACGTACGATCACACGTACGAAACCCCAGGTAACAGAACACCAAGGCAGTAACAAGACAAATGGGGAAACTGGGTTAGTTGCCAAAGCCCATGCAGCAGACAGGAATAGAAGGTTGAGAGCTGAGAGGCGGCCCCAAATACAAAGGCAGCAGCCGCAAAGCAGGAATTGGCTACAAAGCACCAGCCAGGGGTACAAGCGGCACAGGAGGAGACTAACAACACAACAGGGAAGGGGGGGGCACAACCAGGTAGGGCACGACCCAGGAGGATGGGCAACCATCCCCCCCTGGCCCAAGGAACACAAGGGATGGGCGGGTGCGATGAAGAGGATGGGGGGGCACGTTACAGCACCACTGCAGGAGAGGGGACAAAGCGATAAGGACAGGGAAACAAGGTGCCAGACCATAGGGGATCCAGTGATAAGGAGCAGGCCCATGCAATTCACCAACAGCGGCAACCCCAGGCAAGCAACCACACCAGGAAAACCCTACAGGGCACAGACAGAGGGACACACCCCAGGGAAGGAGGACACAAACACAAGGGGAACTAAAATATCAAACTTTAATACAAAACTATAAAGCGTAACAAGCTCTAGTTTGCCCCCCATTGAAAAAACGCAACGTTAAAAATCCGATACAAAAATCAATGCAAAAGATCCAATAGTACAAAAACCGAAAAAGAACCAAAATACATGAGAACTGAAACCGAAATTGACCGAGACCGAAATTTTGCCCAGAGTCCCATTCCTAATAATTACCACCTAAGCTACAGTGCGGTACCAGAAAGACAGACAGGTGTGTCCCCATGCACATGAAAATGATGAGGGTGAATTTGGTCAGGTGGGTGAACCGCACCCATCCTGCTGAACCCCCCACATAGGAACAGCACCTGAACAGGCTGCTATAAGTAGGGGATGGCACCGCTTCAGTGTTGTGGCGTTGTGTGTGAGGTTGGAGTGGAGTGGAGCAGTGTTGAGTGGAGTGGAGCTGAGCGGAATGCAGTGAGGTGGAGTGGAGTGCAGTCAGTGAGTGGTAGCGTGAGCAGAGGGAGGGGGTGCGAGGTGAGCTTGAGTGTATGTGACAGCAGGGGCGTGTGTGAATGGGTAGTGGCGTGCGTGTATTATTGACTGGTGGTGGAGGGGTGTGAGAGTGCAGGTGCAGCACAGGGTAACCAGCAGCGAAAGGGTATCGATGCTAGGGGTGGGACTACCGGATCATCCGGTATCCGATACTGCCGGTATTTGGTGTACCGCAAGTATCGGATTAAACCCGGTAATCCGGTGTATTTTACCGGATTCCCCTACCGGATTTTTTTACGTTGCAGCCATTAAAATGAATGGCCGCAATGTAAAAAAACAAATAAACCCCTCCCCCACTTTCCCTCCCCAGTCCAGGCTGCGTGGGTGGAAGGGGGGACACCACCCACCCACCCACCCTGCCCAGCCTGACTTTAAAAATTTTTTTCCCCCAAAGTCCCTGCTAGTGCGGGCTCCAGGCCACCACTGGCGACCCAGAGCCTGCACCAGCAGGTAGGTTGTTGTATTAGGGTGATCCCTGGGGTGGGGGGTGGTTTAACACACACCCCACCCCAGGAATCACCCTACCTACCCACCCAGGGATTGCCAACCTTGCGCTCCGGGCGGCGGCGGTCCAACTCCAGCGGCTTCAGCGCTGGCTGTGGCTGCCGGCTTCAGCACTACTAGGCCTTCTGGTGAGCACTGAAGCCGGCAGCCACAGCCAGCGCTGAAGCCGTCGGAGTTGGACTGCTGCTGCCGTCGCCGCCGCCCAGAGCGCAAGGTAGGCGATCCCTGGGTGGGGAGGTAGGGTGATTCCCTGGGGTGGGTGGGGTGTTGAACCACCCCCCACCCCAGGGATCACCCTAGTACCTGCTGGTGTGGGCTCCGGGTCTCCGGCGGCGGCCCAGAGCCCGCACTAACAGGGACTTCAGGGGAAAAATTTTTTTTTTAGAGCCAGGCTGGGCAGGGTGGGTGGGTGGGGGTGTCCCCCCTTCCACCCACGCAACCTAGGAGGGGGAGGTGGGAGGTTTTTTGTGTTTTTTTTCATTGATTTCAATGGGGACAGTTTTCCATTGAAATCAATGGAACAAATCCGGTACACAAATCTGGAAATCCGGTTTTTAAAAATCCGGTAACCGGTAAATCTGGTACCCGTTAATTGCCCTGATGTCCCACCCCTAATCAATGCACAGGGTGAATAGGTGGCTTGAGGGCCAGGGCACCTGGCGGGGTAGGTGGTGCATGTTGATCCGACATGGTGGTGGGTTTGCTATGTCAGATGCTGATATCCCGAGTGGGAACGCCACCCTACTACTTGTTCTGAGAGCCTGCTTCTGGTTTCTGGATCAGGTGTTCGAGCAGATGACTGATCTCCTCCAACCATTCACCCCTTAGTTCACACGTTTTGAACGGCGCAAGAGGTTAGCAAACCAGAAACGTGTAGTGAGCCTGAGCTGGGCGCACAGGGTGAAGGCCAGCCATGAATTGGTGGCGGGCACATCAGCAGCTCTGCACATCAGCCTCGTCCTCACCAGGTGGCCGGTCACCTTATATGGCCATCGTGTGACCCTATCGACTTACCGGTTGAACTGGACGCAATCGAGGACCAACGGATGGTGGGAGAACATGCTGGCAACATGGATGGACAACGAGTGGACTGATCCCTTCAGGCACAATTGCTCCCTGCTGACCCTTGGCCCCCACCTTCGCCGCAATGTAATCAACATGCACTTCCCACTGTCTCCAGGGATGTGGGTGGTGATGGCTGTGTGGCAGCTAGCCACACCCAATTCCTGTAGGAGCGTGGAAGAACAATTTGGTGTGGGGGGGCTGTGACAGTGAACAGGGTGCTCCATGATGTGTGCGACCTGATAGTGGACCTCCTCATGCAGCGGGTGATACAGGTACGGGACCCGGATTTAGTGATCGGGGGGTTGAGGTTCTGGGCTTCCTCCACTGCATAGGGGCAATAGACAGTACCCATATCCCCATATTCTGGCCCCCTAATGCCAAGACTGACTATCTGAATAGAAAGCAGGCATTCTTTGTGAACCTCCATGCTGTAGTGGACCATAGATGCCTCTTCATTGATGTGTACACGGGCCTGCCTCTCTGGGAGGAGCCATGATGCCCGAATCCTGCGCTCATTCCCCTTCTTTGTCAGGATGTTTGATGGGGAGAGAGCACCCAACATGTTCCTCATGATAGAGGGTGTTTCGATGGCTCCTGTCATTATTGGGGACCCCGCATACCCGCTACCCCCAGGGCTCATGCGGTCCTATCCTGTTCCCTGCTGCACCCCCCAGCAGGTGCTATTCATTGAGCGCCTGGCATCGGTGAGGTGTGTTGTGGAGCAGACTTTCAGTCAGCTCAAGATGAGGTGGCGCCTTCTGCTAAATAGGCGTCAAATTGACCTGCAGCACACCCCCATCCTTGTATTTGCAGCATGTGTTCTGCACAATATATGTGAGACTGCTGGGGCTGCCTTGGACAACCCACCCCCCGCAAACAGACCCGATCCCATGCCACTGTACCAGCATGTCCAGGTGGTGGGGGTCTTCAGGAGGATTTTAGAGGAGAATAGACAGACACATAGCTTCCCTACAGGCAGAGAGTCAACCCTAGGGTATAGAGATCCCCCCCCCCCCGTGGTGCCCTTTCTTGTTTGAACTATGCACAATAAAGCTATTGTACCACCTATGCAACCGACCTTGTACTCATCTCTCTGTGACACTTGTCACCAAGTGTGGGGACTGCCAATGGCAGGGTGCCGTGTTAACGATTTACCCACTGCCATGGCCTTTGAGACCATTGCAGATCCTACCATGAGTTGCCCCCAGGATTCCCTTTGCAGCATAGCACCACATTTTCATGCATGCAGCTTTTGGGTGCAGCACTGTAATGGAGCAACCACAACACATGCAGATGTCTCCTCCTCCCACCTCGGTTGCCCCCCTCCCCCGTAATGACATGGCAGCCACAAGGAATGTAGTGCTTCAAATGGTTTACTGGGGGCTATTTACAAGGGTTGGGGTAATTTCTTGCAGGGTCTTCTACGTCCCCTTCTCACTGCACCAC
Organism: Sphenodon punctatus; assembly: GCA_003113815.1. Taxonomy (NCBI): domain Eukaryota; kingdom Metazoa; phylum Chordata; class Lepidosauria; order Sphenodontia; family Sphenodontidae; genus Sphenodon; species Sphenodon punctatus. Next base: position 408,012 of record QEPC01012417.1, read on the forward strand.
CAAGGTTCTGCTCTCCACGGCCCATCTCATCCGCAGCCTGTCTCATCCGTGGCCCTCCTTCGATGTCGGCTGGTGGGTCCTGGGTCTTCAGCCTCCACTGGCTCCTCCATGGACAGTTGGACTGCTGCAACCTGTGCAAGGGGTACATAGCAGGGTGGTTAGCTGTTTCCCCTTCCCCATGGGTGCTCGGTGGTGACCCAGTGCATGGCTGACCCATGTCCCTCAAAACTAGCTGTGCTCCCTTGCATACCCTCCCTTTGGCCCACGGCCTCAGTGTCACGGTCAGCCCCCTCCCATTAATGATCACTTACCGCATGGGCTCTTACCTGCTCCAGCTCCTGTGAGGCGGCCAGACCCGGCGGTGCGGTCACTAGGGGTGCAGGGATGTTGTAGGTGTTTTTGCGGCCCGGGAGGTGTGGTGTTGAGCGCTTCTCGAGAGGAACCGGGAGGGGTGGGACCTGTCTGGGGTGGTCCCTAGGTGTTTATATGGTCCATGGGGAGGAGGGCACCCCTGTGGGCAAGGCCAGGGTAGGGGAAACCAGGGTTGGCAGAAGACCTGGGGAGGGAGCACCTGTACCTGTGAGAGGGCCCCTTGCTGTTCTTGGGTTGCCAGCCCTCCTACCATGGCTTGGGGGCCCGTATCATGCTGGGGTTCCCACCTCAGGGCCTCCAGTGTGGAATCGATGTGACTGAAGGCCCTTTTGGTGGTTCATTCCAGTGTGACACATGCCCTCTCCAGCCTGTCCAGGCGCTGCTCGTGGAGGAGGTCGGCAGCCTGGCACCTGTCCCACAGGTGCTCGGTGCAGGACCGGGTGATGATGGCAGAAAGTATTGTCTGGTCCTTTTCCCCCTCCTGCTGCAGTACCTCCCTGGTTCTGGCTTGTTCGGCAATCTGGGCTTCTGCCAACCTTCTGGTTTCGACCAGCACTTAGGTATGGGCGAACGCGGTTCGGAAGTTCGGAGTTCGGACCGAACTCGAATAGTTCGGTCAACCGAACCGAACGGTCGAACCGAACTCGAATTCGAACGTTCGGAGTTCGAACCGAACTCAAACAGTTCGGTCAACCGAACCGAACGGTCGAACCGAACTCGAATTCGAACGTTCGGTTCGGATGCGTTCGGTCGAGTTCGGAATTGAATTTCCATTGGTTTAAATGGAAAACACATTATCGGCTGTAATTTTTTTGTTTTTTAAGATATGTGGCTGAAATTTGGGGTGCCTCTACCTTCAATAGAACTCATTATGTGCACCAAATATCAAAACAATTGGATAAAGGAATTCGATTTTAGAAGCAGTTGCATTATTGTATTTTGCAATATTCTACATATACATTCTTAGCTGTAACTTCTTTGCCTCACATCTAATGTAGGTGAAACATGTTAAGTTTATACCCCTTCCCATAGTAACTATCTTTGCCAAATTTCAGAAGTATTGGACAAAAGGTCTTGGTGGTATAAGCAATTAACAAATAAATGTATGTCTGATTATAACATCTTTGTAGTCCAACCAGTGTATATGAAATTTGGCAGGACTATATATTTCACTTTCATGATCATCTCTGCCAAATATCAGAGAGATATTATAAAGGGTATCAATTTTATATGCCTGTACAACAAATGTAGAGAAGGGGCCTATGCCTGGGATTCTCTGATGTCACTGTGGTATAAGATCGGTTTGTGATGCAAATTGGCCAACAGAAGTGGTTCCCTTTATCAAAATCTCCTGTACATTTGCTGAAATAGCAGGAACGGTATTTGATACATTCCTGTCAAATATCCTATAAACAGAATGGAATATCAAAATGTAACAGCTGGAAATGTATTTTCAGGTTAATGTCTTATACCCTTGGGACCCTTTATCCACTCTTTCCTAAAATTGGCAGAAATATTAAGCATATAGAGGGATGTAATATGCACAAGTTTCATGAACATTGGATGCAAAATAAAGAAGTTGTAGTCATGAATGTGTATGGAGCTTTTCTTAAAATCACAATATTCAATTGCTTCTGAAATCAGTTTCCTTTATCTAATCGTTCCGAATGTTGGTCAACTTGGTGCGCTCCATTGGGGGGTACAATCTCCCTAAATATCATCAAAAAGTAATAAGAAACAAAAATGTTATGGCCAGAAATATGTTTTTTAGTTTTTTCCTTTTATTTCAAAAACTAAATGTCATTTTCGGTTCCCGATTGCACTGAACTAAAGACCGAACCTATCCCGACCTAACTGAATCCCGAATCCGAACTCAGCATTCGATCCGAACCACCGAACGGCCGAACATTCGAACCGACGAACCAAACCGAACGGGCGAACCGAACGGACGAAACGAACGCAGCCGAACGGAATGGCCGAACTCGAACCACGATCTGTTCGCCCATCCCTACCAGCACTTCCTTCCCTAGATCCTCCCTCGTCTTCCAGTTGCGAGCTCGCATCTCCCGATTCCTCTTGGCACTGCTGACGATGGCACCCCGTGCTGAACTGGGAGACTTGTGTGTGTACAGAAGGGATGTTATCAATTAGCAGGGCTACCCGTTCCTTCCCCTGTGAGCCGTTCTTGGCCCCTGGTTGTATGCATCCCCCCCCTTCCTTCCTTGCTGGCCCATCAGCCTTCCCATGCATGCCCTTGTCTTGTTCAGTGCCCAGGGGCATGAAGATACCCCCTGTCCCCTTAGTGTGACCCCAGCACCACCCTCCACTGTTCCCTTGTCAGATGTGACCTACCATTGGTATCCCAGTTGCAGGGCCATGGGATGGCCTCTGGCTCCTCCACTTCCTCCTCCAGGACCACAACCTCCTCCTCCTCCTGCACCCCCAGGTCCACTTGGGCTGTTTTGGAAAGCAACAAGAGGTCAGTTTTGTTTTACATCCCTGTTGGGGCCCTGGCTGCCATGGGCCGGGTCTTGGGCCCCCCCTTTCCGTCGGTATCCCTTGTACCTGAATTGTATTCCTCCACCTCCTGGGGGGTGTCCCTGTGTTTGGGCCTCTCCGTGAGCACCCCCTGTCCCTGTGGGGTCTGCCTGTGTGGGTTTCGGGGTGGAAGTGGAGGGTGATGTTCCCACTTTCCGCCTCCAGGGATGCCTTCTCCACCTCTAGGATGGGGTTGTCACCTCCTGCATTCTGGCTGGCCACGCCAGGGGCTGAGGGATCCCCCTGCACCGTGGGATCGGGCAGGTGGGGTGTTGTCTTTGTCCTCTTTCTGCCCCTGGCAAAGGCGGTGCCATGGATACGGGAGGCCACGATGTCCCCATCCATGCAGAGGAACCGATGCAGCTCCTCCTGGTACTCCTGTGTGCATATCACACATCCGGACCTGAGACTGTTGTTCTTGATATGTTTATATCCAGACCTCAGGTCCTTTGCCACCTGCATGCACTGGATTACATCCCTGTTGTACCCCAGCCACTGCATCTCCTGGGTGATGCCTTCGTAGACCCTTTTGGTCTTATAGTTTGGCACCAGGTCGTGCTGGACCTTTTCGCCCCCTCAAATGTGAATGAATTCCCGGGTCTCCATGCAGGAACATGGATCCCTTTTTAGGGCTCCGTGTGTGGGGGACCGACCAGCTGTGCGGCGTAGGGTCCGCCCAGTTACCCTATCACTTACCTGACCTTACCCTATTGCTGCCATTTTGGGTAAGGGTGGCAGCCATGCACATATGCAAAACACAACAGCTAGGAGGTCCTTTGCACATGCACAGGGATTTAAAATTTTTTTTAAAATTTCCAATCGGATTTTTCAGTCAGGATTCCAATCGGAATGCTTATTGCAATCAAAAAGCTAATTGTTGTTCTGATTTTGTGGATATGTTCTGTGAAAATGGAACAGCTATTCCAAATCACGCTTCTTTCCCTTTCATTTGCCAGGGTTATAATTAAAGACCACAATTCTACCAGAGAGAGAGAGAGAAGAGAAGAGAATCTTACCACCTTTCTGCTCCCTGTATTGGTTCTTTCTTCCTCTGTGCATGCAGCACAAACTCCGTGTCTTCACCTTGAAGGCTCTTTATGACCCTCCTCCTCTTTATTTTTCTACCCTTATTTATCACTACATTCCCACCTAGGAACTTTGCTCCTCCTCTGCCTCCACTCACCCTAGAGTCTCCTTCTCCCTAAACCATCTTTTTCCCTTCTCCCATGCCACCTCTGATGCCTGGAACTCAATCGCCAAGCACATACACTCTACTTTGCACCCTCCTTTCAAATTCCTCTTATAGATTGCTTATTTATGTTTCAAATCCTCCCATGGATTTTAGAGTTAATCTGGTTCCAAATGAGTAAAAAAAAAATTAATTTTTTTTAGCAAACTTGTGCCACTTCATACTCCCATGTATTCTTCAATGGTAACGCGGTCAATTGTCCTTAGTTTGTTCATGCCCCCCCAGTTACATTTTTTTGTTTAAATTGAGAATTTAGGGTAAGTTTGTCCCCAATTATAATGAAAGGAAATGGAAAATAAAATAAAAGCACTGGGTACTGGGATTATATTCACCCCAAACACTTACTGTAAAAACATAATTTCTTCTTGAACACGCCCACCCCCCCAAAAAATCCCCACCAAATGCTTAAACCAGAACCTGTTCTTTCCATTAAGTGTTCTCAAACTAGGTTAAGGACAACAATTTAGCATTTTGTCTGTTTTCATAAGTGTCATTTTTTGTGTGTACAGAAAAAAAATATCACTACAAGGACATTGGGGTCAATTATACACCAAGGTGAAAACTCACACTTACCAACTTCAATTTTGTTTTAAGTTTATACAGCAGTTAACACTTTCATAGTGTGAATCTTCATATTGGTTTCCCTCCCCCCCCCCATCATGTCTACCTGCAGTTTTGTTTTGGAAAACAACAACACACCAGGTAGGTATATGGGGTCATTTGCACCCCCATTATTTACTATGAACTCAAGCTTTTGACCCTGTCAAACAGTCAGCAGTTACCCTTAACAAACCAAAGCATTGTGTGTATTCAGCAGGTATCACTTTGATGGTGTAATACTTGCTCATGGAAAGCCTAGCCTACATGTGATGTGTGAAGGAATTGGGGAATGAAGTTATCACATACTTTATCTTGGTTGCCTTTGCCTACTCAGTGAATCAAGCTGAGTGCTTCTCACAGAAATGCAGTGAATTCTTGAGGGTGAACTTATCACACAAGAACATAAAAAGTGCCATACTGGGCTAAATCCATGGTCCATTGAGCCCACCATCCTGTCTCCAACAGTGGCCAGCTGCAGTAGCTCGAGAGAAGTACAAGTACAGGTCATGGAGGTATGAACCATCTAACCACCCCCAACTACCGGTACCCAGAGGTTTAAGCCCCAACTAGTAAGCATTTATATGGCTCGAACCTCTAAGAATTTATCTGGTTTCTGTTTGAAGCTAGTATGGTGCTGGCTTTCATTGCCTCCTCTAGTAACGAGCTCCATAACTGTATTGTCTACTGAGTGAAAAAGTACTTCTTTTTGTTTGATTTAAATGTATTTATTTATTTTGAAAAATTTTATCCCGCTGCTTCCCGCCACAGGCGACCCAGCAAAGCTAACAACAATCAATATAAAACAATTTTTCATCATAGGGGATGAGCGCGAGGGGACGGAGGTCCCGTCCGGTCCAGCTTTGTGGGGGGAGTTTCAGGAAGTGACGCCAGCTGATGCGGCCAATGTCCTGGGGTCTGTGAGGGTCATGTGTTGTGAACTTGATCCGTGCCCTTCCTGGTTAGTAAAAGCTTCCAGGGAGATGCTGGGGACGGTGCTGGCGAGGGTGGTGAACGTGTCCTTGCAACAGGGGAGGTTGTCGCCCTGCCTCAAGGAGGCTGTGGTGCGCCCCCTGCTGAAAAAAACATCTTTGGACGTGGATGCGCTCGCCAGTTACCGACCTGTCTCTAATCTTCCCTTTTTAGGGAAGGTTATTGAGCGGGCGGTGGCACTCCAGCTCCAGGTGCATCTGGATAGCATCGGCTTTCTAGACCCTTTTCAATCTGGGTTCCACCCCGGCTATGGCACTGAGACGGCATTGATGGCCTTGGTAGACGACCTCCGCCGGGAGATGGACGCAGGACGTTCAACATTTCTCATCCTGCTAGATCTCTCAGCTGCTTTTGATACCATGGACCATGGGCTGCTATTGAGGTGCTGCGTGACCTGGGAGGTCTGGACGGGACTGTTCTTGAATGGTTCCATTCATTCCTCTCGGGGAGAAGCCAGCGGGTGGTGTTGGGGGAGGAGACATCGTGCCCCCGCACCTCGTCGTGTGGCATTCCGCAGGGTTCTATTCTGTCTCCGTTATTATTTAATGTATATATGCAGCCCTTGGGGGAGGTCGTGAGAGGGTTCGGGGTGCGGTGTCACCAGTATGCTGATGATA
>QEPC01012417.1:434856-458789 GCA_003113815.1 Sphenodon punctatus
TAGTTTTAGTGTTTGTAGGAGTAGGTCTGTGTACTTATTAGATAATCCATTTAGTTCATAGCATTTAGAATAGTTAATAGCAGTTAGATTTAGTGTAGACAGATATATATAATATTAGATTAAAAAAATAAATTCAAAAACCCATATAAAAACCAAAACGCCAAATAAAAAACAAAATAAAACCATATAAAACCCAATAAAAAACAAAAAAACTATATAAAAAACCAAAACAAACCATAACAACACTTTCCGAACGGCCAAATGGCTGAACCGAACAGCCGAACGGCCTAACCAAATGGCCTGTTCGGACGACCGAACCGAACAGCTGAACCTGAACTCGGCGAACGAGCCGAACTGCCGAACCGAACGCAGCTGAACCGAACTGCCGAACCGAACGGATGAACCGAACGGACGAACTGAACGCAGCCGAACCGAACGGTCAAACCCGAACCGCGATCTGTTCGCCCATCCCTACCAATGGGCCAGGGCCCCGGCCCACCACCCCTGTGCCTGCTCAGTGACCCAGATCCGCCGTTCAATGGGCATAGCGAGCATAGCTGCGTGCCCTATAGCCTCCCTTCTCCAGTGTTGTTGGCCAGTGGCCTCGAGGAGCACTTCTGGCCACTCTCGGGCACGGCAGAGGGCCCGTTGGTATGTTCTGGACAACTGAAGGGCTCTCAGACTGGCCAGGGAGTGCCTGCACCCATGGTGGGCATGCCGGGCGGCCGCAGCGCTCCTGGCCATGCACACCCGTATGCGGGAAGTCAGGTGGATCGCATCTGTAGAGGTGTGCATGAAGTCTGTGTGTGCCCGGAACCAGTTCATGCAGATGGCCAGGTGCATCCGGCAGGCACCTCTCCATCCCACATCCATGGCGGACTGTGTCCCTGGTGTGGTCCGGCGCGAGCTTCTATTGTCTGAAGGTCTGGTCCACCACGGCCCCTTGCACCGCCCTTGCACCTGTGCGGGCCCCTGAGCACCTGCTCTCAACCAGCCACTCTGATGGTGGCTAGGCGACTGGTGCGCGGATGTTGAGTGGTGGGCCCCCCCGAGCGCACCTGCACTCCCAGTACAGGGGCTTCTGCCCTGGGCCTGCATGCACCCAGGCGTGCGGTCCCCTGCTGCTTGCCTGCTGTCATCACCTCCCTGCTAGCAGTGTTAGCTGCCTGTTGTCATCACCGCACCTGCTATCAGTGTTGGCAGTACTGTCTGTGCGCTCGGTTCTTGCAGCTGTGTTGGGTTCGCACCCCACGCCTCGCTCATTAGGCATCCCATTTTGCGGCCTGTGGCCTTATTGCGTGTCCTTGGAGCTCCCCAGCTTCCCTCCCCATCCCACCTGGGACTGTGGGGCCCCTCTTCCCTTGCTGTTACTACCCACTGCTTGCTGGACCATGGCCAGCAGTGCTTCCCCAGGGCTCCCGCACCCCGCAACACCTGGCACCTCCCATAGTTGAACCTTTCACGAGACCATGACCCTATGTGACCTGTGGCATTCCCAGGCCGTGCAACTGCTCCTGTGCTGCCCAGATACCTTTTCTGGTGCCTATGCAAGTATGAGCTCCGATCTTCTCTACTTTGGCTATGAGGCCAGCGCTCATGAGTGCCAGCTTCATGCGGAGGTCATGGGGCTCCGTCCCTTTCCCGTTGGGCGCATTACGGAGTGGTCCATGGTGCTCACATGTGGGGTGGTCCATGGTGGAGACCGTGTCAACCCTCTCAGTGTGCAGCCTGACCACCTACATGACCTGTCTGGCAGAGGGGTACCCTGCCCCGGCTGTTTCCTTCTTTGACTGCATCCATGGGGCCTGTGGGAACCAGCACTCACGTGGGGTGGCGTATCACTGCCTGTTGGAGCTTGGGCACCTTCCATGGCCCCTGCTGCTGACTATGGCTTGTCGGAGTCTACCGGAGTGGAGCTGGTGGCGCTGGCTGGTGTGTGGTCTTGTGCTGATGTTCAGGTGGGGCTCGCCGTGCAGGATCCATTCGAGGTCTACTACCTCATTGCCCACGACATGTCTGCACTGGGCTACCATCGGGGCATGCTTCATTGCCCCCACTATGTGCATCTGGTGGGCCACCCCACCCCGGGCCCCTTTGTGACCCCCTGAAGGTGGCTGTGAGGCCCCTGGTGTCTTTGGAGCCCTGGATGCTGTCCACGCCGTGTGCTCCCGCCTCACCCATGCCACCTTGGGTCACTTTCTGCTTGCTCCATGCTGTACTGGGTTTGCTGCTGTTCCGGCTGGTTTCATGGGTTCTGTTGCCCTTGCCTGTGCCTCTGTGCCCCCTCTTTGGGCACCCCCTGGCCTTCGCTGCCTGTGGTGTTACCCTCCATGACTGGCCCCTCCTGTGGCTGTGTCCTGCTCTCTGAGCCAGCTACCGGCTCTCTGGGTGGTGTTGTCATCCCTTGTCTGGCCGCCCGTTCACCTGTGCCCATAGCCTGGTCACACACACCCCTGGTGCCTCTATGACTGTGCGGGTCTGGGGGCCACGGCCTGTGCCTCCCGGTGACTTCTGGAGGGGGGGGTTTGCCTGTGCAGTGCATCTGTTCTGGCTCACCTCCATCCCCATCTGCACCTATGCACTGACACGGAGGATCCCTGCCTGCCTCCTGGACCTGCCTTGGACCACTCCAGTGCCATTCTCTTCTTGTTTTCCATCCCTCTGTGACATTGCTCTGTCCCTGTGGGGACCCCCGTGCCTTGGTCTGCCTGTGTTGCTGTTAGATGGCCCTTGCCAACTGTGCTGTTGGTGGGGTTCTGGGTGCCGTTCCCCATGTCCCGGTCTGTACCTGGTCCGGTCCCCTCCGCTTCCATGGCCCGGGGCTCCCCTCCTCCTTTGTCCATTGTGCTGTGTGTGTTGGCCGTCCTGGTGTGCTCCCCCCTTTCCTTCCTTTCCCATTCAGGAGTGTTTGCACCTGCCCGTGTGTTTGTGTTGTGTTCCGCTGTGTTCTCGGTTTCCCTGTGCCTGTTCTGTGCGCTGCCACAGCCTCTCTTCTCCCTCCTCCCCCTCCCATCCCATTTTCCTTGTGTGGGTGTTCTCTTTAGGTGCTTTTGGTTTCCTTTGCCCTCGGGCAGCCATGTCTGCCTCCCGCCCTCCCCCCCACCAGTGTCTTCTGGGTGTTCTGACCACAGCCCAGAATTGGTCTAACATCTGTTACACTGCTCTGGGCCATGGTCCATCCATCCGTTTCTCTGCCATGGTCCCGCTCCTGTCATGTCTGCTCGGGGCTGTCCTGGACCATGGGGGTGGGGCGGGTGGGGGTGTCAGCCGGCTTGCCACCACTGGGAATCCACTGTGGTGACCCGGGAGCACGTAACATCTGAAATTACCCCTAGACATCACCTGAATGCTTTCCTTGTTTGGAGTATAACCCCAAAACTGGGCAATCAGAGTAGGATATGTCTTTTTCTACTAGAACTGGGCTTGGAAATGATCATTTCCTGGATTCATACCAGGAACACACCCAGATTGCCAGGCCTTCCAGAGAGGCTGCTTCTAATGTGGTAGGTGCTGTCCCTGACACAAGGGAAATGGGCAGCTGTCAGATCTGTACTTGGAAAGATGACATGAAACCACAGCAGCAATGTGCTACCCAACCTTTAACCCTTTTGTCTGTTCTGAACATGCAGTAGTCAACTGCTGTACTTGTACAAATGTAGCTCATGATTAAAGCTGCCTAAGAGTCTGCTCGGATTGTAGCAGGTGTTGTCCCTGACACAAGGATGTCTATTAAAAGTCTATTGTTTCCTTTTGTTCATAGTAGTAGTAGTAGTAGTATTTATTATTATTGTTGGCCACAGGTCATAAGAAAATTACACAAGATTCCATACAAGACATAACTCCCAGGAATTATATAAATACATAACAATACATAGCAATTAACCCGCCTATTCATTAATTCCTGAGACAATTAAAACAGTAATAATAAACACAAATATATCAATAGGTAGGGGTGTGCAATTCATTTTCATTATTGTAACAACAGCAAAAAAACCACGAATTTTTGTTTTTGAAATAATGGGGAAAACTGATAAACGTATTTCTGACTATAACTTTTTTGTTTCTTATTCAATTCTGATGAAACTTGGGAATTTGTACCCCCAATGGAGGGCAGTACGTGTACCAAATTTTGAAATGATTGGATAAAGGGAACCGATTTTAGTAGCAATTGGACATTGTGATCCGTACACATTCCTGACTACAACTTCTTTATTTTCTGTTAACTTTGCATGAAACCTGGAAATATTCTGTCCCTCCCCAAGTCTACCAATCCTGCCAAAGTTCAAAAAGATTGGATAGAGGGTCCTGATGTTATATGACATTAAATTGAAAATGCATTTCTGGCTGTAACATTGTTATATTCCATCCTGTTTACAAGGTATTTGTCAGGAATGTATCCCAAACCTTCCCTGTCATCTCTGCCAAATTTCAGGTTAATTTGATAAAGAGGCCCAATTTTATAAGCAATTGAAATTGTCCCCTTGAAGACCATTATTCAGATAAATAGCAGTATATCCAGTACCAGTCAGAGGTAGGCACCTGACATGTCAGGGGGAGGGAGGCTGTAGGAGGGAGGATGTGGAGCAACCCCAAAGACTGACCGACACATTTACTGGCCAATTACTGCATGCTTCCAGCTTTAGAGGACCAATCGGTGGTGACTTCGAGGCAGTCATAGGGAGCAGCACTGAAGTGAACATAGAAGGGACATAACTGGGACTTTGGGGATAGCATACTAGCAATCAGGAGAAAGCACCAGGTACATCGCTGGCACTGTATAATAATAATAATTAAACAGATGCTTCTAACTTCCCAGTAACAACTGGGGGATAGACGTTGGGATGGTCACAACACAGAATGAGGATATTTGGTTGACATTTCTGCTGGCCAATTGGCATAAGAAACAGATCTTATACCACAGTGACACGTAAGAGAATCCCTGACACAGGCTCATTCTCTGCATATGCTGTGCAGGCGTATAAATTTGGGACCCTTTATCACATCTTTCTGATATTTGGCATAAATGATCCTGAATGTGTGAGATACAGCCCTGCCAAATTTCATGCGCACTGGTTGGACTATAAAGATGTTATAGTCAGACATACATTTATAAGTTAATTGCTTATACCACCAGGACCCTTTATCCAAGCCTTCTGAAAGTTTCCATAGGTAGGAAACATGGGGAGGAGTATAAACTTGCCAAGTTTCATCAACATTAGATGGGAGACAAAAGTTACTGATAATCACGTATATGAAGATTTTTGCAAAATAACACAATTCAATTGCTCATAAAATCGAATCCTTTATCCAATCTTTCTGAAAATTGGTACACTTAATGCCTTCCATTGAAGGTACAATAATTCCAAGTTACATCTAATTATAATGGAAAACAAAAAAGTTTCAGCCAAAAATGTGTTTATCATTGAAACTAATGGAAATCGAAAACGAAAGCAAAAGCAAAAACTAAATGTTGCTATTTATGAAAATGAAAGATTTAAATAATAAACTAAAAATGAAAACAAAAAACAACATGGGTCCCTGGTGCACACCTCTAATAGTTAGTAATTGTACTGTATTTACTGTAATTGTACAGTATTTAGTTGAAAATGTTACTTTTGAAGTTTCTGTAGATCTTATTTCTAAAAAATGGGATGTCAGTTCAATTCCCAGTACTGTCATTGTGGGATGTACTATTACCATTGTGGGTACTATTGACCTCAAGTATCTTTTGTGTTAGTGTTGTTTCTGTACCGCATACTATAACGCTTAATAAAATTTAATTTTTTATGTTAAACTGGAATCATTTTCAACATTTGGGTTTTTTTCAACTGTGACTTGTCTGGTGTCTCTTATACCCCAATTCCAGATTAATTCAGTGCATTTTTTTAGACTGGGGACTAGGGAAGACTAACACCATCTTATCTTATCTTATCTTATCTTATCTTATCTTATCTTATCTTATCCTTCAGGATCCCCTGCCTCCCTTTATAATTAAGCTAATCATGTGCATCTGCAACTTCTCAGCTTTGTGAATCTATCCGTTTCTTCCTGTGTGCCTCTCTTCTTGTCTGTTCTAAATTGTAAGCACCTTGGGGCCGAGACCTGTCTCTAATCACAACTGTTCATTACCAGGCACATTGTTGGTGCTACTTAATCCATCATCATAATCATCATCATCATCATCATAAAAAAGAGGAGATATTTTGCTCTGACATTCTGATTCTCCTATTGATATTCCTTAATCAGATGTTGTGGTACATTTTGGGAACTAGCTAAGAAGGACAGGAAAGAGACAGAAATCTTTCTAAATGTCAAACTTGATTTTAAAACTAGGGGGCCGAAATCTCCTCATTTCTGTCAATGTAAATCAAGCACCACTTCAGTGACATCAGTGGGACAGATCTGCTTATGGACTTGTGTCAGCCTATCTTACTGAAGTTAATGAAGTTGCACTAATGGTGAAAATTAGCTCTAAAGTGATTCTTGCGTTAAAGTACCTGAGCGACAAACAACAAGGCCTGTGATCTTCAACTAGAGTTTGTTTTTCCAAACTCCCCCCCCCCGCCCCAAGACCAAACATTGTGAGTTACCAAAAACTGATTCCTGAAACCTGAACATTCTGCTTTCTATGCTTTCTGCAATGGGCAGGTCCTTTCCACTTCCTATAGAGCAGGGCTGGAGGCAAGGGGCATTTAAGGGCCCAGGAATGAGGGTCCAGAATAGATCATGGATCTATGTCCTCCATCCTTGAATGGATGGATGCCCTCATTTATGACCCCTTCCCCTGAACTCACTCTTTCAACACTTAAGGGTAAAGCACTGGATCCAAAACCCAGATCCAGGAATTTGAAAGGGAGCAAATAAAAACTGTCATGGGTTAGAGTTGAAACGAGAAGTGCATTTATTACCTATGAGTAATATCTGAATTTTTGGCCAGCCCTGCAATGAAAATGAGTACTTGCCTGCCCATTTTGTATTTAAGATTGGACCGGGGGGGGGGGGGCGACTCTAAGCAGAGGAGATCAGTCACTCAGGTGGAGTGAGTAGGGATGAATTCTAAGGGTTGTATCCCAGAGTGATTACCATGACAGCCACTTCACACTCTCCTGCCATGGACCGTTGGAGATGGAGATTCAAACCAGGCTGCCCTTTAAAATCAACATGTCCCAGGCATGAGTGCTGAGGAACCGGGCTCCCCAGCACCTGTGGCAAGTTCCTGTGACTTGCAAAGGCCGTGTCCCCCACCCACAGTGTTAGTGAGTGGGGGCCGTGTCTGCTGACATGGGTGGCCACGCTAGTGCATACTAGAGCTGAAACTAGATTTCACCCTATACAAAAATCTCATTGAGAATCAGCTTCTCGATGAGATTTTCTGTCTCAAGAATCTCATGAGAATGAATCAGCTTTCTCGCTGGCATTCTCCCGAGATTCTTGAAAATGGCCCCTGGGTGGCCATGCATGCACCCAATGACCACAGCTGCCATTTCATGCATGCGCAGAGCATTTTGGTTTAGATTCTTGAGAAACCTCAAAAAGTTCTCTGTGCATGTCCAAAGTGGCCGTTGGTGGGCTGTGCATGTGTAGAATGACTGTGGTGATCATTTTGCTCATGTGCAGAACATTTCTAAGATTTCCAAGAATCTTATGAGATTCTCTGAACTCTTGGTGAGATCTCGAAAGACCCGCCAAGGGGCTGAAAGAATCTCATGTGTTCTCGCGAAAATACAAAGCATTCATTTTTCAGCCCTAGTTCATACAAGCAGTAGTTCTTAAACTTTTTTTGGTCAAGACTCACCAAAACACTTTTTAAGAAGGTAAAATTCCCATTAAAATAAATCCATGACTAGGAGTGGTCAGGTGGCAGAGCAGGGAGTCCAATCCTGGTAGTGACAACAGCAGCAGAGGAGACCTGTTCCCGCACGTGACCAGAACTAGTGGCATGAGGACATGCAGCATGGGACATACTACAGCTATACCAGGCCCATTCCCCCCGGACCACACTGGGACCCTACTAAGATTCTCCGGAGTAAATACAACACCTCTATTTATTTATTTATTTATTTATTTAAATTTATATTCCATTCTAGCCCAAAGGTTCATGGTGGGTAACATCATAGATAAAAACAATATGTAAAATGGAGGAAAGTATATTAAAATGCATAAAAAGCCCTGATCCTCCAAACTCTTATCCCCACCCACTGAATGCTTTGCTAAATAAAAACTCTTACACCGCTGTAAAATAATCAGACTTGAGTTCTAGTGAATCTCCATGGACAGGGAATGCCATAGGTGCAGATCAGCCACTGAGAACACTTCTCTGCACCAGGACCAAAATCCTGGATCCAAACATTTCCAAAGGATGAGGTTGTCAATATCCATCCAGTTTGGGCCCATCTTTATTCTAGACATTTGGGGAAGATGTTTCAAAGTTTTGTTAGCTGTGCTACAGGAAGCATTTCATTCTTCATTATGGCCACATAGTGCCAGGCACTGTTTACGGTGAGAGTCAGTCCCTCCCCCCCAGAGCTTCCAATCTAAATAAGCAATACAAGCAAAGTGGAAAGTAAGAACATAAGAAGACGTACCCAACCAATGGTCTGTCGATCAAAGGCATGGAATGACTTCTGTATGAGGAGAGGCTCAATAGGTTAGAATGCTTCAGCTTGGAGAAGAAATAATTTAGAGGGGATAGCACAGAAGTTTGCAAAATTATTATTATTATTATTATTATTATTATTATTATTTTATTATTATTATTATTTAGTGCCAGCGATGTACCTGGTGCTTTACAGAGAATAAGATAAACACAGTCCCTGCCCAAGAGCTTACAATCTAAAGACAGGGGGAGGGGAGACAGGGAAGGGGGAGCAGAGGGAGAGACAAGGGATGCAACAACATTCATGAGGATGCGAGAACTCAGGTACACGTTCTTGGCTTGATTACAGTAAATTGGGAGTTTGCAGATAACAGATGGGGGATCATCCTGGGTGGGGGTGGTTAGCAAGAGTTAGGAAGGGTGGAGCGGAAGAGGTGGGTTTTGAGGAGGGACTTGAAGGTGTGGAGGCTGGGGGCAAGGCGGACGAGGGCAGGGAGAGAGTTCCAAGTGCATGGGGCAGCGAAGGAAAAGGGACGAAGGTGGTTGGGGGAGCAGGGGAGGCATGGGAGGGTGAGGTAGGGGATATAAGAGGAGCAGAGTGCTCAAACAGGGTTTCGGCGGGAGAGCAGGGCAGAGAGGTAGGGGGGAGCGAGGTTGTGAAGGGCTTTGTAGGTGAAAATGAGGAACTTGTGCAGAATACGCTCAGGAAGGGGGAGTCAGTGGAGAGAGGCTGCATATGGTCAAAGCGACGGACTAGGTGGATGATCCTGGCAGAAGCATTATGAACAGAGATGAGGGAAGCAAGGTGAGAGCGGGGAAGGCCAGAGAGGAGGAGGTTACAACAGTCAAGGCGTGAGATGACATGGGCATGGATGAGAGTTTTGGCAGAGGAGACAGACAGAAAAAGGCAGATCTTAGCAATATTGTGGAGGGAGGAGCGGCAGAATTTGGCCACGGAGTCAATGCAGGGTTTGAAGGTAACGTGTGAGTCGAAGATGAAGCCCAAGCTATGGGCCTGGGGGACAGGGAGGATGGAGACCCCGGCAATGGCAATTGACAGGGAAGAGGGAGAGGAAGGATTGTGGGGGAACATAAGGAGTTCAGCTTTCACCATGTTCAGTTTGAGTTGGCGTTGAGACATCCAGGCGGAGATATCAGAGAGACAGTTGGTGAGATGAGCTTGAACAGAGGGGGAGAGGGAAGGAGTGGAGAGACAGAGTTGAGTGTCATCAGCGTATAGGTGGTATTGGAAACCATGGGAGGCAATGAGTTTGCCTAAGGATTGTGTGTAGGTAGAGAAGAGGAGAGGGCCAAGGACAGAGCCTTAGGGAACCCCAAACGAGAGGGGCAGGGAGGAGGAGGGGGAGGAGTTAGGAAGAGATACATTGAATAAGTGGTCAGAAAGGTAGGAGGAGAACCAGTCAAGAACAGAGTCCTGGAATCCCAGGGAGTGAAGCAATTCAAGCAGGAACGAGTTGAAGGCAGCAGAGAGCTCAAGGAGGACAATAATAGAATAAAGGCAGCTGGATTTAGCCACAAAAAGATTGTTAGTGAAGGGGGTGGAAGCCAGATTGGAGGGGGTCAAGGGAGGAGTTGGCGGTGAGGAGGTTGAGGCAATGGGAGTAGACAACGCATTCAAGAAGTTTGGATGCAAAAGGGAGGAGCAAGACAGAATGGTAATTAGAGGGGTCAGAGGGATCTAGAGTGGACTTTTTGAGGATGGGGAGACAGTAGGGATGTGCGAATGTGGTTCAGAAGTTTGGGGTTCGTCCTGAACTCGGGGTGTTCAGCCCATTCATGAACATCCCAAATCCAAACCGTCCCCCACCCAAGCCGGCTGAACAAAGTTTGGGTTCTGAACCCGTTCGGGTGGGGGCAGGGAGGAACCCAGTTTTTGCTCCCCCGTCCAGGCTACGTGGGTGGAAGGGGTGCCAGAGAGCACCTCCCCACCACCCTGCCCAGCCTCATGAGTTTTAGGGATGGGCGAACAGAACTGAGTTCGGAAATTCGGTTCGGCTCAGAAATTCAGTTTGGTTCGGATGTTTGGTTCGGTTGACCGAACTATTTGAGTTCGGTCCGAACTCTGAACCTCCGAACCAAGTTCGGAAATTCAAACCCCATTGAACCAAATGGAATATTACCTTTTAGTGAACAGAGTGAACCTTTAGTGAACAGAGCCGAGTTCAGAAATTCGGTTTGGCTTGGTTCGGTTCGAAAATCGAGTTCAGTTCGGAAGTTTGATTCGGTCGACTGAACTGGTCGAGTTCGATCCAAACTCTGAACTTATGAACCGTGTTCACCCATCCCTAGTAAAAAACTTGTAACCCCACCCCCACCCCAGGGATCGCCCTACCTGGTGGTGCCAGGACTCTGGCCCCAGGTCCAGCGGTGGCAGGTCTGGTGGCAGTGGCGCTCTGGAGTGTTTCAGGCCACTGCTAGGCCTTCCAGGTCAAACCAAAAGGCCTAGTAGCAGCCTGAAGCACTCCGGAGTGCCGCCACCACCAGAACCACCACCGCTGCTGTTGCTGGACCCAGATCTGGAACACCAGCACCACCAGTTAGGATGATCCCTGGGGTGGGGTGGGTTAAAAAAAAAATTTAACGAGTCTGGATAGGGTGGAGGGGAGGTGCTCCCCTGTGCCTCTTCCACCTGCGCAGCCAGGAGGGGGGAGGGAAAACCACCCCCGAATGGGCTAGGGCCCCCCTGAACACATTCAGACTGAACAGCTGAACTGAACCATTTTGGGTTCAGCTGAACCCTGAATGGACCGAACCCCGAACCCCCGGTGTTCGCACATCCGTAGGAGACAGGAGCATGTTTGAAGGCAGAGGGGAAGGAGCCGGTAGAGGGGGAGAGGTTGATGATGTGCAGGAGGGGAGGGACAATGGTGGAAGCAATGGAGGTCAGGAGGTGGGAAGGAATTTTATTTATTTATATAAAATTTATATCCCGCCCCTTTTGCCCACAGGGCAGCCCGGGGCGGCAAACAACAATAATCAATAAAACAATTTTTAAAATTTAAAACAATTTAAAATAAAATATACGTGGAAAAGAAAAACCCTCCTCCCTTCCCCTCCCCAAAAGGCTGATGTAACAGCCAGGTCTTACATACATGCCAAAATAGCAGGAGAGTGGGAGCCAACCGAGCCTCCTCTGGGAGCAAATTCCACAGCACAGGGGCAGCCACCGAAAAAGCTCTAACATTGGTGGCCACCTGCCTCGCCCGGGGAACCTCCAAAAAGGCTCCCACGCATGATCTCAAGGGTCACACGGGCACATGGGAAGCAAGGCGGTCCCGCAGATAAGTAGGGCCCAGGTCATGAAGGGCTTTAAAGGTTAAATACAGCACCTTGAACCGGGCCCGGTGCTTTATAGGCAGCCAGTGCAGAGCCCAGAACACTGGTGTCATGTGCTCCCTGCGGCCCGCCCCCATAAGGGCTATGACATTCTGCACCAGCTGCAGCCTCCAGACCAGCTTCTTGGGCAGCCCCATGTAGAGTGCATTGCAGTAATCCAGCCTCGAGGTGATGAAGGCATGGATGACAGAAGCGAGGTCGGAGTCTGAGAGATACGGCCGAAGCCGCCGGACAAGATGTAACTACCGAAACGTACTCCCTGCCACAGCCACAACCTGAGATTCCAGGCTGAGACTCCGCACTTGAGAGACCATGGGAGGGCGAACCCCCCCCCCCCAACCGGGGGGGCTGACCCCTCCCTCACTCTCCCCACCAACATCACCTCCGTCTTGTCAGGATTCAATTGCAGATGGCTCGACCTCATCCAAGCCCCCACAGCTGACAGGCACTGGGAAAATAAGGAGACTGCATGGCCTGGGTCAATGGAAAAGGAGAGGTAGAGTGGAGTGTCATCAGCATACTGATGACACTGCATGCCCTGAAACCCTCTCGTGATCTTCCCTAATGGCTGCATATAGATGTTAAACAAGAGGGGGACATAATGGCACCCTGCAGGACTCCACACGTGAGGTCCTGGGGGGTAGACATACACTCCCCTAAGACCACCCAGTGAGTTCTCCCGGCCAGGAAGAAATGAAACCAGTCCAAGACCGTTCCACCAATTCCAGCATGGTCCCGCAGGTGAGTCACCAACACCTCATGATCGACTGTGTCGAATGAAGCCGAAAGGTCTAGCGGGACCAGTAAGGTCTGATGACCCTGGTCGAATGCCAAACGGAGATTGTCAACCAAGGCCACCAAGGCCATCTCCGTACCATACCCAGGCTGAAACCCAGACTGGGAGGGATCAAGGAAACCATTGCGGTCCAGATGTTCTTGGAGCTGCTGTGTCACAGCCCATTCAATAACCTTCCCTAAAAGGGGATTAGAGACTGGCCGATAACTGACAGGAGCATCAGCGTCAAGAAATGGTTTCTTGAGCAGGGGTCTAACTACAACCTCCTTTAGGCAGTCAGGCACCCTGCCCTCCTGAATGGGGTCCAGGGGGCAAGTGGAAGGGTAGGAGGAGGAGATCAGGGAGGAAATTTCCTCAAGGGAGGTGGGAGGGGAGGAGGACAGGAGAGAAGTGGGGGGAGGAGGGAGAGAGGGGGGAGTGGTAGGGGGAGAGGACTTGGAAGCGATTTCCAGGCTGATCTTGTCATTTTTAGAGGTGAAAAAGAGAGCAAGATCCTAAGCAGAGAGATAAGAGGGAGGAGGAGGACAGGGGGGTGCTGAGAAGGGAGTAAATGGTGGAAAAGAGGTGATGAGGGTCCTGGGAGCAGGACTCAATGTGTGAGGCATAGTACTGCTGTCTAGCGAGGAAGATAGCAGAGGTGAGCGATGAGAGGCAGAATTTGAAGTGTAGGAAGTCAGCACAGTAGTGGGATTTGCACCAGAGGCTCTCCACAGCCCAGGTGCAGGAGCAGAGATGGCGAATGGTGGGGGTGAGCCAAGGGCGAGGGTTACGGGAGTGAGCTGGGCAGGAGGAGAGGGGGGCAAGGGAGTCGAGGGTGGAGGCAGGAGAGGAGTTGAAGGTGGAGATGGCAGATTTGGGGGAGGAGGAGGAGAAGACTGAAGGGAGAAGAGGGGAGAGGGAGGAGGCAAAGTCCTGGGGCACAATGGCCTGCAGATCTTGGAAGGGACAGGGAGATGGGGAAGAGGAGGGGGAGCAGTGGGAGAGGTTGAAGGAGGCAAGGAAATGGTCAGATACGGGATGGGGCTCAAAGGAGAGATCAGAGACAGAGCAGTTCCTAGAGAACACGAGATCAAGAAAGTGACCATCAGTGTGGGTGGGGGAGCTAGTCCAGAGGTGGAGATTAAAGGAGGAGGCTAAGGAGAGGAAGCGGGCAATGCAAGACTGAGAGGGTGCATCAACATGAGTATTGAAATCGCCAAGGATGAGTGTGGGGATGTCATCAGAGAGGAATGGGATGAGCCAGGACTCGAACTCGGAGAGAAAGGAGGAGAGGGTGCCGGGGAGGGGAGTGGGGGTAGATAACCGCAAAACAGAGGTGGCGAGGGGAGTAGAGGCATACGGAGTGAACTTCAAAGGAGGGGAAGGAGAGAGAGGGGGGAGGGGTTGAAATTGGCAGGAAGAGGTGAGGAGGAGGACGGCTACTCCACCACCCCAGTCTTCAGCACGGGGCCAGTGGGAGAAGGAGAGACCTCCGTAGGAGAGGGTGGCAGGGGTGACAGAGTCAGCGGGGGAGATCCAGGTTTCAGTAAGAACGAGGAGGTGAAGGGAGCGAGAGAAGAAAAGAGCATGAATATAGGGAGCTTTATTAGTGATGTGGAACAAGTAAACAGAGAGCTGTTATTTACCCTCTCAAATAATACCAGAACTATGGGGACACACTATGAAACTAACTTACGTCTGATTTAAAACAAATAGAAGGAAATACTTTTTCACAGTACACAATTAACTTATGGTACTTATTCACAGATGACTTTGTGAACTCCCCAAATAATACATAAAATAAAAGGTTGCAAAATCCCTCCTCCTCACCCCACTTCCCAATCTGTGGTATTCTACTGGCCACCTTGTCTGATCTATTGATGAATATCTTCTTCATGGACTGCTCAAAGTCTCATCGCAGTTCTGTGGCAGAGACTACAATAGAATCGAGGACACTTGAATTCTATTGTAGCAGTCTGTTTACTGCCACATATGATGCATATTACAGGCTTGGGAAAAGCAAATATTGTTCTTCTCAGGCTGAATCAAGACCCCTATATATACAAAGTCACACAAAGAATCATCACCCAAACTGAGAAACAAATCCAGATCTTTGAAGTTCCAATTCTATGCCCTAATAAGTGGAGACCAGACTGGCACAAGGATTTTTGATGCCACGGTCAAAGGAAATTTTGCTCCCCTTCCTCCTGCAGAGGCACAACTCACTTACAACGCAACACACTGGCGGCCCTGGCTCTCCCCAGTCCCTGATCAAGCTCCACAAGTTGCTGAATCACTCCGGGTGTCTAGGAATGGGAGGGTTTGCGGCCCCCTTCAACTTGATGCCCTAGGAGGCCGCCTGTATTACCTTTATGGCTATGCTGACCCCAAGTGCAGGATCCTTCTCTGAAGAAATTTACTAAAGGGAAAACCTGCACTAGCATCCAGTTGTTCTGTCTGCTGTGCCACCAACCAGACCACACACACTTCCTTTTCATTTACATGAAAATAAATTACTATGGATAAATTACTATGGATAAATTACTATGGATCAAACTATGGATCTATCCCACTTCTCTCCACCTTCCCCAGTTAGTTTACACAGCTCCCGCCCTTTCTGGCTCCTGGTTCTACACTCTCTACCCTCATCAGTTTTCAATACCTAATTAAAATAAAAAGAAATGCAAGTGAAATAACGAATATGTTAGAACCACTACCAACCACTTCCAAATCCATTTGCAGTGCTGGGAGCAAGCAGACTACATTCTGAGTCTCTCTGTCCTGCATGGTTTCACTCACCCAGCTCATTCTCCCTTCCTGGAGCTGACTGCTCTGTGGCACCCAACAGGATTCTGCCAACTACAGGGATATTTAAACTCATCATTTTCCTGATGGTGTTCTGCTGTTTCCTCTATCCATAGGTTGAAGCAGACAGGGGATTGCTGCAGGGTCTCAGCCAATTCATTAGGGGAGGGGAATTTTGCTGTCTCCATTTCCAGCCTGCATACCAATTACATACTTCTGCACCCAAAGCCAATGAGGCAAGGTCCATAGGGGTGTGCATGGCATTTTTGTTATTACAATAGTGATAATGAAAATTGTCTGTTTCATTATCATTATTGCAACAACAAAAATGACAAATAATAATAACAAAAATAGAAATGAAAACAACATTTTGTTTTTGAAATAAAGGGGAAAAACTGAAAAACATATTTCTGGCTATAACCTTTTTGATTCTTATTCAATTCTGATGACAAATGGGGAGACTGTACCACCAATGGAGGGCACAATGTGTACAACTTTTTGAAAAGATTAGATAAAGGGAACTGATTGTAGAAGCAATTTAATGTTGTGATTTTAAGAAAAGCTCCATAAACATTCATGACTATAACTTCTTTATCTATCACCAATTTGCATGACACCTGTAAATATCATGTCCCTCCACAAGTTTAACAATCCTGAAAATTTTCAGAAAGATTAGATAAAAGGTCCTGATGGTATAAGACATTAATTTAAAAATGCATTTCTAGCTGTAACATTTTTATATTATATCCTGTTTACACGACATTTGTCAGGAGTGTATCACATACCTTCCCTGTCATCTCTGTCAAACTACAGGACAATTTAATAAAGGGAACCAATTTTATAAGCAATTGAAGTTGTCCCCTTGAAGACCATTATTCAGATAAATAGCAGCACATCTAGTGCCAGTCACCTGGCACCTGGCATGGCAGGGGGAGGGAGACTGTAGGAAGGAGGATGTAGAGTAACCCAAAAGACTGACAGACACATTCACTGGCCAATTATTTCATGCTTCCAGCTTTACAGGACCAAACGGTAGTGGCTCCGAGGTGAGCATAGGGGTGGCCCTCAGGTGGGCATAGAAGGGACATAACTGGGACTTTGGGGATAGCATCCCAGAAATCAGGAGACATAGTTTACATATCCAAGTGGCCAATTATCATCACAATCACATCCTGCAGCACTGTGACAGAGGAAATAAGAGAATCTTTATTGACTCTTTCCTAAACAGATGCTTCTGACTTCCCAGTAACAAGTGGGGGAGAGATGTTGAGATGGTCACAGCACAGAATGAGGATATTTAGTTGACATATCTGGTGGCCAATTGACATCACAAACAGATCTTATACCACAGTGACACATAAGCAAATCCCTGGCACAGGCTCCTTCTCTGTATATGCTGTGCAGGCATATAAAATTGGGACCCTTTATCACATCTTTCTGATATTTGGAAGAGCCAATTGTGAAAGTGTGATATACAGCCCTGCAAATTTCATGTACACTGGTTGGACTACAAAGATGTTACAGTCAGACATATATTTATAAGTTCATCACTTATACCACCAGGATCCTTTATCCAATCCTTATGAAAGTTGGTAGAGATAGTAAATATTGGAAGGGGTATAAATGTGCCAAGTTTCATCAACATTAAATGTGAGGTAAAAAAGTTACAGCTAAGAATGTATATGAAGATTTTTGCAAAATAACAGTGGTGGCTGGCCTCTCAGGAAATTTGGGGCACTGCCCCACAAGTGCTGAGGGCCCTCCGCCACCGCCGCTTAAAAAAAAATGTGCTTCTGTTTCTGACAGTGCTGCAGCAGCCAGGCTCTGACTTTGCTCTGACTGTTGCGGCTCTGCCAGTTCTCACTTCCGGGATCCACTCATGAGGAATGAGACAAAGGCTAAGCCCAAACAGCATTTTCTATTGAAGTTGCGATTTGGGCAGCTGAGTATCAGGGATGGGGAGTCCGAAGGGGAGGGAAGGACCCAGAAAAACCCCCAAGACCCGCTCCACCCAAATTACTTTAACCTTAACTGTGAGGGCTGAATGCACCTGTACGGGAAAACAACCCCTCAGGATCTTATAGTGCCCTATATCTCCAACAGGAGATGAGGCAAGATCATCATAGGGGGGAGTAGTGTATTGGGGAGGAGCAGCCACGGTGCACAACCTGCCCTTTCACAGCAGCCTGTTCCCCACACACCACCAACTCTCCACACACCAATAATGTGTCCAGGAAGGGGGGAAGGGGTGTTTTACAGTAAGGTCCACAGGGAAGATCCCATGGGGAAATGGGAAGGATTAAGTGGGACGCACGGAATCACAAGGGAGGAAGGAAACCCTGACTCAAGGGGGAAAGCGTGCCCCAAATACCCCAGACTACCCCACAACACTCCCCACACCGTAGTACATTCACACTATCACTTCCTCCTTGTTCTACACAACACACAACTTCCACTCACCCGTCACCTTCACACTCTCCCAGACTCACGCTCACACTAGCTTCACTCAACACGCTCACTCCAAATGTTCAGAAGTACTTCTGCGCTCAGGGCTGGTCTCACAGTGATCTGATCTCCAAAAACTCCGGTATCATCGGCGTTGACTTTTAACTGCATCACCCCATCCCCTGCTGCTCCCGGAGCCATGCGGAGCGATGCACGGGGCCCTCTAGCCCCGCCCCCTTACCACATGAGGGAACCTGTGCCGCTAAGCTACCTGTGTCCCCTGCATTAGGCGGGGGGTTCCCCTGCACTGTCACAGCATGAGATGCACTCCGCGCCTCCCTTGTTCCTCCACCAGCCAACCTCCCAGCACGACTCCGGCCGAGACCCCGCTGCCGGCGGAGGTATCAAACCCTGACAGCACCCCCCAAGGTCCCCCCCCCTCTGTAGGGGCAACCCAGGTTTAAGGGGGAAGCAGGCATGGAAACGGTGGAGGAGGCAGGGGGCATGGATGGAAGAAGCCAGTTCCCAAGAGTGATTGGACACATCATACCCCTTCCAGTCCACAAGATAATAAACCCTACCTCTAGAGTGTTTAGAGTCCAGGATTGCATTAACTTCATACTCAGGTGATTCGGTGGCGGGAAGTATGGGCGCTGGCAGTTGAGAGTCTGGAAAGAGAGGGGGGAAGTGAGGTTTGAGTAAGGATACATGGAAAATGGGGTGACATTGAATGTGAGCTGGAAGAGCAACATGATACGTAACAGGTTTTACTTGACGCATAATGGGGAATGGGTGTATATATCTGTTGTCCAGTTTTGGAGATGGGCAGTGAGATGGGTAGTGATGTCTGTCCACCCAAACAAGATCCCCAATGGCAAAATACGGGGCTGGTTGTCGATGTCGATCTGCATAATTTTTATATTGTTGCCTGGCCTTGTATAACATAGAGTGGGTATAAGCATGGTTCTCTCACAAATGACGCAGTATCTCACTGGCAGCCGGGACTTCAACAGAGGGGAGTTTTGGGAAGAGGAGTCAAGGATGAAATCCATAAGTGATAAAGAAGGGGAAAGATCCAAGGGACGTGTTGGGGGCATTGTTGAATGCAAATTCAGCAAGGGGTAATTGACTTACCCAATTATCTTGTAAATAGTCTGAGTAGCAACGAAGGTACTGTTCCAATGCTTGGTTGGTGCGTTCTGCTTGTCCATTTGCTTGTGGGTGATATGCGGTGGAGGGCGCAAGTCGAACACCAACAGCAGCAAATAACGCACATAAAAATCATGCAATGAATTGTGGACCCCTGTCAGAGACAATAGTTTGGGGGAGCCCATGGAACTTGAAAACATGCTGTATTAATAGTTGTACTGTATTTTGTGCCATAGGTAATCCTTTGCAAGGAATAAAATGGGCCATTTTTGAGAATTGGTCTACTACTACCAAGATAGTTGTGTATCCTTGGGATGGGGAAAGTTCTACTATGAAATCTAAGTTGATTTGTTGCCATGGCCCGCGAGGTAAGGGGCTTAACTGCAATAGGCCTACAGGGACCTTATGGGGTGCCTTAGTCCTATTACATACCTTGTAGGCAGGGACATAGGCCTTGGTGTCCTTGTGTATTCCCGGCCACCAAAAATGTCGTCTAAGCAAGGATAAGGTACATTCGTTGGCCGGGATGTCCAGCGAGGGGGGCATCATGATCAGCTCATAAAACTTCTGGTCGAGCTGCACAAGGGACTCTAAGAATATCAGGCTGATAAGGTTTTGTTTTTGGCGGGGAAGGTATTAGCGGCCATTTTTCGGAACTGGGCTAATGTCATTCCACTGGCGCCAAATATTTTTGACTTTAAGAGGAGTTCCCCTTGACCGTCTGTGTTGGTTCTTGATTCATAATGGAGAGAAAGCACATCGGCGAGGGTATTTTGTTTTCCTGGTCTATACAAGATCTGAAAGGAAAAACGAGCAAAAAAAAGTGCCCATCGGGCATGTCGGGTATTTTCTATTCGTGCCCCCTGTAGGTATAGTAAGTTCTTATGATCTGTTATTACTTGAACTGGATGGGCGGCCCCTTCCAGGTGGTGCCGCCAAGCGTCAAACGTGGCCTTAATAGCTAAGAGCTCTCGATCAAGAATAGTATAATTCCTCTCCGCAGGGGTCAGCTGGCGAGAAAAAAATGCACACTGTAGGAATTCCTTATTCCCTGGTTGACGCTGCGATAACACTGTGCCCAGAGCCACACTGGACGCGTCCGTTTCTACAAGAAATGGAAGAGACAGGTCAGGATGCTGCAAAAGGGGGGCTTGGGTGAAAGCCTTTTTAAGTTCTACAAAGGTGGTTTGTTGCTCCTTGCCCCAAACATAGGGGGGTTCCTTTCTTAAATAATTGAGTAAGGGGGATGGTTAGATCGGCATAATGAGGAATATACTGCCGATAGTAATTGGAACTCCCTAAAAATCGCTGGAGTGGCTTTACCGCTTGTGGGGGTGGCCAACCATTAATAGCAGTGATTTTGGCTGGATCCATATTTATTCCTTGGGGAGAAATAATGAACCCCAAAAAGGGGACAACTTGCTGGTGGAAGGAACATTTTTCCACCTTACAATATAATTGGTTTTGTCTTAATTGGGTAAGGACCGTCCGAACATGCTGTATGTGATCGTTCAAAGTATGGGAATAGATAAGAATATCATCTAGATAAGCCACAACATAAATATCTAAAATGTCTCTAAAAATGTCATTAATTAAATGTTGAAATGTGGCTGGTGCATTGGCCAGTCCGTAGGGCATGACTAAATATTCAAATAAACGTACCGGGTCTGGAAGGCTGTTTTCCATTCATTGCCTGCCCTAATACGAAGAAGGTTGTAAGCCCCTTGCAAATCTAGTTTGGTAAATATTGTAGCTCCTTGGAGTCAATTAAGCAACTCTGGGATGAGGGGCAATGGATATCTATTTTTAATGGTGAGGACATTCAGCCCTCTATAGTCTATGCACGGCCGAAGGCCCCCATCCTTTTTAGGAACAAAAAATAAGGATGCTCCGGCCGCGGATGAAGAGGGGCAGATAAACCCTTTCTTCAAGTTCTCATCAATGTACTCCTTCAGGATTCTGAGCTCAGGCTCTGACAAGGCGTAAATCCTACCATATGGGGGTGCTGCTCCTGGGATCAAGTCAATGGGGCAGTCGTAGCTCCTATGAGGTGGTAACTCTAGAGCTTCTTGCGGTCTTAAGACATCAGCAAAGTCCATGTACTCTCGAGGAAGGGATCCATTTACATTGTTGCTCAAGTTGACGTGGAGGGTACCTGCAGCAAGGGAAGGGAGAGGAGGGGATCGTAATATGTGGGCATGACAATGGGAAGAATAAAAAAAATGTACCTGATGGTCCCACTCAATGTGGGGATTGTGCGTCCGTAGCCAGGGCAGGCCTAAAACGAGGGGGAAGGCGGGGCTTTGCACTACATTGAATTGTTTGTGTTCTTGATGGTTTCCGATCATTCCCTTTAGGGTACAGGTGCAGGATACCACAGGTCCCAAGCTCAAGGGAGAGCCATCAATAGAAAACACTGCTTCTGGATGGATCTTGGGTTGTATGGGAACCCCCTGCTGGCAAGCAAACACAGCATCTATAAAATTCCCGGATGCTCCAGAGTCGATGAGTGCTCAGGTGACCACCGAGCGTGAGGGGGACACCTCGAGGACAAATGGAATACAAAGATGTTCACAATCTTGTTCCAGCGTAAGGGTTTCCAAGAGGGTCTTGCCAGGGAACTGATGTAGGTCTACTGGGCTGTCCCCTGTCCACCCCGGCGTTGGTCGTTTCCCAAAGCCCTTCGATCCAGGGGAAACTGGGGACAGTCTCTTGCATAATGCCCTGCCTTGCTGCAGTAGAAGCACAAACATTCTAGTCACCTTTTTTCGCACTCTTGTACCGTCAAGGGACCTTGTGAGGCCCCGAGTTCCATTGACTCAGGTTCATCGGCTCGCCGTACCTCGGGGCAGTTCACAGGAGGGGCGAGCGGCCGGGGTAGCCAGAGTCTAGTTCCCTCCTGTCACCATTCCCATCGGCGTTCCATAAGACGATTATCAATCTGACAGGTTAAATTAACTAATTCTGCCCAAGTGGGGGGCATGGCGGTAAAAGAGAGCTGGTCCTTTAATTCATCACAAAGACCTTTGCGAAAAAGAACTTTCAATACATTATCGGGCCATTCTAATTCCACAGCTAGATGTTGAAAGTGTGTAATATATTTCAATAATGGCCCTTTACCCTGTTTCAGGGTCAGAATGGCACTCTCTGCATCCTTAACCCTATGTGGGTAGTCAAATAGTAATTCAAATTCTCATGTAAATGTTTTGAAGTTTTTCAGTAGCGGGCTATCCTTTATCAATACGGGCGTAGCCCAGTCCAGTGCAAGCCCTTCTAAGTGCCCAAGGATAAATGCCACCTTGGTTGCATCGGATCGATAAGTCTCTGGTTGCAGTTGAAAGGCCAGCTTGCACAGCGCCAGAAACCCCTGAAACTGTTTTTTGTCTGCACTAAATTTGGTTATGGGGGGATGTTTAGGTTCTTTTTGCCCCCGCTCTTGGTTACCTAGAAGGTTCAAACCTTCCTCTTCTAGGGGAACTATGTTTATTGCATCATCATCCACCTCTGCCCCGTCCACAGCACCTTGCTCCTGTCTTTCTTTTATATCCCTAACTGTCAGGTCCTGGAGAGGTGGAGGGATGGGGGCACGCCGGCGGTTCCACTTCGGGGTTTACAGACTCCGGTGGGGCAGGATGTGGGTGCGGCATGCCCGCCTCCCTGCCAGTGCCGACAGCGGGTGGACGGAGACAGAACAATGCAGCGTCTTTGGGTGTCCCGGCAACACAGGATGCTGTGCGCATGCGCGGCCCTAACTCGGAAGCGGAGCCCCGACGCTCCGTGCACCTGCAAGCACAAACAAAGCGGAACCCTATATAAACTCCATGGAGACTGTGGTGCATTTCTGGTGATCAGACTTGTGCCGTGAGACTGGCCCCGAGCATTTTGTGTGGAGTTGCAGCAGAGAGAATGAATTGGATGGACAACGTGGGTGACAATGCGAGAGTGTGTGGCGTGAGCGGTGAGTGCTTGGGTGACTATTTACTAATAGGAGTTGTGTGTGGCGTGTGAGTGAGTCCTCCTGTTCCCTGACCCCAGTTCCCCTTTGGTCCTAGTGTGCGAGTCCTATACCCCCCTGGCCTGTGTTCCTGTTTCCCTAGGGCCCCGTTCCCCCTTTGAACCACCACTGAACCTACATCCCCTGCCCTTGTTCCTGTACACATGGGTGCATGAGATTCATAGAGTGGGCATCGCTCTGTTCACCAGTCCCTGTGATGAGCTTCGGCTAGGGACAGCTCTTGCAGCTTATTCCCAACGCCACTATAAGACCCTGAGGGACCTTTTTCCCAACCAGTGTTGCCCTTGTGTTTGGCGTGTGGCTGACTGCGATCCCTCTATTCCCTTGAACCTCTTCCTAACCCTAATACTCACCTCCTATGCTAGGGACTGTACTGCCCTTGTCAACTCTTCTAACTGTTTTGCTTGGTCCATGTCTCTGGAGATACTGTCAGGGATGGAGAGTCCGAAGGGGAGGGAAGGACCCAGAAAAAAACCCAAGACCCGCTCCACCCAAATTACTTTAACCTTAACTGTGAGGGCTGAATGCACCCGTTCAGGAAAACAACCCCTCGGGATCTTATAGTGCCCTATATCCCCCCCACACATGGAAGTAGCTGGGGGCTTAAAGCCCCGGGGACAGCAGGTGAGTAGGAGGCCGCGGCCGCAGGCTCGCGGTCCGAAGCGCCGCGGACAAAGGGCGCGGCACTTTGGGGCACTTCGGGGCCGCAGGGGGTGGCGGGGGGTTATTGTTTGCTTTTGTGTGGGCTTCTTTTGGTACAGGGCTAGGGCGGTAGGGTGGGGGTTGTAGGT
>QEPC01012417.1:461530-491237 GCA_003113815.1 Sphenodon punctatus
TGGAAATGGGGTGCTTTTGAGATCCCGAGATGTACCTGTGAGTCTGGTGATTCATGGGCCTTGAAATCCCCCCCCCCCAACACACACACACACATGCAGCAGAGGGCAAAAATACTCCTTCAGAAGGGACTTCTGAAGCAGGATTGGGGTCCCTCCAACATACATGCAACAAGTCCCTTCTTTCTGAAGCAGGGTTCTTAACCTCTGCTGCGTGTGTGTGTGTGTGTCTTTGCTAAAACTGCTTGTAAGTGAGGTTTAAGTTTGTCTGCCTGCTTTTAAACCTGCCTAACCTAACTGAAATTGCTTGATTAAGTAATGTAATGTCCATCCAACATTAACCATTGGAACTCCTTGCTGCTGGGTTATGCCGCCTACCGTTGCTCTGGCTCTGCCTACCATTGTCCTGGCTCCACCTACCATTGCCCTGGCTTCGCCCACTGTTGCCCTGGCTCCGCCCACCGGCCCACTGGCCCGCCGGCCGGCCTTACTGCCCCTTCAACCTCAACACCCACCAGCCGCCCGTGCAAAATAATATAATTCAACTGCTTTGTGTAATTTGGTACAATTAATGCCTTTCATTGGAGGTAATCTTTCCAGGTTTCATCCACATATAATGAAATACAAAAAGGTTACAGCCGAAAATGTGTTTTTCATTGGAACCAATGGAAAATGAAAACAAAGCAAAAACGAAAATGAAAATATGATATTTATGAAAAGGAGAATGATAGATTTAAATAATGAAAATGAAAAAGACATGGGCCCCTGGTGCACACCTCTACTATAGAGTAGTTCTGGCTGAAAGGTTAGGGGTTAGGGGTGAGGTTAGGTTTGGTTAGGGGTGAGGCGGGTCTAGAAGTACACTTATGGTATTGGAACACTTCATGGGGATTGCACAAGATGAGCTATGTGGTCACTGTAATGTACTGGGGAATGTGTCCAACCCTACAATTCTACAATTCCAGAGACACTTCTTGTTTCCTATTTATATAGGCCTGGGGTGTCAATAGGAAGCAGCCTCTGTCAGCCAATTAGACACCAGGACCATTGGTATGGAGCAGCACTATTCCTGGGAAACCCAGTTTCACACTGTTCCCTGCCTCCTGGTCACCCCACCACCACACCACAACACATCCACACAGAAATACACTTTCATTGACTCCTATTTTCTGTCTCTGCCCTCCCTCTCTGCCCCAGTTGGTGACTGGCCATTATGTTACTCCTCCATTCTCTGCACCCCCAACACTGTCAGACCCTGCTGTCCAAGAGTGGAGGTAGTATCTAGTCCCACACAGGGTTGCACAGAGCCAGAACACCAGATGGGGCATTCTGTAATACAAAGTCAAAGGTTAGGCCAAGGGTTGAGTCCAAAGATCCAAGGCTGAGATGAACAACACATCGAGGTCAAACATGATAGCATTCTAGGAACAAGCCAGAAAGTCAAAGCCAAACGTTCAGTCTGATACATAACAGGATTGGGATGGGTGGGCCAGAAAGCAGATGGGCAGAGGAACACAAGAGCAACAAAGACTCAGCAGCAGGCCACAAGAAATCTAAGACATTCATCTACCCGGCTTCCTCTGGTAGCTGGGCAGTCTTATAAAGGGGCAGAAACTAATCCAGAGCCAGCAGGGGTGTGGCCACAGCAAGCGGTAGGGTGCCTACCTGGAGGGGAACAATAATGCTCAAGTTTCAGTGTTGTGGTAGCTCCACGGAGTCAGAAAATGATTCAGAAAGACCAGGGCTTGAGGTTTGGGTCCTGACAGACACTACATCTATAGGCAAGACTTCTTTTTCTCAGGATCTTGACAGGAAACCAGTACTTGAGGCCTAAGCAACGTATTAGGACCTCATTGAGTGTCTTTAGATGGACCCTGCCTCATTGAGTGTCTTCAGACAGGTCTGGGGCTAGCCACCCCTGGATCTGCTCTGGGGGTGGCCATCCCCACATCGAGCCCTGTCTGCACCAAGTTTACATGGACCTGACAGCTTCTTCAGCCTGCGATCCACCTGTGCAGCACCGCCTTCCCCCACACCATAGAGCTGCGGGCAGATCACCACCCACAGTTCTAGTCAGCCCTGAGCTGTACATTGCTCCACAGAATCCGAATCCATCACTGCAACGGACCCAGTTGACCTAGTCGGCTCGGGGCCCTGCAGTGATGCCTCAGCAGGCTGGCTATCCTCTGGGGAGTCACTTTTCTCTAGCTCCACCTCCACAACCACGGCCTGGGACATACCCGTGGGAATAATAGTTGTTCCTAATTCCTGGGCTGATAGAAAACGCATTGATGTCCATGCCTCCGGGTCCACTAGGGAATGATCAAGAGCGTTCCCTTGTCCCAATCTAGAAGTTGGAGAGAGGAAAAATATAAGAATGCGGAGGGATTGTAAGGAAGAATTTGGGACACTCTTGCAATTTTCTGCTTTGAACTCCCTGCTTATTGGAGGCAACTCTCGATTCACAACCTAAGTTGACGCAACCAGGAGAAGTTTTGTTAGTTCCATGTTCTAACCATTCCAACAGCATTAACAAGTATATGTTGAAGTTTCTGTCTTGGAATATTTCCGGGGTTAAATGCAAGTCTTGGGATCCAGAGTGGGTGGCTTTTTTGACCTCCTTTGACGTGGTTTTTCTCCAAGAGACCTGGCTTCAGGAGGGTGAGAATCTTTCAATTAAGGGTTTCCACGCTTATTCCCGTCCTGGAGTCAAAGCGTCAACTAAAGGTCGTGTTTCTGGTGATTTGACCATTCTGGTCATTGATAAATTTTTGGAATTTGTGGAATTGGTTCCACAATTATGACCGGAGTTTCAGGTGGGATCATGGAGATCCCCCTCTGGTACCTTATTGCTGTTAATAAATGTGTACTTCCCCCCAGTTTCATCTGCATACTATAGTACCGGCGTATGAAGGGTATTGGACGATATGTTGGACCAGTTCTTTACGCAATTCCCCCACACCTTGTTTATCATAGCGGGTGACTGGAACGCAAGGATTGGGACCCTTCATGACCTAGATTACTGTGCAGACCCCCAGGAATTGGAGTATCCTGTTGTAGGCAAATCTAGGGATCTCCAAAGGAATGAAGCAGGGACTCGGCTGTTGGATTTTCTTAGGGTGAATGGGCTGAGGACTTTGAATGTTCAGGATAAGGGGGACCCGTCAGGGAAATTTACCTATGTTAGTTCCAATGGGCAGAGTGTGGTGGACTATATAATAGTACAAGCTTCTCAGTGGGAAAGATTACAACATTTCTCACTGATACCCCGCCCTGAGAGCGATCATCTAGCTCTGACGCTGGAGGTAACATACTGCTTGTGCTTATCCACTACTCAGATCACCCCGGTTCCCCTACCATATAGGAGGACTCGGGTCAAGTGGAATGATTCACTCCTACCACGGACTTTTTCCTTACTTTGGAGTTCCGAATTGTGCCGTTCGAGGGAGGTTATTTTGTCTTATAGTGCTCCTGGATCTTGCCTTAATATTAGGGAGTTAGAAGAACACTGTTCATTGATAATCTCATCCCTCGCCGAGAATGTTCTTTCTCGTGAGTCAAGATATTTAAGGCAACAACCCCATAAATGGTATGATTGGGAATGCAGACGATTTAAACACCTTTTGATTTACACCAGGCGAGTTTGGGTTAGTGAGCGCTCTGAGGAATCTCTGACACAGTTCCAGATAGTAAGAGGCCTTTACAAGATTATGATAAAGAAGAAAAAATGTGAGCATACCCAATTGGTTTGGGCTAAGCTATATGTAGCGGCTTCTTTGAGAGACTATAGAGCATTCTGGGCCATTCTCAATGCTGAGTTTTTTAGTGGAACAGGTAACAGGACAACTTCAATTAATGCTGGGGAATGGGTATCATTTTTTAAAGTACTTTTTCGATCAGGAATAGAGGATGAGGATGATCTTATTCTGGATTCTCTAGACTCTATGTATCAATCTAGAACCTCGACTTTTGACCGCCAGATTACCCCAGCCCAGGTGGCTAAGGCAATTCAATCCTTTAAGCGTAATAAGTCACCAGGCATCGACTTTGTTGTTATTGAGGCTTTGCAGGCCTTTCCTGATTGGTGGTCTGCTTTGATGGCCTCCTATTTGATGGCTATTAACTGCATGCTGAGAGTACCCCAAGAATGGGACACATCAATCATTGTCCCTATCTTTAAAAAAGGGGACATTAGAGATCCGAGCTGTTACCGCCTGATTAGTCTGCTCCCAGTGGTTGGCAAATTATATACCAAATTACTGCTCAAGCATTTAGAGGCCTGGGCTTATGGGAAGAACTTGATTCCACTTGAACAGAGCGCTTTCCGGCAGGGTTCTTCGGTTATTGACAACTGCCTTGTTCTGACGCACGCTATTACCAAATATGTCAGAATAAGGATGGGGACAATCTTTCTGGCCTTTGTAGACCTCCGGAGGGCTTTTGACTCTGTTTCAAGGAAGAAACTCTGGATGAAGCTTTACCATTTAGGGATAGACCAACATTTGCTGTCTTTGCTTATCTGGGTCCATGCTGGGAATTATGCAAGAGTAAGACTGTGAGCCGACAGCTCTCTCTCAGCCCCTTTCCGGATTAAGAGAGGAGTCAGACAGGGGTGTGTACTGGCTCCTCTTCTTTTCAATTTATATCTAAGCGATTTACCTGCCATTTTGACATGCCGTGATTGTCATCCACCTAAGATTAAAGATAGAAGCCTCCCGGTGCTGATGTATGCGGATGATATAATCCTCGTATCACAGACGCAGAGAGGTCTATGTGATCTGTTAGGGACCCTGATGGACTACTGTGAGGTGAATGATTTGGAGCTTAACCTCCAGAAGTCCCGAATTATGATCATGGGCAAGAAAAGAACCCCTAAGCGTAGTTGGTGCATCAGAGGAAAGGAATTCCAACAAGTCTCCTCATATGTTTATCTGGGGATTTCCATCTCAGACAGTGGGTCTTGGGCGAGACATAGACAGTTACTTTCCTTAAAGGCAAGGAAGGCATGCAAGGGGATTCTTAAGTTGGCCTCCAGCTCGCCTGGAATAACCGTGTCCTCAGTTCTGGATGTCTATCGGGCCAAGGTACAGTCGACTCTTACCTACGGGTCGGAGATTACTCTATTGATGGATGTTCAGGCATTGGAGATGATGCAGAATGTTTTTCTGAGGAAGGTGCTGAGGGTACCCCAGAGTATCCCTGCCCCTGTGATCAGAGCTGAGACAGGGATTTTGTCAATAGACTGTTTTATGAGGCAACGGGTGTTGGGGTACTGGCTCAAGTTAATTAATCAGACAGAGCCCTCTTTACCAGTGCTTTGTCTGGAGGAGGAGCTAGATTATTCAGGGGCATGTTCTTATCCTTGGATTTCTCTAGTTCTTATCCATCTTACGAGAGCAGGCCTTTCTATCCCCTGTATTGGGGGGAAAAATTTAGCTTTGCAAAAGTATCTGGTGAAGCAAAGACTGCTTGGCATTTTCAAGCAGGAAGACATAGCTGCACTTGCATCCTGGAAAACAACCCTTCAGTTATGCCTCTACAAACAGTGGCACAGAGCCGAGCCTTATTTAGATATCCTAAAGGATGGCACACTTCGGAGGGCTTTTACATGCCTCCATTTTCAGCTTCTCCCCACTGCTGTGGTGGAAGGCCGTTATACTGGTGTACCATACGATTCCCGACTCTGTCCCTGTACTAATTCATTGGTGGAGGATTTTGAACATTTTGTACTTTGTTGCCCTTTATACAATCTTCTCAGGTGGACTTGGCTAACCCCATTCTGGGGAGTGCAAAGTCTTACGAACAGGGATAAGCTGATAGAGATACTGTCATCTCAGGAGGCAACATATATACAGACTGTTGCTATTTTTGTTTTGTTAGCATCTAGAATCCGAAGTGCAATCAAAGGACCTTGACATTATTACCACTATGTGCATCGAATTCTGCCAACCTCACTGCAGAACCTTTCGTTTGTATGTCTAGCCTTTTTTATTGTTATGGAATTTTTATTAGGTTTGCTTGTGGGTCAGACTGACTGCTGTGCAGAAGTTTTGGTTCTTGTTTTTTTTAATTTGTGCATGTATTTGTACTTCCTTTGTTGTTGTTTTGACTATGGCAAAAGCTACTGTTTTGAATAAATTGATTGACCACAAGTGGGCTGAAGCGCACATCTGGAGGCCCGCCTTTGGACAGATGGGCCACCTGGGTGTAAGGCGAAGCAGAGGAGTGTGTGCTGCCCATCTAAAAGCACCCATTCAGGTGGCTGCAAACAGAGACTGACCTTGGCTCAGGGTGTACACCCAGACTCACTGGAGGCCCCACCCTTTGATTATGGTGCTTCATAGCTTCCCAATCTCTTACCAACCTTCTTTCTGCTGTCATCACTGGGAGGAGGCAAGGGACCAGAGCGGAACCAGGAATCGTGGTGGGACACAGAGGCAGTCCTCCACTGCCGCAAATGGGGGTGGAGGCAGTGCCCACTGTGTGTTGCAGCTTGTCATTTGCTCCACGGAGAAGCAGTACTGAATTTAACCTCAAGGTCAGAAACCAAAAACCAGAGCTGAATCAGAACCCAAGATCTTAGAACTAGGAAGCCAAGCCAGGAGCAAAGATGGGAGCCCAAGACCAGTAACCAAACCACAAATGAGGAGTCAGTTACTTATAGCCAGGGCAGCTCCAAAGGCAGGGCTGAGGTGAGGAAAAACTGGAAGAATACATAGGGCCCTAGTACTTCTTGTTTCCTGTTTATATAAGTCTGGGTTGCCAATAGGGAAGCAGGCCTTCCAGTCAATCAGACACCAGGAGCAGTGGTGTAGAACAGGGCTATTCCTTTGAAGTCTGGACTTCAGACAGCTGTCTCGGTGATGCAGAGCCACATCATCTCCCTGAAGACCCCAAAGGCCTGGGTTTGTTTGAGACCTATGGAGCCATAGACATTCTGAAGCAGGAATTAGCTTGGGAGGAACCCTCTCCAACATTTTAGGACCCTGTGTCACCTGAGAAAGGTCATAGAGTTAGTATGTGTGATGGACTAGGGGTAATGGAGCAGAAAAAGGGGGGACAAGGATACACCACACCATAACCACCAGCTTAGATCATCACAGGATGGCGGAGGCGGAGAGTCCTGCAAGGCCACAGGGCTTCAAAGGTACACGCACACCGGGACCAGGAGGGGAAAAGGGGAGGTGCAAGATAGTGGTTGGGGAAAGGGGTGCAGTTTACTAGGGCGCAGGAACAGGATAGGGCAATCACACTGGAAGGGACCAGGTCACATGAGGGGAAGGGTCACACGATAAGGAATCCCACACACTCACTCCAAACAATCCACAAGCTACTCATCCCAGTCGTGCGTACACCAAATTCTCACCACAAATGTTCTTTCATTCAGAAATTAGTCCAAGCAAGGTAAAAAACAAACAACGAGGAGGGGGCTAGTCTCACAGGCACAAGGCGCTGATCACTGGCAAAAGTTGGGATGTAGGGAGCCGCCTTTATTCCCTGCTGCTTGTAAAGTGCGTAGGTGTGCTCTGAGTGCCGTGGCTGCGAGGAAGGGTGTGTGGCCACAGCAGGCAGTGACAGGGCAACCCTGGCCATGCCTCCTGCCTCCGCTGATTGATGTGGTGGGGCTCCCGAACTCCCAGGAACCCTCCTCACCACGGCCTGTGTTCCTGCCAGTCTCAGCAGCAGCTCTGCTGTGGCTGTGGATCCTGGCGGTGCCACGGCCACAAGAGGCCTGCCCCTGTCGCGGTTTGAAGAACCCTGCCAGGTGCATGTGAGCCCCTGGGTTCACTCAGATTCCCTCCCCCCCATACCTCAGACACCGGTACAGGGGTCTGACAGTACCCCCTCTCCAAGGCAGACGTAAGGAGAAAGATCTTGGCTTAGTGGGCTGGCGAGCACGTTATAGTAGCACCAGATGAGGGGCATGTACATTAGAGGCCTTTTCACATGATCTATCGGACAGGCCATATCCTTTCCAGTCGACGAGATAATACAGATGGCGTCGCCAACGGCGGGAATCAAGGATGTCGTGAACTTCATATTCTGCATTTTCGGTTAAAGGGGGAGGTTCTTGATCTGTAGTTTAGTTTATTACCGCCCGAGCTTCTGCCATCGGAAGCCCAAGCTTTTGTTTTGATCTGTACTCCTGGTGGGTGCAAGTGCGAGTTTGAAAAGGGACATGTGAAAAGAGGGGTGGATATGATAGTGCAGGGGTACTTTTACAGTATAGGCGATGTCGTTGATCTTACGTGTAATGGAAAAGGGTCACATATATCTATAGTCTAGTTTTGCAGAGGGTCTAGCAGATGGGTAGTGCTGCAGATCGATCCACGCTTAGTCTCCTGGACTATATTCAGGTGCGTGTTGCCAAATGCCAGTGATGGTCAGCATATGTCTTGTAGCGTTGTCTGGCAATGGTAAGCATTGCTTTAGCTTGGGCTTGTGCCTTGCAAATCTGTGTGACTAGAGCACCAGCTGCAGGAACAGAGTGGGGAATGAGGTCAGGTAGGAAAATATGGGGGATGATAAATGTACGTTACAAAAAATGGCAATGATCCAATAGAGCATTTAATGTATTGTGATACACAAATTCAGCAAAAGGTAACAGTTCATACCAGTTGTCCTGTAAAAAGTCCACATAACACCTGAGTTATTGTTCATTCATTCATTCTACTTGACCATTGGCCTGGGGATGATAGGCTGTAGTCAAACATAGCTTTTCTTGTAAGATGGACAAGAATGCTTTCCAGAGGTGAGACATGAATTTTGTGCCTCTATCAGAGACAATTTCTAGAGGCACGCCATGCAGTTTAATAACTTGTTGTAACAGCAACTGTGCAGTTTGTGCAGCTATCGGAAGACCCTGACATGCAACAAAATGGGCAAGTTTAGAAAAATGGTCCACTATTACTAGGATAGTGTCACACTGGTGTGAGGCATCTAATTCTACAATAAAATCCATGCCTATCCTTTGCCATGGCCCCTGTGGGAGTGGGGACAGGTGTTACAGTCCCTGGAGTCATTTTTGTGGGGCCTTAGTTCGGGCACAAGTAGTACAAGCTTGCACACACCTTTTGACATCTGTGTTCATCATGGGCCACCAAAATTGCCACTGAAGGAGGTCCAAGGTTCGCTTCTGTCCTGGATGTCTGGCCAAGGGAGCATCATGATAACTCCAGAGCACTCAACATCATGCCCTTTTCTGTACTATCATCTTCCCCTCGCAGTAACAAAGTCCATGCTACTGTTGATAGTGGGGATTCTGTAATAATGTCAGATCCTGACTTGATAGTTCTTTTAGTTGAGAAAGGGAAATACAAGTTGCTGCAAATGTCTTCCTATTGAGCAAAAGTTCACCTCTCTTATCAGGTGGTTCCCTGATTTCAGTACACCGGGAAAGGACATCTCTGAACAGATATTGTCGACTTGGTCGATAGTGGATTTTGAAATTGAAACGGGCAAAGAACAAGGTCCAACGTCTGTGCCTAGCATTGGAGATCCGGATGGATTGTAAATATGTGAGATTCTTATGATATGTAATTACTGTAAAAGGAAATTTAGCCCCTTCCAGGTAATGTTGCCAAGTTTCAAAAGTCGCTCTAATGGCTAACAGCTCTCGGTCCATTATAGCGTAGTTATTCTTCGCACTGGATAGTTGGTGGGAATAGAAGGTACAAGGCAGTAAGTGGTCTCCTTTGGTTCTGGCTTGAAGTAGCACAGCCCCATTTGCCATGCTAGAAGCGTCTGTCTTCACAGTAAAGGCTTTCTCAAAGTCGGGGTACTGTAAAATAGGGGCACAGGTAAATATTGTTTTTAAGTCATCAAAAGAAGATTGTTGTTGGTTTGTCCATTCTTATGGAGCCCCTTTCCTTAACAATTTCATGAGAGGTTTAGTTCATTTGGCATAATTCGGAATGTATTGTCTATAATAGTAGTGCCAAGAAAACGCTGCAAGACTTTTACTGACGGAGGGGAAACCCATGCCAAGATAGCATCTATCTTTTTTGCATCCATTTCCACACCACGTGAGGAAGTGAAAAATCCCAGAAATTATATTGTAGTGACATGATGTCATGTATTTTCAGTTATAAGCTTAAATATTTTGACTATCTGTGTTTAAATGTATTAACTTTGAGTTTTTATATGTTAACTTTATGTTTCAATGTATTTAAATAGTGTTCATAGCATTGATTTTTAGAATCAGCTTTTGTGAACAACCACATTCCAATAGAAAGTTTTTTCTAAGCTTCCCAAATGACCTTTGACTGTTGCCAAGGAAATAGTCAAAAGGCTAGGTGTTAGAAGGCCATAAAGAGGCCCTTCTAGCTAGGCTTGTCTTTTGTTTAGATTTTCTCCTAGCCTAGGAGTCTGGAGTCTTATCTCACCCTTCTAAATGACAGATAGTTCTATTCATAAGATATCTCCTAGACTGGAGAGGAGTATCATGTTAGTTTTTTCCAGCTAACATATTTATTAAATTTATGGTTGAGATAAATATTGAAAGGTCTGGATTTTCTCTGTTATCTGACAATTATCTTTGATAAAAATACAAAAGATTCTCTTCATTTCAAAGCTTGAAGAAAGTCAAAACCTGATTGGTTTCTTTAAGAGAACCAATTAGAATCCATTGTATCTCCTTACTGATTGACGTCAGCGTGACAGTCTAAAAGAAGTAAACCTCCCCTTGCAAAAAAGCTTTATAAGGGGACACACAGAGATGATCTTTAGATTGAACATCCCAAATAACATTGGATTTCTTTCTCACTGGCAAAGGGCAGATCTGGTAATACATTGTATGTATAATTTCTTGATATCTTTGAGCCAACAAATTGTGCATATGTTAAGCTTTTACAAGCTTTTTCTTAAGACAGAAATGTTTTAAGATCATGTAACTTTGATTGGCTATCAAAACCATTCAATGTAAGATACTGATACTTTCTATTTATATTTAAGTAAACTTTGCGTATATTTTTATAATCCAAAAGTCTCATGTTCCCTTATTTATAAATATATTGTCTTTTACAATACTTTCTTTGCTAGCAGGACTTCAAAGTAAGTGTAAAACTCGATTTATATATTTAGGAGAAAAAGGTCCAATCCAGTATGACTAGTTCAGCTGGGAAACCTAGCTTTTTTCCCTATTTATAAAAAGAGTGACAGAAATGTGACAATGAAAGGCACACTTTTCTAGTTTTCAAAACAGGCGATTTGGAAGTAATTTTCCCCAAAGAGTGCTAACATGTTTAACATGTTCCGCCTTGGTAGCAGAAAAAACAAGGATATTGTCTAGGTAAGAGATTACATACAAATTCAGGATATCCCGAAATACATCATTGATGTGGTGTTGAAAAGTGTCCTGAGCATTGGCTAAGCTAAATGGCATCACCAGGTACTCAAAATGACTGTACCTGGTCTGAAAGGCTGTTTTTCATTTGTCGCCTTGGCGTACTCGCAATAAATTGAGGCTCCTCGAAGGTTTAATTTAGTGAAGATCTTGGATACTTGAAGGTGATTGTGTAATTCCAGGATCACAGGAAGCTGGTATCCTTAATGGTTATCACATTAAGACCTCAATAGTCTATGCAAGGGCGAAACCTCCCAACTTTCTTAGGTACAAAATACAAGGGGGCCCCTGCAGGGGACGAGGAATGATGAGTGAAGACTCTTCATAAATTATCATCAATATATTCTTTCAAGGTACTTAGTTCTGGCCCTGAAAGGGCATAAATACGCCCATATGGAGGTTCAGTTCTGGGGATTAGGACCACGGGGCAGTCGTACACTCTATGGGATGGTAATACCGCTCCTTCTTTCTTATTAAAGACATCGGAAATGTCTAAATACATGGGGGGAATCTTAACATCGTTTACTACCCCCATGGTTGTCATTAGTTGTCTCTGTTGCTGTAAGTTACGATGAGTGGCACAAAAATTAGAAGGGAAAGACACTGTTCTATTAAACCAATTAATAGATAGTTGTGTTGGTGTGGCCACGGCATCCCCAACACAATTGAAAACATGGGTGTAGATACTATATCAAATTGCATTTGTTCAGTATGTCTTCCAATCGACGCTTGTACAATCTGGGTCTGCAGAATGATAGGGCCTGAAATTAATGGAGATCCATCAATGGAATGTACTCATTCTGGGGATACCTGCGAGTGCTGGGAACTGCATATAGTTGAAGAAACCCCAAATCCATAAAGTTCCCTACGGCTCCAAAATTGATTAATGCCCACACTATGTAACTGTGCATGGGAACCACACCCAACATAATAGGTATCTGTACATACTGGGCAATCTTAGGTACCATGGACAAGACCATTGAATCTGCTGACAGGGGACTCACAAGCCTTACTGGGAGCCCCCCTATACCTCCCAGTGCTTGGCTTTTCCCAACTCACGTTTTGATGATGGCAGTGATGGGCGATTGCGAGCGAAGTGTGTGGGTTTTCCACAATAAAAGCACAGTCACTACACTCGCCACTGTTCTTGCTCTGCAGCTGACAATGGCCCCCTGGATGCTACTAGCTGCATGGTCTCTACATCATCAGCCTTGCTGGATTCTGGTTTTCAGGGAAAAGTCACAGGCGCCTTGGCCATGGATGGACGAAAAGCCTCTTGTCATCATTCTCATTTCCATTCATTCAGCCATTCATCAATCTGTAACGTAAGGCACCAGATCTCCCCAGGTGGCAGGTGACATGGTATAGGAGAGCTGATCCTTCAGCTCGTCATTTAAACCTCTCCTGAACATAACCCGCAGGACCTGGTCAGCCCAATTCAACTCGACAGCCAATTGTTGGAATTTAGTAACATATGCTAGTAGGGGACCCTTACCTTGCCTCAACCCCACTATAGCATTTTCAGCATCTGTTACCCGATGGGGGTAATAAAAAAAATGTAAATTTGTGAATGAACCCTGTATAATATTGCAAAAGGGGTCTATTACTGGTGAGGAGGGGTGTTGCCCAAGATAAGGCTAAGCCATCTAATAACCCTATAATGAAGGACACCTTTAAGTCATCAGTGTCATACATCTTGACTTGCACCTTAAAGGTTAACTCACAGAGTGCAAGAAAACCCTGAAACTGATGGTGATCCCTGGTGAACTTAGTTAT
The DNA here is from genome assembly GCA_003113815.1 of Sphenodon punctatus. Taxonomy (NCBI): domain Eukaryota; kingdom Metazoa; phylum Chordata; class Lepidosauria; order Sphenodontia; family Sphenodontidae; genus Sphenodon; species Sphenodon punctatus. Next base: position 474,648 of record QEPC01012417.1, read on the forward strand.
TGTGGGCCCCTTGGGTTCCCGGGGTACAAAAGCTCCCACAGGAACTACCGGAAGAGGGGGAGTTGGGGGAGCCACTCCCTTGCCTTGCTGAAACTTAAGGTGCTTATTAACCTCCATGGCTAGAGCCTTTACTGCTCAAGCTATGTCCTTAACTTCTTCCATCATCTGTTCCATATTTCTGGGTCAAAGAGAGGGAAGGGAAATCTTTTTTATTTTTCATTTAAGGCTGGTGATACTATGATGGACTAGGGGTAATGGGGCAGAAAAAAGGGGGACAAGGATACACCCCACCCTCACACACACGTTAGGTGGTTGTACCTTGCCTTTAAACAAAACCCTCAGGATTGTGAGTGGCATCTGGGGTTAAAAAGCCCCCAGCCTAGATCATCACAGGGTGGCAGAGAGTAATGCAAGACTGCAAGGTTCCAAAGGTACACACCGGGACCGTGAGGGGAAAAGGGGAGGTGCAAGATAGTGGTAGGGGAAAGGGGTGCAGTTTAATAGGGCATGGGAACAGGATAGGGCAATCCCACTGGAAGGGACCAGTAGGGATAGATGAACGCGGTTCAGAAATTTGGAGTTCGGACTGAACTCTACGAGTTCGGTCGACCGAACTGAACTTCTGAACCGAAGCTAATTTTCGAACCGAACCAAAACAAACCAAATTTCCAAACTTGGCTCTGTTCGCCCATCCCTAAAAGATAATATTCCATTTAGTTCAATGGGGTTTGAATTTCCGAACTTTATTTGGAAGTTCGGAGTTCGGACCAAACTCGAATAGTTCGGTCGACCAAACCTAACTTCTGAACCGAACCGAATTTCCGAACTGAACCGAACTGAATTTCTGAACTCGGTTCTGTTAGCCCATCGCTAGGGACCAGGTCACATGGTGGGAAGGGTGAAACGATAAGGAATCCCACACACTCACTCCAAACAATCCACAAGCTACTCACCCCAGTCGTGCGTACACCAAACTCTCACCACAACAGCTCTCTCATTCAGAAATTAGTCCAAGGCAAAAACCAAACAACGAGGAGGGGGCTAGTCTCACAGGCACAAGACGTTGATCACTGGCAAAGGTGGGGATGCAGGGAGCCGCCTTTATTCCCTGATGCTTGTAAAGTTCACAGGTGCTCTGAGTGCTGTGACTGCAAGGAAGGGAGCATTGCCACGGCAGGCGGAGACAAGGTGTCCCTGGCCATGCTTCCTGCCTCTGCTGATTGACGTGGTGGGGCTCCCGAACTTCCAGGAACCCTCCTCACCACGGCCTGTGTTCCTGCCAACCTCAGCAACGGCTCCGCCGGTGCTGCAGATCCTGGAGGTGCAGCTGCCACAAGCGTCCTGCCCCCATCATGGCTTGAAGAACCCTCCCAGGTGTGTGTGAGCCCCCGGGTTTGCCCACATTCCCTTCCCCCATACCTCAGACCCTGGTACCGGGGTCTGACAGTATGTGACCAAGTGAAGAATTGAACCAAGGTCTCTGACTAGTACACGTACCCCTGGGTCAATCCTCCATTTATTGCTAAAGACATCTTTTCTCACCAAAACTTGTTTGGCTAGAGTGTATCAGCAGAATAGCCCTCAGGGAGCACATTACACCAGTGCTCCAGCCTCTGCACTGGCTTCCAGTAGTATTCTGGGCACAATTCAAGGTGTCAGCTTTGACCTATAAAGCACTAAACAGCTTGAGCCCTAGGTATCTAAATGAACAGTTCCTTCCCTAGGTTCCATTGTAATCCCTAAGTTCAACTGGGGGCACTATCTTACAAGTACCATCAGTGCACCAAGCCCGCACAGCAAGGGTGCACAGAGGCATTTTCAGAGGCTGCTTCACAATTTTGGAACTCCTTTCTCCTGGGGGTTTGCCAAAGCCCAAGCCTGTACATTTTCTGGGGGCAATGTAAGACCTAGTTGTTTAGCCAGTTCTTTTGCACTCAAGAATAGGGAGTGTAGAGCAATTTTAATAGGAATTTTATGTAGCTTATATTTTTACGGGTTTTCTTCTTGTACATGTTATACATGTCTATTTAACTATCTATATTTTATGTTGTGAACTGCCCTGAGCCTTCAGGGAAGGACAGGTCAAAAATCCAAATAAATAAACAAATAAAAAGTAGGAGCTCAGGAATGGCCAGGGGAGGAGAGAATAGTGAGGCAGAGCAATGCAAAGCACAACCCCTCCTGATCTTCCCCTCCTCCTTCTTTGCTATCTGCAATTCCCCCTCCCTTTATTTTTCTGTAATGTGCACCTGCCACCACTTTATTCATGAAGATTTGCATTGATTTTGCCATAAAAAGTTATGAATTCGGCTTGTGGAAAAAATAACATTGATCCTTCTGCCTCTTTGTCTCTGAGCTGCAAGGTCCCTTAATGACTTTCATTAAGATTTACACTAGGGGATTTCAGCCACTTGGGCTTTTTTCTTTCTTTTCCTATTTAGAAAGTTGTTTCTGTGTTTAGGAATGTTCTTTGGCTTCTGAGTTCTTGGGGCAAGATCCTCCGCTGCCTTATGCTTTGGAAAGGTTTTCAGGTGTCAGGTACCAAACATCAATTCAAAGGGGCACAAGAACAAACTCTTAACATGGACCTCCAATCCATTCCACACAGACTGAAAAACAATCTCACCATCACCTGCCCCTGGGATCTCAGGTCACCATCTCAGCCCTTCTAGACACCGTGGAGGACAAGCAATTCACTGTCCCTGGTATTTCAAGTCTCAGTCTTCTAGGCATCCTGGAGGGAAAATTCACTTTTCCCTATCCCTGGGAGCTGGCCTCAACTCTTCTAGGCATCCTGGAGGACCAACTCACTGTTCACTGTCCCTGAGATCTAACTAGGGATGTGTGAACAGATTGCAGTTCAGGTTCGGTCGTTCAGTTCGGTCTGGTTTGTTCCGGTTCAGTCTGGTCGTTCGGTTTGGTCGTTTGGTTCGGTCTCCGAGTTCGGGTTCGGTAGTTTGGTTCAGTGGCGTTCAGTTCGGTTTGGCCGCTTGGAAATAGGTATCGCATGATCCTGTGATCACGTCGGAAACCGGAAATTCTAGTGCGTGTGAAACTGTGATGAGAGAGTGTGTGTTGTGGCTGGCTGGGTGTTTGGTGTGTTTTGGCTGTGTTTGTGTTGGACTGTGTGTTGGTTTCGGTTTGACTGTTGGTTTGGCTGGTTGATGAGTGTTGGTGGGTGACTGTTGGCAGGTGAGTGCTTGTTTTTTTTTACAAAAATGAAGATGGTGACCATTAAATGCTGGGCCTGGGGGAAGGCCAAGGTGGCGGAGCCGGTGGTGGAGGAAGAGGTTCCTGCCGCTGCTGTTGGACCTTCGGTGGTGGAGAAGGAGCAAGAGCTGGTGGGCATAGGAGGTGCTGCCACTGCTGTAAGGTTTGTAAACATTTTTTTTACTTTGTGGACAAGAAGAATATTATCTGTTAGAGCGAGTTCACTGGTGTGTGTGTGGGTGTGTAGGTGGTGGGCATCAGCGGGTGGGCACAAACAGTGGACATCAGCGGGTGTCAGCGGATGTCTGCCACAGAGAGAGAGGGTACTGTAGTGTGGGGGGCTCTTCCAGCAGTCAGGCATGAGCACGAGCAGCACCCCCACCCAAACATGTGCCAGGCTAGCAAGGGTCTCCACTCTCCAGTTGCATCCCTGCGCACCCCTAAATAAGGGCAAGATTTGCACGTGCCAGCCAGGATCTTTCCAGTTGCCATCCATAGTGCCTCAAGGAGGGCAGGATTTGCACATGCCAACAGGGTCTCGTTTCCATTGCCATCCCTCCCTAGCACCCACCCAAAGAAGGGCAGGATTAATTGCACGTGCCAGCCAGGGTCTTTCCATTTGCCATCCCTTGTATCCCCTAGCACCCCAAGGAGGGCAGGATTTGCACGTGCCAGCCAGGATCTCTCCATTTGCCATCCCTAGCACCCAAAGGAGGGAGGACTAGAGGCATCATCATAAATGTATGATATTACTTAGGTGTTGTTTATGTGTTCCTGTTTCAGAGAGGGTGATGATGCTGCCCCCAGCGCTGGTGCCACGCACAGGACGTCATCAAGGCAGAGGTCGCCAGTGCCACCTACAGACTGGGAAGACAAGGTCCAATGTCTGGAGGTGGTATGATAAGGAGAACGGATTTGCCGTCTGCAAGGTAAGATACGGGGGCTGGAACAACAGGGTATTCATTGCCCTCTATGACCTGTTAGGAATGGAAGTCCCCTGCAGAGAGAGATTGTCACCCACCCACTTGTGGAGACAGAATGCAGGCAGGGCTTGACATAGACCATTGGTGTGATGCAGTATGGCACTTCTTATGTTCTTTCCTATCTTTTATGTTCTTTAGGAATGTGGCAAAAGATTCAAACGGGCCAGGGAGGGGACCACATCTGGCCTAATCTTGCATGCCGAGAAAGCGCACAACCTGACAGTGATGCGGGGGACCTCTGGCATGCAGCATCAGCACCAGAAGAAGGGGGGGAAGGCAACCCAAAAGAGAAGACACCAAAGCCTTTCCCCCTGCTCCATCTCCTATGTGGAGTCCCCTGAGCCCCGGGAGTCTCCAGTGGCAAGGGCCTTTTGGGCCGAGGTGGAGAGGCCCACCCGGGACTTTGTGGCCATCCTGCAGCAGACAGCGGTGGCTATGGAGAACTGACTGGTGGCACGGTTCCAGATGGTCAAGGTGCAGGAACAGAAGGTGGAGGCATACGCACAGTACGTCTCAAAGTACGTCTCCACTGAGATGGCCGACCTGGAACTCTTCCGCCAGTCGATCTCCAACTGTCAAGCAGTCGTGGCAGGTGCTGTCAACTATGCCTTCGAGCATGGCTATGAAATGCTGGTGGGTGTGATACCCCCTGACCCTACCTCCCATGCACCCCTTCTGCCTTTTCCCGAACATCTGGGGGGCAGGTACAAAGACTAATAGATAGCTACATTCCCTTTCTCATTTAAAATTTTTGTTTTTTGTTTTATAATGTTGTTGTTCTTGTTGTTGTTGTTGTTTTGTTAATACAAGTTATAGTTGTTGTTATTGTTACGAGCTTTGTTTGGGCATTCCAATCTTTTATCCTTCAGTGCTGAAGCTCTGGCTGGCAGGTGGCAGAATCTCATGCAGTTTGTCAATCCCTACCAGCAGCACCTGGCACCACATGTAGTATACTTAAGGTATTAACCCAAAGATGTGCCAGGAAGCAGCATGGTCTCAACTTGAAGACAGCCCCCCAGGAGGGGCAGGGCTTGTGTCTGTGTGGGTGTGCCAGAGAGAGAGACAGGCTCTTTTGGCAGCGGGCATCCACGGGAGTAGGCTGGTGGTTGTGGTGGTGGGCTTGCAGGCAGGTGCCGGTGGCCGCTGACCAGTCAGGCATGAGCAGCGGCAGCACCCAGAATCGAATGACAGCCCCCCGTGACTGGAATGATGGTCCCAGAATCTCATTGATGGTTCCTGTAACGGGCGGGCATGACTGCTTCAGGTACAGTGGAATGACAGCCTAAAGCCTATGGGAGTTGAATGATGTCCCTAGAATTAGTGCATGGTTGGGCACACTTCATTCAATCATGCGATAGGTAGTAGGTATAGCAATGCACACAGACAGGCACATAATATGTTCCACGTTTTGTTATATTCCATCTCATTCTGGTAGGTTTGCTACTGCTGGATGTGGGCTTTGGGCACAGATGGGAGTTCTTCCTGGTTCTGTCAGGTGGCAGCTTGAGCTGGCCTCCCCTCCACCCCATCTCTCTCATTCTAGCAGGGACCCTCTCTCTTTCTCCCTCTCTCTCTCTCTCTCTCTGGCCATATAGTGCAGGTGACAGAATGGGTGGGATCATGTCTGTCTCTCCTTCTAGCAGTGGGGAGACTCTCTCTCTCTCTCTCTCTCTCTCTCTCTCTCTCTCTCTCTCAGCAGCAACCTGGACAGGCAGACAGGCACCTTGGTATGAGAGGCAGGAAGGTGGGATGAGGCAGGCTTTGAGCTTGGCAGCAACCTGGGGTACAGAACCCTTGGAACAGACAGCATATAGGCCTGGGGGCCATTGGCAGCAGCAGACAGTGGGTTGCCAGGGTACAGAACCCTTGGCACAGACAGCATATAGACCTGGGGGCCACTGGCAGCAGCAGACATTGGTTGCCAGGGTACAGAACCCTTGGCACAGACAGCATATAGGGCTGGGTGCCAATGGCAGCAGCAGACAGTGGGTTGCCGGGGTACAGAACCCTTGGCACAGACAGCATATAGGCCTGGGTGCCATTGGCAGAAGCAGCCAGTGGGTTTCTAGGGTACAGAACCCTTGGCAGAGACAGCATATAGGCCTGGGGGCCATTGGCAGCAGCAGCAGACATTAGTTTCCAGGGCACAGAACCCATGGCATAGACAGCATATAGGCCTGGGGGCCATTGGCAGCAGCAGCAGACATTGGTTGCCAGGGAAGACAGGCAGGTGGAGTGGCATGAGCGGCAGTCAGGCAGACTGAGGCAGGATTCAAGCTTTGCAACCTGGGTGGGCAAGCAGGCAGGCAGGCAACGTGGCATGAGAGACAGTAGGACAGGCGGGCTTGGGCAGGCTTTGAGCTAGGCAACCTGGGTGGGCAGACAGACACCTTGGTATGGGAGGCAGGAAGGTGGACTGAGGCATGCTGAGGTTGGCGGAAAGCTGAGAAGGCAGACAGGCGCCTTTGCATGGGAGGCAGGAAGTCAGACTGAGGCATGCTGAGCTTGACGGAAAGCTGGTGGGCAGATAGGCAGCGTGGCATGAGAGGTAGTAGGGCAGGCAGGCTGGGACATTAGCAGCAGGGCACTCAGATAGGATTAGGCTAGCAAAGACTGTGCAGCACGAGAAAGCAAGAGCCAGTCAGTGTCACATAGGCAGGCCGAGATCGTGTAGCCATAGGCCGGCTGGTAGGCTTACAGTGTCCCAATGCCACCCTGTGTCATGAGGTCACTCAGATAAGGCAGACGAGGCCATCTAGTATGAGAGAGCAGGGGGGCAGGGCGGGCACCAGGCATTGGGAGGGAGGGACAGCACCTCAGCAGCAGAGCCAGAAGTAGCCCTAGCCAAGATTAAGGAGGAGGACTCCTGTCCCATGACTGCCCCTGGTATGGGATGGCATGTGCCACTGCATCATCAATCCTTGTCCAGGGGCAGCTTGGGGAATTCCAGCAGCAGAAGGCTCACCTTAATGAACAGCAACTGCTTCACCAACTTGGCCCCCAGTCTCAGGCGGTGTGGGGAGCAAATGTCCCCTGCCATAGAGAACACCCGCTCGCTGGGGACACTGGTTGGTGGGCAGGACAAGAGACCCTTGGCCACTTTTGACAGGGCCGGTCACACGTTGGCCTTGCTGGCCCAGTAGGCCAAGGGATCACTGCTGGGATCAATGCATGGCTCCTCCTCTAGGTAGGTTTCCACGGCTGCTGAGGCGCCGTCATACTCCCTCTCGTAGCTCTGCCTGGGAACCACCTCCACCACTGCCCTCAGCCACGCTGCTTGACCTATTGTTGTGGGGGACCCCATGCTCCCCAAAGTGGCCTGCACATAGGTCGATCTGCTTCTGCTGCTGCTGGCAACAGGGGTGGTGCTGCTGCTGGCGCTGCTTCTGGTAGCGCTAGGTCTGGGGGCAGGGATAGGCCTGCCTGGATGAGAGGGGTGGCTGCTCCCACTCCCACCATCCCCAGGTGTGTCCTGCTGCATAGACCGCTCTACCTGATGGACCCTCTCCACCAGTGCATCCTTGCGGAGGGCATAGAGTGTTGTCTGGCGTGTCATGCTGCCCTTGACCCCGGGGTCCAGTATTGTTACCAGGACATATTGCTCCTGCTGCAGGAGTGCATTGAAACACGCCTCCAGCCCTGGCTTCAGCTTCTGCACCAGGTCAATTACCTCATCAGCCAGCTTCCTGCCCGCAGGGTCACAATCCCACCCCCCGAGAATCTCGTCCAGCCTCCTCTGGAGACTCTGGACCAGAGGGGTCACCTGGCTGAGGGTGGCATTTGAGCTGCTTGAAATCTCAGTCACAACCAGGAATCGTCTCAGGACGAAGACCGTTTCAGCCAGGAGCTCCCATTCTACCCCATTAAACCCTTCCGGTGCCCCGCAGTCCATCTCCAGTTGCACCTGATGCAAGGCGGCTTTCTGCTCAAGAAGCTGCTCGAGCATCAGGAAGGCAGGATTCCACCGTGTGGCTACATCCTGGACCAGCTGGTGCCCTGGGGAGCTTTGCTTGGCCTGCTTCTCCCGGAGGAGCTCGCTGCCCTTCACGCTCCGACTGAAGAATCCCACCAACTTCCTCCCCCGATCTATCAGGGAGCTAAGGGTGCCTTCCCCAATCCCCTTATCCCCCAAGTCCAGAACATCTCTGAACACCAGGTGAAGGGTGTGTGCAGCGCAAGGGATACTGGTGAAGCCCCCCTCATGTACTGCCTTTAGTACATTTGCGGCATTCTCCATCACCACACACTGCTTCGTGAAGGCCGCACCTGGCATAACCCACTCCCTCACCATGGAGGACAGGGCTGCCTTGATGTTCCTGGAGGTATGAGGGCTGTCCATGATTTGTGCCTGAAGCAGGGCCCACCTATATCCTGCTTCTGGACCCCTCCTGCCACTGCCAAGCACTGCCTCTGGGTCCTTCCACCAGTGTGCAGTCACTGCCAGGTAGGCATGCTGTGCATTCCTACTTGACCACAGGTCTGTTGTAAAGTGGATGGTGGCCTTCCCAGCCTCTGCCAGCTGCTCCCTCACCCGCTCCTTCAAAGCCCTGTAAAGTTCTGGCACTGCAGTCTGTCTGAGGATGGTGCAGGACGGCAGCTTAAACTGGGGGGCCCGGAACGCAATCAGCCACTGGAAGCCCTTGTTCTCTACATTTGAGAAGGGCTGCCCATGACGCTCAATCATTTCGGCCAACAGGTGCTTGGCTTTCTCTTGAAAGCCATGCTGCCCTGCTGCTGATGGCCTTGGCAGCTGCCCCCACCCCAGCTCCTCCATGGTGGACTGACGCTGCTGGCAAGGCTCCTGCTGCTATTCTTCCCCCCAGCTCCTGCTGGTAGAGGCAGCAGTTGGTGCAGGATGCTTGCCCGCTGAAGGAGCTGGGCAACTGACCGCTGCAGTCGGGAACCTGCTGGCATCCACTTCCCCTGCCTTCCCACTTAGCAGCAGAGCACTGTGGCATGACTTCAGGTGCCTCGCCATTGCAGTTGTTCCAAGGTTGGTGAGCAGTTGCCCACGCTTCACCAGCTTATTGCACAAAGTGCACTGTACCTCTCTGGGATCATCTGCCCACACCAGCTTAAAATGTTCCCAGATGGAGGATTTTTTGTCCCCTTCTGGCCTGCCCCAGGTGACGCACTGTCAGCCCTGCTGGGAGGGGCAGAACTTGGTGGTGGTGATGTTGACACAGCTCTGGGAGGAGGGACAGTCATCACCTCAGATTCAGAGATCTCCTCTGCAGAACTAGTGTCTGCCTCTGACTCACTGTCCATGATCACGGTGATGTCCCATGACGGGGAGTACTGGGACCCTGAGGTTAGACTGCCCGTGCCCCCCATGCTTCTGGCACTCTCCCTGTGCCTCCCTTTATAGTTGTTACTGCTGCTGCTGCTGCTGCTGCTGCTACTCCTCTCCCTACTGCCATTGCCCGGGGATTGGGCCCTGCCTCTAGCAGTTGGGGTGGGATCCACCAGCTCTGGACTGCTGGGGATCGCCTCCACAATGGGGGACATTGGTGACCCTGGAGGAACATTGGAAGCAGCAGCACCTGCTCCAGCAGCCTCAGCAGAGACAGCCGCAGCCTCATGTACTGCAGGCCTTCCAGTGCCCTGTGTGGCAGTGGAGGGCACTGCCAGGAGGTGTCGCTGAGCCGCTGAAGCATGTTGTCCTAAAGCAGGCCTGCGGAGTTTGGGGCGTGGTGATGTGCTCTGGCTGCTGCCTGCTGCCGCTCCGTGGGCACAGCCCCTACCACATCTCCCATGTGTCCCATTGCCTGTCTTCCGGGCCGCAGACCGGCATCTCCTACTTTCCTTCTCCATGTCTTCCAAATCAAACACACACAAAGATTTTATAAAAAAATGTTTTTTTAAAATAATTTTACTCAATTTTTTTATCTAATATTGTATCTATCTCTACACTAAATCTAACTGCTATTAACTATTATAAAACCTATGGAACTAAATGGAATATCCTAATAACTACAAAGGCGTTGTCCTACAAACACACCATCTCTCTCTCTCTCTCTCTCTCTCTCTCTCTAACTAAGCTAAACTACTATATCTATCTATCTATCTATCTATCTATCTATCTATCTATCTATCTATACAATATTACACAGGGGGAAACATAAAGAACACAGGGAGGGGTAGAAAACAGAAATGAAAATCAATTTAATAATAATCCTACTCTAAATAAATCAAAAACTTAAAACAGGGGAAGGGAATAATCAGGGATGGAATAAGAGGGAGAGGGAAAGGATTCAATGGAGGGGGGAGGGAGGAAGGAAGATTGAACACAGGGAACACAGGGAGGGGTAAAAACAAAAAATAACACCTAAATCTATCTAATATAATCTAAATAAATGATAATATGGAGGTAAATGGGTTGGATGGGTGAAAGAGAACGAGGATGGCAATGGATTGAGGAGCTGGGAACTGCTGGGAGAGGGAGCCTTCTGAAACGCCTGCTGTTCAGGAACACTGTTACAGTGACTAGCTCAGAAGGTGTTGGGAAGGGGGGAGGTCAATGAGTTTTGTTACTTGCTGGGCCTGCCTCACTGCAAGCCCCATTGGCTCCATGGGGTCTAGCCCATGGCAAATCGCAGACTGTGAAGCCAGTGGTCTGAGGAGAAAAGGGATGGGGATTGGGCAGGCTGGCTGCTACTCCAAGCCTCTCCACCCTTGGTGCCTGGAAGTCTGCTCCTCAGCTGACTCCCCCTCCCTGTCACATTTTGCCTTCCAGTGACACGTTTTTGCCACCCGAACTCATCCGAACTTGATCCAAACCAACTGAACTGTTTGGTCATTTTGGAATTCGGAATCAAGTTTGGTTTGGTTGGTTTGGGTTTGGGTTCAGTCGCCCGAAGAGACCGAGTTCGGGCCGAACTCCGAACTTCCGAACCGCGTTCGCACATTCCTAGATCTAACATCTTAGCACTTCTAGGCACGCTAGAGGATCAGTTCATTGCTCCTTGTCTCTGGGAGGTATCTGCCCTTCTAGTTTCTTCCTCTTTGCAGTTTGGGGGCAACACTGAAGCTGGGGACAGGAGGATGTGAATTGGCCCCTCACCCCCTCCGTTTCCTCTTTAAGAAAGAGAGAACTTAGGAGTTCTGACTCCCACTCCTTCTCCCCCTCTAATCTACTTAGTCCCAGCCCTGGATAGGTCTCCCTTTCTTGCACAATGCTTCCCACTCTGTAGAACTTCCTCTGTACTGGGTTCCATATTCTGTATCCCCAATAAAGCTGCTCCCTGTAAAGTGCTCCCCCTGTGCATGGCTTCCACTGTGGAAGCTATTTACAGAGGCTCCACCCCTTCTCTCTCCCTTAATGCCCTCCCCCGCTTTGTGTATGCTCCCTCCCTCCCTGCTCCCCCATAGGATTTCCCTCCCTGGGCTCAGGCTTGGTCTTAAGAGTCCTCCCAAGAGGACTATATTTTCCACTCTGCCCCACAGGACTGCTCTGCATAGGACCCCACCATCTCCCTGCCCCCCCTCCTGCAGAACACCCACTGTATCAGTCCAGAGCACCCGCTTACCCCTCATTCCTTAGTGGGGTTGGGAAAGTTTGAGGGAGAAGCACTGAAAGAAGACCAATTCCATCCTACATGTAGCCTACTGTCCCTGACTCCAGGATAAACCTCTGCCCTCTTCTTGCACCTGGGATCATCCCAGGAAAACTGCAGAACTCTGGCCCCAGCTAGGGCTAAAATGTTGTACTCTAAGTGAGACAGAGACAGCAACTAGTGCACAAGGAGGGATAAAAAAGATCCCTCCCTCAAAGCTCAACTCTGGGTGCTGCCCTGTTTGTTGTCCCTCCTTGTGCACTAGTCTCTGTCCTGCTTAGAGTGCAGGGATCCCCAGCCCCAGCAGCAGTGAGCGAGCGCCTGGCTCCTGATGCTGTTCCAGGGGATGGGGGGGGAGGGCGGGGTTCCCTTCTCTTCTGTGAATTCTCTTGTGCATTAGGGTGCCAAGGACAAATTCTTCCCCTTTGTTGGGATGGCTCTCTGCCTCATTGTAGCTGCTCTGCACTCCCAGTTCTCTCTATGCGGTGATCACAAAGGGAAGAGGGAGGATCTGTCCATCCTTCTGGAGACTACACTGAACAACCAACCCTCCCCCAGCTGAATGGACCCCTCAGAGCAGGCTTCCCCCTGCCTGCTACCCCCCTCCCAGGCTGTAGATCCAACCTGCATGGAGTGTTATTTTGTTAGAAAAGTCCCCCTCCACTTCTTTCTAGGATTGGTACACGCTCCCATTTGTGAGAATGGAAGGAGCCCCTCAAAGAAGAACTTTGTTTACAAGGCAGCAACATTCGCTGTGAAGGAGGGGACGGGGGGGACTCTTCCCCCACCCATGTAGCAGCGCTGTGGGGCTACAACTGAGCTGTTTAAAAAGGTGGTGCTGGTGGTGCAAGAGAGACTCCTCCGGGACTTGGGAGCAGGGCTCCCGGCTCATGCGGATGCTGCATATGCCTGGGGCCGGCCCTGATCGCTGCCAGCCCCCTCCCAGGGGAGGGCACGGATGCAAATGCGCCCCACGCCATGGTGGCTACACCCCTGCAGCGGACTCTGAATCAGGTAGTCAGAGTCACCCTAAGTTTATTCATTCAGTGATCTATTATTCAGCATCATGGTGCATCAGGGACTCGCGCTCAGTGGCGGAAGGCGGCATAAAACCACTTGTGTTCACAAACTGCAGACATGCCGCATCTGCAGATGCTGGCAGCAGGTATTGCGGAATCATGGAAATATTGAGGAGAAGTTGGCGGTAAGACATATTAAGTGCCGAGTTCTCAGAATGGAATGGTGGCACAGTAACAGCTGCTTCAGCCCTAGCTCCAGCCATGCTCCTCCAATGGGGCGCCCCATTGGAACTGCAGCCCAGACATCCCACGTTTTTGGAGGGGGAAGGGCTGTCACTGAAATCCATGCACTCTGTGATTCTGGGTGGGTTTAGGGGGCAAGATCAGCCACCCCAAATGTCACTGCAGGATTAGCTAGCTGTGTTGTTTAGCCATCTTGGCATCCCTGGACCCCAAGCTGAGGCGCCTGCTGTGTGGGATCAGATCAGAATTACCTTCAGCTCTTTCCCTTCCACAGGCCTTGCCCTGTAACAGAGCAACCAGATCAGCTCTAAACATGGCTGACTAGTCATCACACTGCCCCCTGGGAGGTGCAGTTCCCTCTCTTTCACCAGCACTGATAGGCTCTGGAAAGCAGTGCCCGCTGGGAGTTTTAGTCCCCAGTATTCAAGACTGTTTTCTTTTAAACAGTCTCTGCATTATACATAGAATGTTCACAAGCACATCCACCAGGATGGTCTACATAGGCTAATACAGAATATTCAAGATGTCATAACTTAAAAACTACTAACTGGATTTACAAAATGTAAACCAAAGGCACCATCTTGCAGCCTCCTTGAATTTTCTAAAAGGCTTACACCTCCTCCTAACCAACACAAAACCCCTTTACCCTGCCAAGATCGAGACGGTCTAACTTTTGAAAAAACAGGCTTTCAGAGTGCGGTTTTCAAACTGTGATAGTTCATCTGTTATCCAATTGCTTTGGCTGAAATTTGGACAGCAAACACCATTTACTCCAGTGATCCTTCACTACAAATGCCATGATCCTAACTTTAATAATACCAATTATATAGCAAATAGAATGTTGGGGCTTTATAAAGGAGGGTGCAATACACCTTAACTAGTAGAGTGCCCCACGCTCTAATAATATATCTATATCTATATCTAAACTATACTACCTATATATATATTATGTACAGGGAGGAGAAGGGCAGGGAAAGGGAGAAGGTAAAATGTAGGTTATGAGGAAGGAAAGGTATTGGTAATACAATGAGGGCTAGGGGGGATTTTTTGTGTGCAAGTACCAGAGTTCTGTAAACACAACTTGACAAGCAGAGCTCTCACACAACAGAGAGAAAAAACCTGGCCCTCCCATTATAAAGGGTTGCAGTCCCCTCGCCCAGAGCCCCCCTGATTGGTTGTGGGAGGCAGCAGGCATTGAGCAATCACAGAATGCCATGATACTGTTGGGGCCTGTTTATGTTGCTCATTGGCCAGTGATATATCCATCAGATACTGCTGAGCTGCTTGCCCCTCCCAACTCAGGCACAGTTCAAGACTTCATCCTTGTTTAGGGCTCTGAGATGTCTGCTCTCTTCTCCCCTTGCTACTTTTTCCCTCCAAAACCCAACTGCCACAGCACTAATAATAACGACAACGATAACGACATTGTCATTTTCATTATCGTTGTCGTTATTATCGATTGTTGTTTTCATTATTACAATAACAATAAAGAAAACAACAATTTTAGTTATCCTTATTGTAATAACAAAAACGACATGCACACCCCTATGATCCATTCAGAATTTTGGTTATTAACTGAGATTACAGAATTAACTATCTGCTTCAGCTTAACAAGAGAAGGTAGAGGGGACATGTCTACCCCTGTTTGAAGTGTAGGAGATACTGTCCTCCTTAATGGTATCCTCTTAATTTGGTGGAGGGGGTGGTCTGAGGTGCCAAGGGGGCAGAGGTATTCCTTGCCTCTCACACACATTTTGAATGGTTGTTTCTCTGCTGTGTGCCAGCAATTACTGGTAATGAAGTGATGCGCAGAATGGATATTTATAACCATCCAAGGCACTTTGCAGACAAAGCAATAAAGCTCGCAAGATGTTAAGCATCCATCAATAAATTCTCAGCAACAGAATCAGAAACAGCAGACCCCCATGGCAGACATCCTAGCAGATGGGACGTGCTTAATGAGCATGGAACGGGGACTGTCAGTATCCACATAGGCTCACTCCAGTTGTCTGGTGGTTTTACTCAGTGCCCCCTATTGTACAAAGGCAAAGGAGTCAAGGCACTCCACCCCATCACGGGGAAAATAATAGTATGGAATGTTTCTATATATCAGTGGTGGGGAACCCTGGGCCCATGGACCAAATCCAGCCCAGAGCTGGCTTTTATTTGTCTCTTTTCCAGTTTCTGGATCTGGTTTGAGGGTCCAGACCCTAGCCTTAACCACCAAATGACCATGCTCAGAGGAACGAGAGTGGAGATGAGGGTATGCACTCAAGGATAAGTGATGGATCTAAAAACATAAGAACATAAGTAGTGCCATGAGTCAGACCAATGGTCCATCAGGCCCAGCACCTGTGTCCAACGGTGTCTAATCTTGCTTGCTTGGAGGAAGTACCCAATAGGTCACAATGGAGAGATCTGTTCCCTGTTGTTCACTCCCAGCTCCTGACAGTAAGAGGTTACGTTCCCCAAAACCTGCCCAGCTAATAGCTGCTAATGCCTGAGTCCTAGTTTGAATGTCTTCCAGAGGCAGTGTAAGAACTTTTTATTTGGCTAGACATTCAATGGTCAGGGCTAGATTGGAGGGGGGGGGATGGGGGTGTTTTTAGTTTTGTGGGGTTTTAAATATGTATTTTATATTTTTATTTTATATATTTATTGTAAGCCACCCTTAGCCTCAGGGGATAGGGCAGGACATAAATAAATAAATAAATAAATAAATAAATAATGAATCTATCCTCCAGAAACTTGTCCAATTGTTTTTTAAACCTAGTTATACTACTGGCCTTGACCACATCTTCTGGCAACAAATTCCACAACTTAATTGAAAAAACAAACAAACTTTCTTTTATTCATTTTAAATCTACTACTTCTTAGTTTCATGGAGTGTCCCCTAGTTCTAGTACTATTTGAGAGGGTAAATAACCATTCCCTATTACCATGTTCCACACCACTCATGATTTTATAAACTTCTATCATATCCCCTCTCAGTCTTCTCTTCTCCAAGCTGAAGAGCCCTAACCTATCCAGCCTCTCTCCATAAGAGATCTGTTCCATGTGCAAACGCAGTTTGGAAATTTGGAGTTCAAACCAAACTTGGTCTGTTCGGACGACTGAACCAAACAGCCAAACCGACCTCAAACCGACCGAACCTAAACTTGAACTTGATCCAAACTCAGAAATGACTGAACAGTTCGGCCGTGTTTGGATTGAGTTCGGATGAGTTCAGTCATGAAAAATGTGAGTGCCAGGCACAGGCAGGCACAGGGAGGGGGGGGGCAGCTGAGGAGCAGACATCCAGGCACCAGGGGTGGAGAGGCTTGGAGTAGCAGCCAGCTTGCCCAATCACCATCCTTTTTTTCATCAGACCACTGGCTTTACAGTCTGCGATTGAACATGGGCAGGCCCCCGATTCTTCTGCAAAATATTTCCCAAAATTCTGCGACCCAAAATGGAAAATTCTGCGACCCATATGGCAAAATTCTGCGACTCACATGGCAAAGCAGGAAACCCACCCAGAAAAACCACATGGCAAAGCAGGAAACCCACCCACAAAAACACATGGCAAAGTGTGTTTTT